>LR750187.1:15363-105363 GCA_902729485.2 Mus minutoides | reverse complement strand
GAGAGGAATTTCTCCCAACAATAATGATGCAGACTCTTATGTGCCCTCAATCTGTTGGGTTTCCATACCCCTGCATGCTCTTCTTACCCTTATCCCATAACTCCATGATTATGGAAGGTCTGGACCCAGCGTCTCTCTCTCTCTCCTCTGTTAAAATGTCTCCTCAGGGACCACTGTAAACATAGAAAATATGGTCAAATTACAGAATACTGAAAGCAGTAAAGATTATACATCTTTTAAATTTTTTGAAAAAGTCTTCTAATAGGCTACTTTCAGAACTATTAACTTTTAATATTCCACCCATGGAAGCTGTCTTCAAAAGAACCATTGCAAAGCCAGACATAATCCCAGAACTCAGCCTTGGCTAAATAGCAAGATCCTGTTTTAAAAATAAACAAGCAGAAAATCCAAGTATCTGACTAAATAAGTCAGGAGATTCTTGGTCATGGCCTTTAGCTTTCCCAGTAGAAAACAAGGTAAATCTTCAGATATTTAAAAAGCCATCATTCTTATCCAGTACCTTCAGTTCACAGATAACATGCCTCAGGCCCAAAGGGAATCATCTCAAGTAACACTCCCAGTGAAAGGATGATAAAAGTTTAATGTCTCTGAGACCTATCTTTACTGTCCCTAGATCTGTGGTTGACCCTTGGAGGGCCTATAATAAATCTTAACCCAGCACTTTATCTTACAGTGTTAGTGAGTGATACCATCTTTACACATTCCTCCTTTTAAAAGTATTTACTTTTATTCAGACAGAATTTGGTTCTGTCTTAAGTTGGGTTTCTGTTACTTCGATAAAATGGGCAGAAATTGTTTTAGCTCAAGTTATTGTCCATCTTTGCATGGAAGCAACAGGAATGGAAGCTGGAGAAGGCCAGTGACATGCACAGCCAAAACAGAAAGGAGGAAATCAATGCACCCATACTTATGCTCACCTCCACTTCTCCATTCTTAAATGATTCAGGACCTCTGCTTAGGGAATGGTACCACCCTAAGTGGGCAGGTCTTACTATCTCAATTAGTAATCAAGGTAACACTCTACAGATATGCCTACAAGCTAACCCTATGGAGAGAATCTCCCACTGAAATTTTCTTCGCAGGTGATTCTGGATTGTATCAAATTGACAATCAAAACTAACCACCACGGGTTCCTTAAATCAAAAAATAAACACATAACTATTAATAGACTTACTTGTTATAATGATTTGTGTGAAGAAAAAAAACTGTCTCACATAGAATTGGGTATTTGAATACCTGCTTCCCAGTCAGTGGCTCTGTTTAGGAAGGTTTGAGTGGTACAGCCCTAATGGAGGAAGTATGTCCCTGGAGGTGGGCTTTGAGTTTACATGGCTTCATTCCACTTCCTATTCTCTTTCTGTGTTTTGTGCTTATTTTCAAAGACTTGCCCTGTCAGCTTCCTGCTCCTGCTGCTTACTTTAGGTCTCCCTGCAGTGATGGACTCTATGGAACCATAAGCATAAATAAACTCTTTCTTCTTTAAGATGCTTTGGTCATGTTGACTTATTAGAGCAACAGAAAAATTAACTGATAAACTGGAACAGGAGAAAATTGAGGGTTAAGTAGCAGAACCTGCAGAATTAATTGCTTTGTCCTCTGAAATGTATAGGTGAAATACATATACATACATGTATACATTTTTTTACAGTCTCCTTATGTGTGTGGGTCATGGGCAGGACAGGAAGGGGCTGAAGCATTACAGCAGCTTCATAGTATTATGTAGGCATTCCCTTGAAACAGAAGCCTGCCCTCCTAGAGGGACAAAGGAAGCTCAGAAAGTTACAGGTTTACAAGGTCCCCCTCAAGTGTGTGAAAGTAGTGGCAACCTGCAAGCTTTGCTGGAGAGGATTCTCCTGCACATCCAAGCTGCCTACTCCTCCAGTCAGTTTTCGTGCCTGAAGAGGGCTCCTCGGTCTGAAGCTGCCATTGAATCAGGCACCTGGGACTCCGTAAGTGACCCCAATAAAGTCACTGGTTTGAAAGCTGCACTTGGGTGGGATTGTTTCTGTCTTTTGAGTCCTATCTGAGGTGAAGATATGCTTTTTCATGTCTCCCCAGAAAAAGCCAGTCATTAAAACAAACAAACAAACAAACAAACAAACAGCTAATGTAAAAAGAAAAAAAAGAATCCAAAGGCAAATGTTGCTGTTTCCACCTGTAATCCCAGGACTGGGAAGTTGGATGCAGGAGGAACAAAAAGCCCAGGGTCACCCTCAGTTGCAGAGTGAGTCTGAGGCCAGCATTCAGGCTGGGTCCTTCAATATATCCCTGTTAGATTGTGTCCACTAGCCACGTGTAATATAAACTGTTCTGTGCTGGACCGTGAGCTGCTTTATATTTTAAGATGAGCACAAGGACTTTAAAGTTTGCCAAACATCAGAACAAAAGGTGCCTGTTATTCTGACGTTCCAATCTGGTCTAGTAAAACTTCGGTCCTGTCTTCAAAACACCAGCTTTTCTGCTGTGCTCTCTGAAGACACATGTGCTCTCACACAGACCTCAGCTTGCTTCACATGCAGGCTTGTTGAGAGACATGAATAGCTACATTTAAGAATAAAAAGGTCCAGTTTATCTGTATGTAGTACCACATGCCTTTCCCAGCACTCAGGAGGCTAAGGCAGAACTACCACAATAGAGGTTAAAATGGCGTAGCAGGGTAGGGGGGGAGAATACCCAGGGAAGCCCCACCTGCTTAGAGGAGAATGGCGGCAGGGTAGGGCGAAGGATTGTGAGAGGTATAATTGGGATGGGGATAGTGAGTACGATGTAAAGTGAATAAGTAAAAATAAAATAAACATTTTGAACGTGTTGTGTAAAGTCTGACAGAGACTAATAATATCACAGCTTGCAAACACTGACACTATGAGTTGTTCATACTCCCCTTTCCCTTCCTTTCCTCTCTTGGGAATGTTCTCCACAGAGCTCATCATCAGAGAGTTGTATGTTTTAGGATACTTTAGGGTCTGCTCCTCCCATGTGCGCCTGCTTTCATGATGCTCTGTTCAAACACATGGGGCTGAGGGACCAGGGACTGAGGTCTCCAAAGCCACTAGCCAAGTAAGACTCTGCAGAAGGAAGTTGCCATGGCAGCAGATGATAAGGAGCTGGAGAACACTGATTGCTACGGGTGCCTGTTAATGTTAGAATATTATCCTCGTGTAATGAATTGTAGGCGACTCAATATAAGTTTTTAAATTTTGGGTTGTTTTGCATTTCCACATGTATTACATGTGTTTGACAAATATGTTTCATTGTTTAAGATAGGATCTCACACTGTAGCCAAGAACAATCCTCCTCCCCCTGTCTCTTCATGGTTGGGTTTATAGGCATGATCTATCACGCCAAGCTAATAAATATGTTCTTAATAGCAGAAGGAAGAATTCAAAGAGGCCATACAGGTATTGAGTAGAGCATTGAATAAAACGAGTTTACGATCTTAACTGTATAATTCTTAGAAGAGTTTTCCATCTTATGCAAAGTTTCTCAGGGGTCGGGGTGCAATGCCACAGTGTTTTGTAAATTTTTAGAACCTTTTTCTGTGTCTAGATTATAGTCAGTGGCTTCTGGCAATTCTCCACTTAGAAATTTTCTTTTCTTCCTACCCGTGATGGTGCACATCTGAAATTCCAGCACTTGGGGAGAAGAAATAGGAGAACCAGGAGTTAGAGTTAAGGCTGTTGATTGCAGAGGCTGTGGGTAGTTGTTGAGCCTCTGATCTCAGTGTCCCCAGTGCAAGTGACTGCATTACCAAAAGGTGTTTCTCTTAAAATCCATCTCAGAGCATCTCAACTGAACTTGACAGGAGGCTCCATTATTTCAAGCAAAGGTCACTGTCAGCTATTGCCAGTTCCAGGCCAGTATCACACCCTGCCTCAAAACCAACCAAACAAATGTTAATATAACAGGAGCTCTCCTGCCAGCTTGTCATTTAACAGGAAGAGCCAGGTATTCATGCAAACAGTTTGCTTGCATAATAATTGAAGCATTTTGTCAAATACAGGACAAAGATGGTAACCTCTAAATCTGTGACATTTGTGTGCAAAATTAAGGTGCATGCCGAAGTGACACACTCTAGAACAGAGAGAGATTTCTAATAACTACACAGCTGATAGAGGAATAACATCCAAAGTACATTTATTTTTAAAAAAAACTTTAAAAACTAGATAGCAGAAAGAATAACCCAATTTTAAAACGGGGTAGGGATTTAAACAGAGAATTCTTAGTAGAGGAAACACGACTGCTGTGAGTGAGTGCAAACCCACAGAACCACTATGGATATCAGGGTGGCAGTTCCTCAGGAAGATGGGAATCCACATATTTTAAGATCCAGCTATATACTTCTGGGGCATATACTTAAAGGATGCTTCATCCTACCACAATGACACTTGCTTAATTATGTTCATTGATGATCCATTCATAACAGCCAGAAACTGGAAACAACCTAGATGTTCCAGATGTTCCTCAACAGAAGAATGGATAAAGAAAATGTAGTTCATTTGCACAATGACATATTACTCAACCAATTAAAAAAAAATGACATCATGAAATTTGCAGGCAAATGGTTGAAACTAGAAAAAAATAATCATCTTGAGTGAGGTAACACAGATCCAAAAAGACAAATATGGTATGTATTTAAATATGGTATGTATTTGCTTCTATGTGGATATTAGCTGTGAAGTTGATGATAACTAAGCTACAAGCCATAGAACCACAAAAGGTAATTATAGCATAAGGAACTAGAGGAAACAAATCTCCTTAGGAAAGAGAAATAAAGTAGATAGTTATGGATGAAAGAAGGGGCTGAACTGGGAGGATCAAGTGGGGAAGAGAAGAGGAGAGGGGACAAGGGATGGAATATGGTGAGAGACAGCTAAAATTAAGGACCATTTGAGGGGTAGTATGGAAACTGAATACATTATAAACTTCCATATAGATAGATGGATTAGATAGATGCATATATGTGCAGAATATCAAAGTAAAATGGGCAAGTAAGAGAGACAGAGACCCCACTTCATATCTCTTGTCACCCACCAAAGCATCCATCCAGTTACATCCAATTGAGTTGTTGCCCAAAATGCCCCCACAGGAATCCCCAAGCAACTCGGGCTGTTGCCAAGACTATAGGTTGCTCTTCACAAACTGACAGCAAGGATCTGCTGCTGAAAACCACACCGACATTGAATATGGAGATGTCAAACTGGTGCCGACACAGAGACTTCACCCCTATGTTTTAGCATTTTTGGTAAGGAAAGTCCTCTGCATACTACCAAAAGATAAACTTAAACACGAACCCAGTCACAAACCCTTGGATCCACAATGGTGTGCTGCCTGCAAGCTATGCTAGGGCAATGGTGGCACAAAGCTGGTGGGAGTGACCAACCAATTACAGATTTGACTAAAGGCCTTCTCCTCAAGAATCTGACAGCCCACCGACTTAGAGTAAAACCAAATAATACTGGTCTAAAACAAGGAAAAGACATATAGTGATTAAATGACCCCTAATGATATTCTGCAATACTCATAGATTAGTGCCTTATTCAGTTATCACCAATCAGAGAGCTTCCTCCTGCAGCAGATGGGAACAAATATAGAGACCCACAGCCAGCCATTATGCAGAGAGTGGAAGACCTTGGATCATTCGACACTAAGGGGGATGTCTCCATCTAATCCATCCCCTTAGAGCTCAGGGAACCCCACAGAAGAAGAGATGGAAAGAGTTAAACAGTCAGAGAGGATGGAGAACACCAAGAAAACCTGGCCTCTAAATCAACATAAGCAAAGCTCCTCTGAACTCACAGAGACAGAGACAGCATGCATCAGTCCTGCATAAGTATGCACCAGGTCCTCTCTGCATATATTATGGATTTCAGTTTGGTGTCTTTTGTTTCTGAGTGTGTGAAAGAGTGGGTCCCTGGTTCTGGTGCCTTTTCTTGGGCTTTTTTCTTCTGTTAGTCTGTCTTGTCCAACTTCTTTGTCACAGACTTTGTTTTATCTTATTATATTTTATTTTGTTATATTTAGTTATATAGAGATAATTATACTAGCTCTAGAAACCGGTTCTTTTCTAATGAAAAACAGGAAGGGAATGGATCTAGACGGAAAGGGGTGAGTGTTAAGAAACAGGAGGCAGTAGAGGGAGGCCAAACTATCATCAGGATATATTGTATAAGAACGGAATATATTTTCCATAAAAGAAATCCATCTTGTAATATGACTTATTTATAGCTGCATTTCACATGCCGAGTCTCCGTTCATTGTTGGTTAATAAAGCCCAATTCGATGTGCAAAAGAACAGAATTGGGGGGGGGGGGGAGAACATTGATTGAAAAGGAAAATACAAGGATGCATAATCTATTTAGAAAAATGTAAGCCAGCTGTGGTGGCATATACCTATAATCCCAGCACTTGGGGGGCTGAGGCAAGAGGGTCACAGGTAAAAGGTTAACCTGAGTTTCAAGTTAGCCTATGTAGACAGGATGATTAACCGAAACAAATAACAGCAGAAGCAGAAGAGAAAGAGATGTTTTTCATTAAAAGTTTATTTTGATAATTTAGATTGACACAGATGTTCATGTTGTTGTGATATATGCTAACATATCCCAGGGCCTTTGAAATGGCTCAGCAGGTGAAGGAGCTCAAAGTCACACCTGGCCACTTGAGTTCAATTACTAGGACTCATATCCTAGGAGAGACTCAACTCTTGTAAGTTGTTCTTTGACCTACACACACACACACACACACACACACACACACACACACACAAAATTAACCACATCCCTGATAATACAAAACAAAAAGTTTAAATGTGGTTAAAACAATGTTGACTAGGTCAGGCATTGTGGCACATGCCTTCAATTTCAATACCTGTGAGGCAGAGGAAGATCTAGATAATCTTGGTCTATATAGTAAGTTCTAAGCTAGTTGGGACTAAATAATGAGACCCTGTCTAAAACTGAATGAATGAATGAATGAATGAGTAAATAAATAAATAGATTTATTTCCTGCCAGGCTTGGTAGCAGAAGTAGAAGCTTTGTAAATTGAAGACCTGCCTTAGCAACTTGAAAACTCTATCTCAATATATATATATATATATATATATATATATATATATATATATATATATATATATATATATATATGTATATATATATATATATTGTATTACATATATTATTATATACAATATATAATAATATATGCATATGGACAGTGTGTGCATCTAAGATCTTGATGGTAGAAGGAGGTTTGAGATTCAACACACAAAGGAATGTGTTTCATTTGGTAATATATACTCTCTGTACTGGCTCTTAAAAGAAAAACCTCTTCTGACCATCTTATTGGTATGCTGTATTATATAATCTAGAAATAAACTGAATTTCCTATAGACCAGATGTGTTAAGGAACTTTTAGAAATAATGTCCACAGTATGCCTTTCATCGGAAAGTCCACTCACTCACCCATTTCCTCAGACAGTGCTTTCTCCACAACTCTGCAACATTGGCCTAAATTGTATTTCCATAGATAATCAGGCTTATTCATGGTGAAATTACTCAGTTCACAACTTCTCATGAGCCGTAGAGGAGTCAATGACCTAGTTTCCAGATTCCATGCTCGTGGACCAGCTGGGGAGAAACTGGGCATGCAGGATGTTGCTTATTTGATAGGGATCACAGATGAAGGCCAACAGCTTCATGGGTCCTATTAGCATCTTGCAGGACCCTTCATTCCTTCTCCAGTGTCGTGCTGTGCAGGCACCACCCATCCCTTTGTCTCCCTTCTGTCTTTATGGCCCACCATCACAGATTCAGTCACTTGTTTTTTTAGCACTTGGCAAATAAGTCAGGCAAAGTTGACATGAGTTAAATATTTCCAAGAATCTCGCTTTTTAAAGACTGTTAAAAGGAGCTCTTTCTTCGCATTTCCTTGTGCCCCACACCCTTTTTCTCCTCTCTGGAAACCACAAGATGTCTTAAAAGGTGCTCTTGTTGGAGAAAATGATCTCCATGTTCTTTACAGTGAGGGATATGCTGAGGGTAGTGACGGTAATCAGAATAAAAAATAAAAATAAAAAAGGATAAACAGATGCAAACAGTTTTAACTTGACTTTTTCTATTTTTTCAGTAACTTAAGTTTAAAATATATATATAATTCATAAGAAGAAAATTTATTCTTATGAATAATTTACTTTTTGGATAGAAATAAGGTGTTAAAATGTATTTTGCTTGGTAATATATTTTCTATTTATTCATTCTTTTTTAAAAGGGCTCGGGCTATGGAGATGGCACAGTGTTTAAGAACACTCACTGAGGGCTGGTGAGATGGCTCAGCGGGTAAGAGCACCCGATTGCTCTTCCGAAGGTGATAAGTTCAAATCCCAGCAACCACATGGTGGCTCACACCATCCATAACGAGATCTGGCTCCCTCTTCTGGAGTGTCTGAGGACAGCTACAGTGTACTTACATATAATAAAATAAATCTTAAAAAAAAAAAGCTTCCTCTAAATCATATCCCTTAAAACAAAAAACAAAAAAAAAGAACACTCACTGATCTTGTAGAGGAGAGGAGTTTGGTTTCTAGTACCCACAATTAGCAGTTCACAACTGTCTGTGTCTCCAACTCCAAGGAATCTGATACCTACTTTTGGCCCCTTTGGGCACCTGAGCACACAGACACACACACACACACAGACACACACACACATAGCCACAGGTACCTTAATCCCACTACTTAGGAAGCAGAGAAAGACAGATCACTTGGAGTTTGAGGCCAGCCTGCTTTACGAAGCAAGTTCCAGGCCAGCCAGAGTTACAGAGTTATAATGAGACTACATCTTAAACAAAATCCACAGCCTTCATCACATGCAATTTCTCTTGTCTCTGTATTGTGTATTAAGAATGTATGACTTGAGGTTGCATCTATTAAGTTTTTTGTGTGACTATTAAATATTATTAAAAACTTGCTTCTCCAAATTTACTTTAACAATAATTATTTTATTTCAATATGAGAATATGTTCATTTTTTGAAATAGGCCTTAACTGGATTTGGGAGCTGATCTTTTATGGCTGACATATTCTACCATTTACTTAAGAAAATGTGGGGGAAAAAAAACCACAAGAATTGTGCTCTGTGTTTTGCATTAAATGAAACTGAAGACGAAATCAGCTTCATTTTTCTGCTCTAAACTTCTGAGCCATTACTGGGCTAAGTGCCTTTTCTCCTCAAGCCGGGTAAAAATACTTTTCAGCAAGAACAAAAACAAATGACAAGTTGATTGTTCATTGCTATTTTTGTTGTTGTTGTTCTTTTGGGGTTTCTCTTCTTCTCTTTCTTTACTTTCAGTTTCTCCAAGATAGAGTTTTTCCCTGTATAGCCCCTAGCTGTCCTGGAACTCCCTGTGTAGACCAGGTTAGCCTTAAACTCACAGAGATCTCCCAGGCTCTGCCTCCCCAGTGCTGGGATCAAAGGACATCTCATGCAATATGTAACTGAGACAGATCTTGAACTCCCAATCCCCCTGCCTCCACCTCCCAAATGGGCATGTGCCGTCATGCCCCAGTTCAAGTTAGAGAACCTATGAGGGTAAACAAGCCATCATTTTCTGAGCCTTGATAACTTCTGCAGTATAAATTAAGGCATTCAAAGAGAAAAATTTCTAGACTCTATTCTTAACATCTTTCTAATAATAAGTAATTGACTCTCACAGGAGTCCTTATGTTTCTGTGGCAAATACCATCTGTCTTGACTTTTTACCATGTCTTGCACTGAAATGTGCTGTCCTAATCCTGAAGTCCCACAGTTTGAGACTGAAATTGAGCTCATTTTGTTGAGGTGGCTGGCAGTAACAGCTTGCCTGCTGTGTTTCTAGTAATTTTTCATGACTGGTTAAATGAAAAAAGACAACTAAATGTTTCACCTCCTTTTGCACTTACATGAGAATTTTTGTTATAGTGTAAAGCTAGCACAAATGAATAGAGTTTGATTTTCATTCTTAAGAAAAATTCACACACTGGCTTCTACTAAATTCATTCACCTCTATTTTATTGAAATATGTGGTCAACCAAAGATGAGATTCATCTTAGAAATATGTTGCCACAACATTGAAGAAAGTTCCTTTCATTTAAACGAATGTGCTGTTGCGTGCTAATCGACACATTTCTGTGTATTTGTCATGGCAATGCTTGCATCTCAGTGGGTGTACCATGCAAATAAACTTCTCACTTTATACAAAACATTCAGAAATGTCTTTGACTCTGTTTAACAATATCTAAACATTTTAAGTTAAAGAAAACCAACTTCTTGGTTGCTCTAGTGTCCCTACTGTATCAAGTTTCTCCTGCACTGTCTGGTGGATGACTTTGTAGATACATATTGAATTTCATTGGATTATATACATCTAAGCATTTGTTAGGGATAGAAAAAGGTTAATGCTGATAGTGGGTCAATTATTATATAAACAGTATGAAAACAATTGGAGGGGAAGGTAAGAAAAATCTCACAAGGCAAGAGTAAGGACAGATTGAATTTCTTTCTTCCTTACTGAGATATTTCCAGTAACCCTTAGGTGCTCAGAAAAGATTCACAAATTTGTGTATGGTGGCATACACCTGTATCACAGCACTTGGGAATCAGAGACAAAAGGATCAGGAATTCAAAACTAGCCTCTGCTACATGAGGAATTCCGGCCTAGCCTGGGCTACATAAAACCCTATCTCAAAAAGCAAACTTATGTAAAATATAAATGAGATGATCTTTATGTGGTGTGGTCCATGAAAGGGGGCCATAGTACAACTTGTCAAATAAGGTACACCAGTTTGGTTGTTTTGAATCTTATTTCTCTTATAGAAAGAGATAAAATGCCTGCTGTCAAAGGCTGGAGAAAGGGGAAAGTTACCAACACAGTTATGGAATAAGAACAACCTGGCCCTTTTAGCCCAGCTGATCTGAGTTGTTCCAAGTGGATCCTAAGCACGAAGATCCTACAACTTTTTGTCCAAGAGATGAATGCTGCCATTATCTCTCTCTCCAAGGATAATTACCTTACCCACTACAGGCCTGTAGACGCTTAAAACTAAAGGTCACTGCCCTCCAGGCCACAGAAAAAGAATGGGAACCATAGTGAACTGCTCAACCTTAAAGTCTAAGTCAGCTTGCCAGAGCCCAGACTTCTAGAGCAGAAAGCTCAAGCTTTTGGAGCCTAGACACACACCTTCCTCACCCTCATTTCTCTTTCAAGTAAAGTGCCCAGAAAGAGAAATGTATAGGAAAGATGCAGAAACTATATTTGCTGTACATCATTTCAATTTTACTCGTCTTCTAGAAAGTAAACTTAGGTATTGACGTTTCAGATGTATACACACGGATAAGTGGGAAGGGCAACATGAGGGTTAAAGCTACTGTCACTGTTAGTTGTGGAGACTTGGCTAACATATACAAGGCCTGTGTTAGATCCCTGAGACTACATGGGGTGGAGTCATGGCCTACCAAATAGGGTGACCTATAACCCAAGAGCTTTGAGGCTGAGGCAGGAGGATCTTGAATTTGAGGCCAGTCAAGATAAGTTGCTTAATGAGAGAAAACGAAAAGTGCTACCATGTACTGACTGTTCAGCATGAAGTCACTCATGCCTAGTTCACACACTTAGCCGCAAACCCCAAAGAGCATCCTTTCTGAGGTTTTGGAGACAACATGTTTCAAAGGTGACTTTCTAGATGACATGAGGTTACCTTCCACTTCTCAGGACAGGAAATCGAGGTGGAAATTGAACACTAGGTGCAACAACCATCACTGTGGTTAAAATAAATCCCATCAACGTGTTATAACCCAAGGAGAACAGCCAGCCAGCTATCATGTATTTATTGAGTGGTCCTTAGCAGCTAGGCTATAAGCCTGCAGTCTTTAAAAAGATCAATGGTCCATATAAACCAACATTAAGACATAAAAATGGACATACACACGTTATCAAAGGTAAAATGATATTAATAAAACCATAGTATCTGTTAGATTCCCAGTGTATTCAGGCATCAGTACTGACAAAAACAAGAGTCTCCTGCATAAATAAATTTTTAAAAAACCTGTAGCGATCCCAGAATCCTTAGATATTTGGTATACACACACACACACACACACACACACACACACACACACACAAATATCTTTGGGTTTTGTTTTGTTGTTGTTTGTTGTTTGTTTTGTTTTGATTTGTTTGGGGTTTGGTTTTGTTTTGGGGGGTGGCTTTTCATTTGTGTGGTCTAACTACCCCCAGAAGAAAGACCCCTTAGAATGAGATCAGAACAAACAGAAGCGTAGCTTTATAGGGTCCTGTCCCAGAAGACTGCAGAGTAGTTAAAGCAGGCCTCATTATAGGGTCGTTTTACATTTCAAACTGCCATTTAAAAATAAATAAATAAATCTAACAGCCCATCTTCACAAACTTGTGGGTGAGACTCAAAAAACAACACAGATGAACTGAAAACCAAACCAAAGCCACGAAAGCCCCACCAAACCCGCTTAACTGTCTTAGCTGCCAACTAAAAAATGCCAATTACAAATACAAACACAGGCAGACAAACAAACTCCTCTCAGATCTCCAGCTGCATACCAGCCTCAGTCATCATCCCTCTCGCAACCCCCCCTCACCACTACCCCACCCCCGGAAAGAGCCAGTCCACTTTTCTGACGTTTTGTTGTTTAGTTATTGACCTCAATAAAAGGTCAACATTAATGAATTCTTTTACATCGAAGTTACCTTTTTTGCCAGGTATGATATAGTATGTGCCTATAAACTCGGCATTCCAATGATGCAGCCAAAAGCAGGGGCTAAACAGAGTCTGAGTAAATTTAAGGCCAGTGTGGACCATGTGAACCTTGGACGTTAAAAAGCAAAGAAAGCCTAATTTTCTTCTTTTTAATTCAAAATTCTGTTTCCTGACTAGTTTTATATATATATATATATATATATATATATATATATATATATATATATATATATATATATATATATTTTATATATATATATATATATATATATTATATATATATATATATATATATATATATATATATATATATATATATATATATATATATATATATATATATATATATATATATATATACTTACACACAGACTTGAGTATATAGTGAGTACCAGGCTATCCAAGGACACATAATAATACCCTGTCTTAAAGAAATAATTTAAATTTGCTTTAATTAATCTCAGTTCTAAAACTATGACTTCCACACATCCCACTGATCAGAGCACATCCTTCTCCAGAACACATTCCCAGCCTCTGTACCCTGGGCATCTTACCCTCAGTCACAGATAGGCCTGCGTCTTCCCAAGCACAATGCACAGAGGCAGACAATAAACTGTCTTTGGTATCACTGCCAGACAGTGTCTAGGCATTGGATGGTTTGTACTCTTTAGAAAAAGTATGTATTTAAGATGTATAATATAACAGTTCTCTGTAATAAGTATGATGAAGTGATTGTTGTAGTCAAATATATTAATAAAATATTAGCATATCCATCACCTTACCTACTTTTTTCTATTTTGCAAAAGTATCTAAAATTCTGAACTGGTGAGATAGCTTGGGAGAGGGACGAGTTGTGGCTGTGGCTGTGGCTGTGGCTGTGGCTGTGGCTGTGGCTGTGCCTGTGCCTGTGCCTGTGCCTGTGCCTGTGCCTGTGCCTGTGCCTGTGCCTGTGCCTGTGCCTGTGCCTGTGCCTGTGCCTGTGCCTAAGCCTGAGCCTGTGATTATACCTTCAACTGAATAACCTGCAACTAAGCCTGACAACCTAAGTTTGATCCTCAGGAATCCACACGGTGGAAGAAGAGACTGATTCTCAAAAAGTTATCTTTTGACCTATATAAACATGCACAATTAATTATTGAATTAATATAAAACTTGTTTTAAAAGGTACCTAAAATGTACTCTTTTTTTAGCAAATTTCAAGTGTGCAGCATTCCTCCAGTCCTCATAGTGAACATTAGTTCTTCATTCTCCGTCATCTCGCAGAACCGCAACTGCTTGATTCGTTTAGCCTGATACACCGACCATCCATTTTCCTGAAGTGCCTGATTTTATTTTAGATGCTACATATATGTTCTCAGTCAATGTTTTTCCTTCCTGTGTCTGGCTTGCTGGACTTTGCTCCCTGGGTTCATCTGTGTTCTCATAAACCACAGCTCTTCCTACTGAGGCCAGACAGTATTCTATTGTGTGTATACGGGCTGTGTTTCTCCATCTCCTCCTCCACTGAGAGACACTTAGGTTGTTTCCATCTCATGGACATTGTGAATGATGCTTCAGTAAACGTGGGCGTACAGCTATCTTCCCGAGGTGGTGATTTCATTTCCTTTGGGTGTATGCCCAGAAGAGCGATTGCTGGGCATACAGTAGCTCTATTTTTAATTTGTTTAGGAACCTTTACACCATTTTCCACTGTGGCTGAATCAATCTATGTTCCTACCAACTGCTCCCTTTTCTGCACATCTCTCCCAAAATTATCTCTTCCCTATTTCTAAATCCTGGACACGGATTTACTACACGGCAGTGTCTCTATTAACTATCAACAATGTTTGATTCACATCTTTCAATGTTTTTGTCATGAATGCAAGGCTGGAATCTAAACCTGTTGGGGAGAACTTAGGAATCTTTTCATTTTTTTTTATTATTCTTAAAAGTCCTGAGTACAGGCTGATTCTTTAATAAATCGTTCTTTGTGGTCCTGACTTAGTGTTAAAACTTGTTATGTTGAGAAAGTTTACTAAAAAGAGACTCCAAGCCACAGAGAGAAAAAATATTTCTATAACTTACCACAATCTGGCATTCCAATGACTGGAAAATGTAGAAAACCTTCTCTGACTTTGAAAAATAAATGTTTTCTTTTGTAAAAGTACCATCCATACAAGTTACTCGTTCCATAAACAAATTTCTTCATCCTTACCACCTGTGTTAACAATCCTAGAAAACCAAAAAGACATTCAGAGGCTCCTAAATAGAATCCTGAAACATCAAAATGGAGTAATCTGTATAGAATGATTAAAAAATAATAATAATGCCAAGAGCATAAACCTCATCTCTCTCTCTTTCTCTCTCTCTTTCTCTCTCTCTCCCTCTCTCTCAATTCAGTAATTTTTTATTATTAGTCACATGCTTCGTAGGAAAAATATAGGGAAAGGGTCAAGTCTTAAAAAATATATATCTATCCAAACAAACCAAAAGCAAGTTTGTACACATCCTTCTATTTAGTAGTGGGAGCAGGGCTCTTCCCCATAGGAGCTTCAGCAGCTATACTTGTCTGAAGTATCTCTTTGCAGCTGCAACCCTAGGCAGCAAAACCTCAGGGGTTTTACAGGGGGAGCTTTTGCACAGGCTTCTACAAGGACACTGGTACATGCGCAGCAGCCAGGTGCTTCAGGAGTCATTGGCACCTACTTAGAACAGAAGCAGCACCCAAAGTCAGAAAACAGATGCATCCAGATGTGCTAGATCTTGGAGACAAGGTGGAAAGGACTCATGGGTTTTAGGTGCTTAAAATCTAAAATGTCTATGGCTAAAAATATGGGGAAAATACAGCCGGAAGTATCATGCTAATTGCCCAATATTCTCTGCATCAAGAACCACCTGATTTTAACAAATGTTCATTGATCCCTAACTAGCAGTAAGATGTCTTGAGTAGACTTACAAAGCAGTGTTTGTGCCCTCTACCCAAGTTGCTCACAGCCCAGTGGGGGTGACCCACTCCCTGCCCCCATTCCAGTCAACAGATTGGCGTCATAAGGTGAATGTCAAAATCCAGAGAACAAAAAATTGGAAAAATCTTCCTATGGCTGTCTGGGATAAACTTTGAAAACAATGACAGAGCTGGTCAGGAAAGGTAGAACTGGGGAGAAAGGAACCTGGAACAGTGGACTTCCCTACACTAACGCCGCTTAGTCTACTATTGAAATAGTTTGGGTTTCCTTGTGAGCTTGCTTGGTTTTGTCTGTACAGGGTCTTTAGGTCAGAAAATGGTGCTGGGTGGAAAACCCACTAAAGGGAGGGAACCTGAACCAGACACCTTTAAAAAAAAATGGCTCAATTGCTGACCACCTCCAGGGAGAGTTAGAAGTGATGGATTATAGACAAGGCACTCCTAGTAGCCACCAGCAGGGAGCTCAGATTTGTAAGCTTTCTATAGACAGAGCTACTGGCCTTTCCCTTGATCACCCAGGATGTGCCTATTTAAATTAAGAGTTCCCCTTCCCCCCACATCCTTACTTTGTTCAACTCTGCCTGCATCTTTGAATACAACTATATTAAAAGTCATTTTAGTTCTCCACCTGAAATTTCATATAACACATTCTCATTAGATAGCATAACCATACTGTTAAAAATTGTTGAAGATGTTATATTGCCTTGGTTTTTCCATGTTTCTTGTGTTATTGCACTGGTGTTACTCTCTTGCTTGCTATCTTCTTTTAGTCGAGGAGTTTTCAGTGTTCAATTAAGATATGCATGTGGCAATACGGAGTAGCTAGTACAGAAAACTGGGCCAGGAGCCACAACTGTTTTATATCAGCACTACTTTGTGCTAACCAATTAACCACAGTAGCTCCTTTGGTTCCTATAACCGTTGAAGGACAAGCAAGCAAGAATAGTGTGGTTTTAAATGAGAATGGGCCTCATAGGCTCATATATTTGGATACATGGTTTCTGGTTGGTAGAGCTGTTTGGCAAGAACTTGGAGGACTGGCCTTGTTGGAGGAGATAGGTCACTAGGAGTGAGTTTTGAGGTTTCACTCTCTCTCTCTCTCTCTCTCTCTCTCCCCTTCATGGTTGTAAAAGATCTCAGATGTTCCATCATGGAATCTAACCCTCTAAAACTGTAAGCCAAATTAAACATTTTCTTTTGCAAGTTGCCTTGGTAATGGTGTTTTATCACAACAAATAGAACAGTAACCAAGATAACCTGGAGTATACTCAGATTTTAGTTAAGAATATTGGGATCAGGACAGAAGAAGAATTAATTGAAAAGAGAAAACTCAACTCTCTGCTTTGCCTGCTTGCCTTGTGGAACTGAGCAACTGCTAGATCCTTTGACTTCCATTCACAGCTGCTGCTGACCGTTGTTGGGAGCTAGACTACAGACTGTAGAAAGATGTTTACGTTACAGAAGGCAGTTGATATGTTAAAGGTGCCCTGTTAAAAGACAATATTGGACATTTCAAGATTGCCAGTGTTGAGAGACTGGGGCCAAAATGGCAGAGCGAGATAGTGAGCCCTTCTTTTATACGTTGGCTCCAGATGGCCAGGATGTAGATGATCCTCATTCCTTCCACCAATCAAAAATTACCAATGAAGACTTGAGGAAACTCCTATGACCCCAAGAGCTGCACGTACTACTGTATCACCTTCTAAGTCACATTCCCATGAGATGCCAAGAGAGTGTAATGAGGATGAAGTCTCGGCTGCACGAAGGAGGAAAAAGTTATTATGCCAAGCTTTGCCAGCAAGAAATTGAGAGAGAGAGAGAGAGAGAGAGAGAGAGAGAGAGAGAGAAAGAGAGAAAGAGAGAGAGAACTCTCAGTGAAATACTGGGACTGTACCAAGGAATGGAAAGATGATGTGAACAAAGGTTCTGAGGAAATTGAGCTGATAAGTACCACAGCCAATTGCAGGGCTGTGGGCCCCACTGCTAAGGCAGACAAATCAGCAGCAGAGAAGAGAAGACAATTGATTCAGGAGTCTAAATTCTTGGGTGGTGATATGGAACACATCCATTTGGCAAAAGGTTTGGATTTTGCATTGCTTCAAAGGGTACATGCTTAGATTGCCAGCAAAGAGAAGGAGGAAGAGGAACTCATGGAAAAGCCCCAAAAGGAAACCAAGAAAGATGAGGATCCTGAGAACAAAACTGAATTTAAAACATGCCTTGGCCGGAATGTGTATCGGGTGCTTTTCAAGAGTAAATCATGTGAGTGAAATGAGCTGATCTTATCAGAATGTATGGCCTACATAGTGGACCTGGCTGATAAGTACACAGACACAGATATCCACACCATTCTCATACACAGCAAGGCAGATCGCCCCCATTATGGAGGCCCAGACTACACTGACTATAAATGACATCGTTATTAGCAAGCTCACCCAGATTTTGTCATATCTGAGGCAGGGAAGCCGAAACAAGAAGCTCAAGAAGAAAGATAAAGAAAAACTGGAAGAAAAGAGACCTCCTGAGGCTGACATGAACATTTTTGAAGACATTGGGGATTATGTTCCTTCCACAACCAAGACACCTTGGGACAAGGAGCGTAAGAGATAATGGGAACGTGAACATGATGGGGAATGGGACAAAGACAGGGAGTGAGACCGGGAACAAGAATGAGAAGAGGAAAAGAAAAGGCACAGCTACTTTGAGAAGCCAAAAGTGGATGATGAACCCATGGATGTTGACAGAGGACCTGGATCTGCAAAGGAGTTGATCAAATCCATCAATGAAAGATTTGCTAGGTCTGCTGGTTGGGAAGGCACTGAATCATTGAAGAAGTCAGAGGATAAGAAGCAGCTGGGTGATTTCTTTGGCATGTCCAACAGTTATGCAGAATGCTAACCAGACACGATGGATGACATGGCTGTAGATAGCGATGAAGAAGTCGATTATAGAAAAATGGGCCAGGGTAACAAGAAGGGTCCCTTAGGCCACTGGGATTTTGATACTCAGGAAGAATATAGCGAGTACATGAGCAGCAAGGATGCTTTGCCCAAGGCTGAATTCCAGTATGGTATCAAGATGTCCGAAGGATGGAAAACCAGACGATTCAAAGAAGCCAGTGAGGAGGCAGAGCTTGATTGACAGTGGAAGAAAACAAGTGCAATCACCAAGAAGAGAGAGAAGATGGAAGCAGATGGGGTTGAAGCTAAAAGACCAAAGCACTAATCTCCAGTTCCAGCTGTCACCACATGGCTATTCTTAGTTTCTACAATGCCTCAGAAGGTCGCACACTGGTTTTGTTTGTGAATGTTTATAAATGTTTATTATGTAACTATTTGTAGATCTGTGTCCCAAATGCAATGGCAATGTAACACCATGTCCAGCATGTTCCATTAAAATTAGTTAAACCTGCAAAAAATAAAAGACAATATTAAGGCATATAAGATAATTTACAACAATGAAAAGGCCATTGTTTAATTCTCAGGGGACTGTATTACCCTTTTTTTCATATACGTTATACGATTAACATCGGCTGATAATAACTTACTAATTAGTGAGTGGTGGAAATGGCTGCTTTTGCTGGCTCTCCTTTTCTCGCCCTTCACCATCCATTGGGGGGGGGCATAGTTCTTAAGTTATTCTGTTTATTGTATATCCCATAACTTCGTGTACTTGAGAATCTCTAAAAGGTATAAATAGAACTGAACTGATGCTTTTGTTTTAGAGCCTTGGCTAAGAAAGAAAGAAAGAAAGAAAGAAAGAAAGAAAGAAAGAAAGAAAGAAAGAAAGAGAGAGAGAGAGAGAGAGAGAGAAAGAAAGAAAGAAAGAAAGAAAGAAAAGAGAGAGAGAAAGAAAAGAGAGAAAGAAAGAAAGAGAGAGAAAGAAACAAAGAAAGAAAAGAAAAAGAGAGAGAGAAAGAAGAGAGAAAGAAAGAAAGAAAGAGAGAAAGAAAGAAAGAAAGAAAGAAAGAAAGAAAGAAAGAAAGAAAGAAAGAAAGAAAAATCAGGGTGGGTAAAGTAGCTAGGAAGAGAAAGTTGGGATACTGTTAGGGTCACAGACTTTTGAAACTGTTAAACCTATGGGGGAATAAAAAGAGGAAAGAATAAAGGTGAGAGAAAGAACAAACATGGGAATAAAGATATATATGGTGTGACTGGAAAGTATAAGAAAGAATATTTTATAGTGAACTGCATAGAGAATCATAAACAGCCATCCAAAAACCTAATTGAACAATATCCCCCCCCCAAAAATGCAAAACCACATGAGACATATAGGGAAGAATGATAAATTAGAGAAAATAAAAGAACACAGTGCTTACAGAGCTGTACTGGGTGGCAAGGAGGCATTCTCAGATTCTTCTGGCCCTAGCAGGCTTCCCATGGTGCTGTGTCACCGGTGAGGGAGGGGGCAGGGGGCTCCTGTGATTTCTGTGACCTTAGTGCGTGAGGGTTATGGCATGTACACAGGTATGTGTTTGGGGTGGTGGTGTTAGGTCTTTTCCTGGTAGTTCCCTCAGAAACTTGAACTCCAGCAAAGCCCCCTGCTGAAGGTCTAGCATATCCCAAGTGGTGTTTTTACTTTCTTGTGTGTGTGTGTGTGTGTGTGTGTGTGTGTGTGTGTGTGTGTGTGTGTGACAGGGTTTCTCTGTATAGCCCTGGCTGTCCTGGAACTCACTCTGTAGACCAAAGTAGCCTTGAACTCAGAAATCCACCTGCCTCTACCTCCCAAATGCTGGGATTAAAGGCATGCGCCACCACTGCCCAGCTGTGTTTCCACTTTCTGTCCTGAGCCAATGTTTCACTAAGTTACCTACCTAACCCGGCCTTGAACTCACTTTGTAGCTCAGGCAGACCTTGAACTTACAGTCTTTCTGACTCAGCTTCCAGAGTAGCCTGGTGAGAGCAAATTAGTGATGAAGAACAAGGTCAGAGGACTGTTCCCTTAAAAATTCCTATAAAGCCACAATATGCAGCCCAATATGGTGTTGGCCTAAGAAGAGTGCCGGGAACCAGTAGGGCGGAGGAGAGAAGCCCCCGGTGAGCCAGCTGACTTCTGATGGAGCAAAGTTAATTTACTAAGGAAAGGAGAGTTTGTTAAAGATGCAAAAACAAAAGGCAAAAGCATCCTGGAATCTGACCCAATACAAAAATTTATCCCAGTGTTTGTTTGGTATTTTGTGACAGGGTCTCACGTAGCCCAGGCTGGTCCATAACTCATTATAAAGCCGAGAAGGATCCTGAATTTATGATCCTCCTGCCTCCACCTCCAAACACTAAGGTTACACGGTTGGTATCATAATGGCCTTGATAATGGGTTTCTACTACAAGCACTCTTCAGTGTTTACTTCTCATTCAAATAAGGTGAGCCGTTGAGGGCCAAGACAATTTCACCTTTAGATTGACTAGATCCTTAGGTCCAGCTGCCCTGAGTGAGGAGCTGTCCTACCAGGATCATCCTCTCTTGATGAACAGCCGGACTATCATCTCATCCTTGGATGTTGCTTGGAATCCTTGACAGACACCTCGAAGAAACTAGGCTCCAGCTATCAGGAAAACTGCCACTGGGATTCAGGAGGCAGACTCCAGAATATCTTGTTCCAGTCATGACTGCTGCGGGCAATTTACACTAGCCTTGGAAGACTCCACAAAAAGCAAGATAAGCCATGCTACCTCTGGATACCCCTGCTCAGAATGATACTCTTTCATGGGGCAGGAGAAGATTCAGGAAAAAAAAATGCTTGTGACTGCGTGCATGTAAGGCTTGTGAGCGGTGCAACAAAGCATGCATGGTTGTGATTGATCAGATCACAACCCTTCTCTGGCTAAATAAGCAGGTTATTTGGGGGATCATCTAAAAGGCTTCTCTCCTGTACACTAATTCCCACTGTTCCAATAAAGACTTCTCTCTAATTGCTCTTTTAGGTTAATAACTGAGTTCGCCATCATAGGCAAGGCTGGCTGGATATGGAGAAACATACAAACAGCAGCTAGAAGGCAGCTGAGAAGTTCAAGAGGACCCTGATATTCAAAGTTTGGGTAGAAATACTGGGGTCAGAAGATAGCTAAGAGTTTAGAGAACAGCAGGGGAGAATCTACAAGGAGACAAAAGACAGTGATACTGAGAATGCAAGGAAAGTGGAAGCTACAAGAGACGCAGTGAAGACCTAAAGGTGGGCTGGGCACCGTGGTAATCACCCATAAACCCAGCTTTTAAGACACGGGCAAGAAGACCAGCATTCCAAACCAGTGGGAACTACATATTAAGAATCTAACACACACACAAATAAGTGAGCCAGGAAGATAGCTTATTGGACAAAGTGCTTGCTGCACAAGTGTAAGGAGGATCAGGATCTTGGAGGTTGGGGCATACTGGAGCAGAGAAACCAAGGCAAGAAGATGTCCAGAAGTCATTAGCCAATGGATCTGTCAGAAATGCCAAGCCTAGGTTCAGTAAGAGAAACCTTGCCTCAATAACCGGTTGGAGAATGACAGAGGAACATACCACATTAACCTCTGGTCTTGGCATGCCCAGGCATATGTGCAGGAGGGCAGGAATGCACCACACACACACACACACACACTCACACAGGGTAGGGTTAAAGATAAAAATGAAGATTACTGAGGACTGAGAGCTCCTTTCATCAGAAACATCCCAGAAAACCAACCAGACAAAGAGCTGAAGAACAAGAGATATACGGGTGTTGTCACTCTAGGCCCTGTGCAGTAAGTCTCAGGCCTTGAAAGTTTGTAGCCACAAGCCTCTAGCTCTCAATGTGTCAAACTGTATCTGTAGATTTGGAGGCCTAGTTTGTTAGGTTTCAGAACTGAGGGCCACCAAAACTATAGGAGGCTGCCATTTGCTTATCTGTAATTTCTCTCTGCAAAGGGCAAGCCAGCTGTTCCTCACACTGAAAATACTGCCATATTAAATCCAAGCTTTCCAAAGACCATCTTTTGCTTTGCTACCAAATATAAATCTTATTGATTACAAGATGCAGACATTTGCCAAATGAGTTCTTCTGGGATTTTAATCATCCTGCATGTAATATGCAGTGCTTCTCACCAGCAGACACCCTGAACAAAGCCCTTCAACTTCTTCAGACAATGCATACCTCATTAAGGCAAAGCCTTACAAATGTTGTAGTCAGTCCTTCTTCCGAGATCCATAAATTATGGAGGAATATGTTTGAATTTCCCAAAATATGCAAATTATGTCCGTGTTATACTGAGAAGGAACACTGTAGGTTCAAACATGAAGAACAGAATATAAACACTAATCCTCTTAGCTCCCTTGGGTACGTTCTTTTCCATATTTGATGCTGCTTGCCTTTTGACTTGCTCAGCACATAACTATGGGGTTAAGCAAAGGATACCTTTTCATCTGTGTGGGTTTGGAGGCACAGTTGTCTGTACAAAGTTCAGAGCTCTCTGCCAATGCAATAGGCTTCAGCTCTGAGGCACAGCTAGATGCCTCGATTTACAGGATAAATTCTGCTCTGCCATGCTGATCACTCTAATGGTAACAAGTGATCCGAAAGGGAACCTGATACAGCCCTCAAGTGGGCTCAGTACTTATGACCGAAAACCACATCTGACTGAATGACTGAGTCTCTAGCAGAGGACCTGGAGCCTCTGACTGTTTGAAGGAGGTGTTTTTAATCTTCTGATAAAGCCGGCTAGTCCATACATTTCTGTGCTTGATGGGAGCATGGGGGGGATATGTTATGATAAAAATCCCAATTATGCTGTTACCATCTGTTGATAGCATGTGCTTACGGACGCGTTGCCAGGAAATATTGAGAACAAAGGAAGAGAGAGGCCCTCGTTCCGGAGAAACAGATTTCAGCTCCCACTGGGGTTCACTGGTTTGGTTACAGATGTGTCGGGGTCCTCAGGGTCCAACCCCACACAAGCTGAGCCCTTGGGAAGGAAAGGACTCAGCCAGGCATGTTTGAAGAAATGGGACTAGTGGGAAGTAATGTTTCTTTTCACAAAGCAAGAAGAATAAAATCAAAATGTGTGTGGGGTGGAGAGAGAACCAATTAGCTTTCAGTTTATATATGTACAAGACCAACTTACTATAAAGTTGTTTTGAAAAGGCCAGTCTTTGACAAGACCGGTGTTTTTGCTCTCAATCTCAGTACTTCTGAAGGAGAAACAAGAGATCAAGAGTTTGAGGCCAGCCTGGAATAGATACAAACAACCCCTCCAGCCCCAAGGGGAGGAAAAAAAAAGCCTAACAAACAAAACAAAAAAGCCCCTTAAAGAAAAAGCATATACAATTTGTATATTTTTTATTTATGCAGATATATGTTTGAGATAGAGTCTCATTAGGTAGACCAGGGTAGCCTAGACGCAAACCCATAGCAATCCTCCTGTCTCAGCTTTCCAAGTACTGGGATTAAAAGCCTCAACTACATTTCCTAACCACATATGATATCTTGATTCAATTTTTTTTTTTGAGACAGGGTTTCTCTGTGTAGCCCTGGCTGTCCTGGAACTCACTCTGTAGACCAGGCTAGCCTCAAACTCAGAAATCTGCCTGCCTCTGCCTCCCAAGTGCTGTGATTTAAGGCATGTGCCACCACCGCCCAGCTTGATTCAATTTTTTTAAGACGATAGATTTTTGACTTAAATTAAAGCTTGATTTGGACCTTCTCATACAGATGTTTGAGGATAGCCATAAACAGTGAGATGACCTTAGAAAACAGAGCAAGGACTTTCCACGGATAATCAGAGTCCACACACAAGGCGCTGACCCTCTGCCTCCACCTCTCACTAAACTCAAATCAGAGGCAACTACTCATAAAAATCTTATTATAGCTTTCCAATATGTTACTTGCTGGTTTGATCCATGGAGAGGATACATTGTAGTTCAGGTTGATTTGAAACTCACTTTCTAGCCAAGGCTGGCTACAAATTTGTGGCCATTCAGCCTCATCCTTGTGGATACTGAGATTGTAGGCATAAGCTACTGTCCCCGCTTTAATATATATATATATATATATATATATATATATATATATATATATATATATATATATATATATATATATATAATAACGTGATTCTGGAAAAGAGATGTATTTTAAGCACACATATTTTACACATGCGCTTTTACCGAAGATGTCTCCCTATGGCTTTTTTATAAATCCTCTGTGTGATTCATCTCTCCTTCCTCCATCTACTGGATTACTTTCCTTTCTTACTTAACAACACACACACACACACACACACACACACACACACACACACACACACACACACTTACTTACCCCTTCCCCAATTCATAGCTTCTATGCTGAACCATCTCCCTCTCTAGACCTGCCCTGATATCTAAGGAAAAGTCCACAAATAGGAGAGAACATGCAGCCTTTGTCTTTCTAGGTCTGGGTTACCCTACTCAGTGTAATAATACTCTCCAGTTCCATTCATTCACCTGCGAAGTTCATGGTTTGGTTTTTCTTTACAGCAGAGTAGTATCTCACTGTCTGTACCCACCATGTTTTCATTATCGATTCATCAGTTGAAGGACACTTGTTTCCACTTCCTGTCTGTTTTGAGTAAAGCAGCAATGAGTGTGACTGAGTAAAGACCTCTGGGAGAGCACACCGGGTTCTTTGGCATATAGCAAGGAGTCATGTGCTAGATCTACTTTTAGCTTTTTAAGAATTCTCTACCTGATTTCCATTGTGTTTGCAATCCCACCAACCAAGAACGAGGGTTCCTCTTCCCCACATCCTCACCAGCATGTATTGTCAGCTGTTTTATTACGATAGCTCTGGAATATAGTTTGGAATTAGGTACAGCGATCTTTCAGCATTTTTTTTCCCTCATAGCTACTTTGGTTATCTGAAGTTGTTTGTATTCCTTGGGAATGTAGGATTCTTTTCTGCCGTTTTGTGAAGAATGTTGCTGGGATTGCATCTAACCTGTAAATTGCTTTTGGTAGAATAGTCATCTTCACAGTATTAGTTGTACCAACACATGAGCATGAAGATCTTTCTATTTCCAGTGTCTTCCTCAACCTTTTCCTTCAGAGATGTAAAATTTTATTGTACAGGCCCTTCATTTTTTTAGTTAGGTTGATGCCCGCCCCTCCCTCCCTCCCTCCCTCCCTCCCTCCCTCCTTCCTCCTCTTCCTTCTTTCCTTCCTTTCTTCCTTTCCTCCTTTTCTTTCTTTTTGTCTGTCTTCCTTCTGTTCTTTCTTTCTGTCTATCTTTCTCTCTTTCTTTCTTGAGGTATTTCTGAATGGGAGTGTGTCCACCATCTCTTTCTCACTGTGCTTGTTGATATATAAAAGCTACTAAATTCTGTAAACTGCTTTTCTATTCTGTTACTTCTCTGGAAGTGTTGATCATTTTTAAAAGCCTTTTGGTGGGATTGGGGTGGGGAGTCTTAAGAAAAATGTATCATTTGTATCTAGGGGCAGCTCAGCCTCTTTCTCACCCATTTTGCTGATTTCCTTCCCTTGCCTCACTGTGTGTGCTTCAAGAACAGCAGTCAAAGGGAGTGGGGACAGAGACAGCTCTGTCACTCCTGATGCCGCTGCTCTCCATTTAGGATGATGCTGGCTCTGGTTCATCACCTTATAGCCTTCATGACAGTCAGCCATGTCCCCTCTAGTCCTGCTTTCTCTAGGACTTTTATCATGAAGTCATGGTACATTTTTGTCAAAAGTTTTCCTCCCCCTTTGCATCTATTGAAATGATCATTGTTTTTTTGTTTGTTTTTTGTTTGTTTGTTTTGTTTGTTTGTTTTTAAGTCCATTTATGTGGTTTGTTACATTGTGACGGTGTAACCTTCTCTGCATGTCCCAGATAAAGCCAACTTGATAGTGATGAATAGTCCTGTTGGGATATGCCTGTATTTCCTTGGCAAGTACTTTATTGAGGATTGTTGCATCTGTGTTCATCAGGGACCTTGCCCTACCATTTTCTCCTGTGTGTGTGAGTCTTTAGCTGCCTTTTGTATTTGAATAAGACTAGCTTCATAGAAGATGTTTGGAAATGTTCTTTCTGTTTCTATTTTCTCTTCTTTCTATCTTTTTATTTTTATTTATTCATTTATTCTGTTAATTTAAGAATTATTGACTGTAGGTCTTTTTGATAGTCTGGTAGAATTCTGTTCAGAATCCATTGGAACTGGGGATTTTATTTTAATTTATATTTAAGTTGGAAGATTTTTTTATTATTTTTTAGAGCTCCTTGTTTTTTAAGGGTCTGTTTAAATTGTTGATCTCTTCTTGATTTTATTTTGGTGGCTAAGGAGAATATAGAAATTTGTTCATTTCTTTTAGGTTTGAAAATGTAACAGTGCATAGGTTTGTAAATTATTCCCTTGTTGTATTATGAATTTATTCTATGTCTGTTGTAATGTCTTCACATTCGTGCATAATTTTGTTGACTTAAGTCCAGTCCTTTTTATTTATTATTTATTAGTCTAAGAAACTTTTGATCGTGTTTATCTTATGAAAGAAGAAACTCTTGGTTTCACTGAATCTTTGTACTTTTGTTCTTTGTTTCTATTTATTTATTTCTTCTCTGATTTTTTTCATTATTTCTTGATGTCTATTAGATTTGAATATTGTATGTTCTTAGTTTTCAAACCTTTGAGCTATATTATTTATAGAAATTTTTACATTTTCCTTCTTGATTTGCTCTTTGACCCAATTCATCATTTAGAACTATTCTGTACATCAGGCCTGTCACTTACTCTCCATCAGTCTGTGTAATTTCTGGACACTTTTTTGCTGTTGATTAGAAGCTTTGTTATATTGTGGTCACATAGGACACATGGATGTGCCAGTTTGGGGTTTTGATTGTTTGTTTGTATGAACTTTGGTTTTTTTATTTGTTTTGTTTTGTTTTTTGTTTTGTTTTTTGTTTTGTTTTTTGTTTTGTTTGTTTGTTTGTTGTTGTTGTTGTTGTTGTTGTTTTTTAATCAACTCCACACAAACCAGAGGCATCTGGAAAGAGGGAACCTCAATTGAAAAATTCCTGCATCAGACTGGCCTGTGGGATTGTCTGTGGGGGATTTTCTTGATTAATCAATGATGTGGTAGAGTTCCAACAACTGCTGAAATAAGTAGGTATTCTTGGGTAGTATAAGAAAGCAAGTTGAAGGGGGTGGGGGGAAGGATGCATGATCTCCCTGTAAAGGGGAAATAGAAAAGATTTTGCTGCTGGACTTGGGGCAGATGGGATAAGAACAGGAAGAATTTGGCATGGAGTGTGGAGATGACTGAGAGACATGACTGGAATTGGAGGACAGTTAGGAGTTGATGTGGAAAGCTAGTACAGTGGAAACTCTCTGGAATCTGTAAGAGTGACCCTAGCAAAAAGACTTCTACTAATGAGGGACACAGAGTCTGAACCAACCTTCTTCTATAACCAGGTAAGGCTTCTAGTAGTGAGACCGGGACACCAACTCAGCCATAAAACCTTTTATCTACAACCTGGCCTGTCTGTAAGATGTGCTGGGGTAATGGCGGCACAGTACTCCTGGGAGTGGCCAACCAATGACTGGTCCAACTTGAGGCCCACAGTATGAGTGGAAGTCCATGCCTGACACTGACTGAGTAGCCAGGAACCAGAGGCTGGATAGCCCAGAGATAGAGAATAGAACCGGAACAAGACTAAGGGGGAAAAGTCAGTGAATTGTTGGGGTGCACTGCTGTTGTCTTTGTATTATTCAGTTGTTAACTCTGTGCCTGCAGAGAGCTAAGTACTGGCCTGATTGTGGTATTGTTATTCTTATGAATCATTGCCTGCCTCAGTATTTTCATAAGCATACACCATCCTCACTTGCGGATTGGTTTAATAAATGGCCAATAGCTGGACAGGATAGGGAAGGCGGAACTTCCAGTCCGAGAGGAGGGTCTCTGGGAAAAGAATCAGGCACTGGAAGATTTGCCAATGGGACACAGACGAAATTAACTCTACTAGGAGATGGAGAGAGGTAATGGGCCACTTGGTGGGACATGGACTAGAATAGTCAGGTTAATTAAGTTAGATGAGCTAACTGGGGAGTAGCCTAAGCTATAACAAAATTAGTAAGTCTCTGTGCCATTATTCTCGTGGCCCAAGAAATCCCACTATATGAAATGATTCCTAATTATATTCTGCTATACTCATAGATAGGTGCTTAGCCCAATTGTCATCTGAGAGGCACTGATGGGAGCAGATGCAGAGACTCATAGCCAAACACTAGGAGGAGTCAGGGTAACCCTGCAGAAGATGGAGAGGAAGAACTGAAAGAGCCAAGGGGTAGAAGACACGACCAGAACATGACCCACCAGATCAACTAAGCAGAGCTCATAGGGGCTCACAGAATCTGGGTCAACAGTCACAGACACTGTATGGCTCTGAGCTAGGTCCTCTACATATACGTTAACTTGTGTAGCTTGGCGATCTTGTGGAACTCCTAACATTGGGAGTGGGTGTTGTCTCTGACTCTTGCCTGCTCAAGGGACCCGTTTTCTCCAACTGGGTTGCCTTGTCCAGCCTTGGGGGGGGGGGGTGCCCTGTCTTACTGTAACTTGTCATGTCATGTTTGGTTGATATCCCTGGGAGGCTTGTTCTTTTCAGAAGGGAAACAGAGAGAAGAGCTCTAGGGGAGAGGGAGGTAGGGGCAGGACTAGGTGAAGGCGAGGGAGGGAATGTAATACATGATCGACAAAAAGGAAGAAGTAATATTCATTAAAAAAGAAAAGGCAAAAGGAAAGAAGGAAATTGGGAAGGAGATAAAGAGACAGCGAGAGAGAGAGAGAGAGAGAGAGAGAGCAAGAGAACGAGAGCGAGAGCGAGCTGAACAAGCCAGTGATTAAACTCTTTCCTACCCTGGCTGCTATTGATCATGATGTTTATCATAGCAACAAAAAAAGCAAATTGTTTGTTGAGGATTTGTTTTGTTCTAGTATGTGGTTTATTTAGAGAAACCTCATGGGCTGTTTAATACAATGTATATTCTTTGGTGTTTGGGTAAAATATTTTATAGCTATCTGTTAGTCCCATTTGATGTATGATATCATTTAATTCCAGTGCTATATTCTGTTTGGTTTTTGTCCAGATGACCTGTCTAATCAGACAGGGAATTACTGAAATAACCGTGTGTGTGTGTGTGTGTGTGTGTGTGTGTGTGTGTGTGTGCATGTTTATGTGTGTGTTTGTGTTTAAAGTTTTATTAAAGGATTTTTTTGTTGAGTATCATTTTTACTTTTATTTCTGAAATTAAAATATAATTATGTCATTTTCCTTTTCCCTTTCCCCTTTTCCCCTCCACCCTTCCCATTGTATCTCTTTTTTTCTCTGAAATTCAAATCCTCTATTTCCTTAATTGCTATAATATAATATATATGTGATATATATGTATCTATACATAAATATGTAAATATATGCTGCTTAGCCCATATAATTGTTCCTTGTATGTGTATAATTTGGGGGCTAACCACTTGATATTAGGTAACCAATTGGGAGGCTTTTCTATTGGGGAGGACTATTTCTTCTATGCTCAGCATGTCTGTAGTTCCTTGTCTAGAACTCATAAGCTTTGCCTGTGTTTAGGCAGCCATGTTGATGAGATATCTTGGGTGTAAGTTCTCTGACATTTCTAGAAGATGACAATCTCACAGCAAACTTTCTGTTCCTCTAGTTTTTACAATCTTTCTGGTCCCTCTTCTGCAGTGATCCCTCAGCCTTAGGTGTAGTAATTGGGTTATAGCTAGATCAATTGGGACTGGACACCAACCACGCAGTCACAGATTCTCCGCATTTTATCAGCTGTGGTTTTCTGTAATCATTGCCAAATGTTGGCAATATGTTGCAAAAGAATGTTTGTTTTATTATGGGGTGTGGCCTACTCTTATGTGTGGGTATAAGGGTAAATATTTCAGTAATTACAGTTTCAGTTGTTTTCTTTCTGTAGCCTCTGTGCTGTGTTTATCTCCTCAGCCCCAAGCATTGCTTTCACCATTGTCTATAAGGCTGGCTTGGTAGACATGAATTCTTTCATCCTGTACATATCATGGAAAGTTTTTCTTTCTCCTTCAAATACATCAGACAGTTCTGCTTTGCAAAGTCATCTGGGCTGCATCTGTTCTTCTAGAGCCTGGCGTACATTTCTCCAAGTTGTCTTGGCTTTCTAAGTTTTCACTGAGCAGTCATTCTGATGGGGAAATCCTTACATGTGACCCGTGATTTTTCTCTTGCGGCTTTCAACACCCTGTCTTTGTTCTGTGTCTTTAGTGTTCTATCTACAGTATGCAGTGGGGAATTTCTTCTTGGCCCCTATCTGTTCAGTGTTCTGTGTGCTCCTTGTATCTGTATAGGTCATCTTCTATGATCCTATTGAAGATCTGGTCTATGACATTGATCTTGGATTCTTCTTCTGTGCCTATAATTTATATATTTGAGATTTATTTTTGTTTGTTTATTTGGTTGGTTGGTGGTTGTTTTGTTGTTGTTGTTTGGTTGGTTGGTTTGGATTGGTTTTTATGATGCTCAATGTTCTTGGGTCTTTTAAAAACCATATTCTTTGCATGAATAGTTCAATTCCTCGACTGTATTTTCAAGTCCTGATATTCTATCTTTTCCTTGATCCTGAATTTTCTGATTATGTTGTTTAGTTTTACAATTCCATCTTCACTTTAACTTTACTTTTTTCCAATGTGTTTGCCATGCACACACACACACACACACACACACACACACACACACACACACACACATACACACTCACTCTCCAGGCCATCAAAAATAGTTTGAAAACACAAATGTACTGATTGCATTCTTCCTTGTATTTCATATTGAAAATTTTGGGTTTCATTTATTGCCTAATCTTTTTTTAAAATTTTTACTTGTCTGTTTTTGAGACAGAGTGTTACTATGTAGCCCTGGCTGTCCTGGAACTCACTCTGTAGACCAGGCTGGACTCAAACTCAGAGATCTACTTGCCTCTACCTTCTGAGTGCTGGAATTAAAGCCATATGCCAAAACATTTGTCTTGTCTTTTTTCTTCTCCTTCTCCTTCTCCTTCTCCTTCTCTTTCTCCTTCTCCTTCTCCTTCTCCCTCTCCCTCTCCCTCTCCCTCTCCCTCTTCTTCTTCCTCTTCTTTCCCTTTTGTTGAAAATAGATGCTTGGGCTGAAGAGATGGCTCAGTGGTTAAGAGCACTGACTGCTCTTCCAAAGGTCCCGAGTTCAAATCCCAGCAACCACATGGTGGCTCACAACCATCCATAATGAGATCTGACTCCCCCTTCTGGAGTGTCTGAAGACAGCTACAGTGTACTTACATATAATAAATAAATACATCTTTAAAAAAATAGATGCTTTTTCCATATAATATATCCATATTACAGTTTCTGCCCCCCCTACTCCTCCCAGCTTCTTCCACCTTCCCCACTCCAGATCTACTCCCTTTTCTGCCTCTCATTAGAAAAAAAAAAGAATAAAAAATAAACCAGATTTCTAAGAGGTAACAACCAAACATAACAAAATAAAATACAAGATGAAGCAAAAGCTATCATATTAAAGTTGAACCTAGCAACCCAACAGGAGGAAAGGAGTCCCAAGAGAATGCACAAGAGACCCATTCATTCTTATAGTCGGGATTTCAATAAAATATACTAAGATGACAGCTATAATATATACACAGAAGACCTGGTGCAAACCCTTGTGCTTGCTGCTTCAGTCTGTGTGAGTTCATATGTGCCTTGCTTAGTTGGTTCAAAGGGTCTTGCTCTCCTGGTGTCCTCCACCCCTCTGGTTCTTAACAGTCTTTCCTCCTCCTCTTCTGCAGTATTCCCTGAGTTCTGTCTGAGGAGAGATTTGATGGAGATCCCCCGTTTAGGCTTTCTGCCTAATGCCTGGCTGGGCGGTAGCCAGTTCCCATCAGTTCCCACCTTCTGCAGGAGGAAACCTCTCTGATGGCTGGATAAGGCACTGATCTATAGGTATACCAGAATCACTTTATAAAAATTTTTAGACCAGTAGTATTTGGTTTGACACTAGATCTCTGGGCTAGCTAGTCTCTAGTTCCTGGTGACCCATGCAGCATTGTGTGTGGCTTCCTTCTCATGGAGTGTGCTTCCAATCAAATCAGACCTTGGTTGCCTTTTCCTACATATTCTGGGCCCCCATTCTCTGGCATATTTTCCAGACAGGAAAGATTGTAAGTCAATGGATTTGTAGCTAGGTTGTTGTCTGCATTTCTCTTTTGGTAGCTTGCAGAGTACCTTCCTACACCAAAGAGACTAGAACAAAAGTTCTCTGATACAGGCACCAACTCACCTTGTCCATGTTCAATGAGTTACCTGGGTGTTACCCTCAGCAATGAGGCCCTGCTGCAGTAGTCATTTGGACAGTAGTTATTTGTCTTAGCAACAACATGGGTTCTTTGAGGACTTCCATGGGATCCCCTGGGCCAACAAGTTAATTGAAAGAACTGGTGAAGTATGCCTTTAATCCCAGAACTTGGGAGGCAGAGGCAGGCGATCCCTGTGTTCGAGGCCAGCCTGGTCTACAAAGTGAGTTCCAGGACAGCCAAGGCTACACAGAGAAACCCTGTCTCGAAACAAACAAACAACAAAAAAAAAAACCAAAAAACCAACCAAACAAACAAACAAACAAACAAAAAAAAACAGAAAGAAAGAACGCTAGTCCCACCACTGGAAGCCTTGCCTGGCTGTAAGAAGTGGCCAGTTGAGATTCCATACTCTCCATTACTAAGAGTTGCATTAGGATCACCTTCATAGATGCCACTGCACTAGGTTTCCACAACACTTCCCAAATGCCCCCCCCCCAATTCGTCCCTCCATCCTATTTGCCCCACTCCCTACTCCTGTCCCTACCTTCTCCCAGTCTGCCCATAAAATCTATTTTCCCCACCTGGGGAGATCCCTGCAAACCCCATAGATCCTTTCTCTTTACCTAACCTCTATGGATCTACAGACTGTAGCTTGGTTATCACCTACTTAACAGCTAATATAGATGAACAAACACCATATTTACCTTTCAGGGTCTGGGTTACCTTACTCAGGATGATTTTTTTTTCCTAGTTCTATACATTTGTCTGCAAATTTCATGATGTCATTTTTTTTAAAACAACAGAGGAATACTCCATTGTGTAAATTTACCATGTTTTCTTTATCTATTCTGCTGCTGATGGACAATTTATGTTGTTTCCAGTTTCTGGCTATTATAAATAAAACTGCAATGAGCACAGCTAAGCAAGTGTCCTTGTGGTGGAATGGAGTGTCCTTTGAGCATATGCCAAGAGTGATTGTACTGGCTGGTTTTGTGTGTCAACTTGACACAAGCTGGAGTTATCACAGATAAAGGAGCTTCAGGTGAGGAAATGCCTCCATGAGATCCAGCTGTGGGGCATTTTCTCAATTACTGATCAAGTGGGAAGGGCCCATTGTAGATGGTGCCATCCCTAGGCTGGTAGTCTTGGGTTCTATAAGAGAGCAGGCTGAGCAAGCCAGGAGAAGCAAGCCAGTAAGTAACATCCCTCCATGGCTTCTGCATCAGCTCCTGCTTCCTGACCTGCTTGAGTTCCAGTCCTGACTTCCTTTGGTAATGAACAGTAATGTGGAAGTGTAAGCTGAATAAACCCTTTCCTCCTCAACTTGCTACTTGGTCATGATGTTTGTGCAGGAATAGAAACCCTGACTAAGACAGTGATATAGATGTGTCTTGAGGTAGATTCTTAGCTTTCTGAGGAACCACCACACTGATTTCCATAGTAGCTGTATGAGTTTGCACTCCCACCAGCCAGCATGAGCTGTCACTTGTGTAATTGATCTTACCCATTCTGACAGGTGTAAGATGAAGAATCTTTCCCATTCTGTAGGCTGCTGCTTTGTCCAGTTGATACTGTCCTTTGTCTTACAGAAGTTTTTCAGTTTCATGAGGTCCCATTTATTAATTGTTGATCTTAGTGCCTGTACTATCAGTTTTCTGTTTATGAAGTTGTCTCCTGTGCCGATGTGTTCAAGGCTATTCCCTACTTTTTCTTCTATTAGGTTCAGTGATCCTCCTAACATTTTGATGTCTTTGATCCACTTGTTCAGGGTGATAGATATATATCCATTTGCATTTTTCCACATACCAACGTCCAGTTTGGCCAGCCCCATTTGTTAAAGAAGCTGCCTCCCCCCCCCCCATGTGCATTTCTGTCTTCTTCATTAAAAAAAAAAAAAACTAAGTGTTCATATGTTACCTGTAATATTAAAAACATGCTACCTTCTGGCCTGGTGCTGCAGCCTGCTCTCTGACCTCTCCCTATTCTTGATCCAACTTGATCTCAACCATCCCCCAAGCCGGGAAATCCAGGGGTTGCTGTTCACACTCCATCAGCCCCTCTTTGCTAGCTTTGCCAAGCTGCCCGCTATCACCCCAGCTTCCCTCTTTCTCTGCCCACCTTTGCTCCTTGGATGAAAACATTAGTCCGTTTTATTATTTCAAAAAATAGCCAGATAGCACAATTGCTGGGCACTGGATCTCCCGGTTTAATCTTATCAGCTATCAGCTAGCTCCCACCAACCTCCTTGGCCCCTGCCCAAGGCAGATGCTGCAGACTCCAGATGCCCCCAAGGCCTTACATGACTGGTGCTTTCTTCTCCTCCCAATGCATGGCTGGGAAGCCTGGCCTGAAACGCTCCCCTTTCTCTCCCTGCATCTGTGCTTCCTCCTTCTGGGTCCCATCATTTTCCTTTTCCCAGTAATTCGTTTCTGCCTTCCTTATTGACCAAATCAAGAACTAATTAGGGAAGCAACACCTCTCCCTACAGTTCACATGTGTGTGGATTTATGTTTGGGTCTTCATTTCTATTCCATTGATCAGCGTGTCTGTTTTTATGACAGTACCATGTGGTTTTTATTACTAAAGCTCTGTAGTACAACTTGAAATCTGGAATGGTGAGACTTCCAGCAGTCCTTTTATTGTTCAGGATTGTTTTTAGCTATCCTGGGTCTTTTGTTTTTTCATATGAAGTTGAGAATAATCCTTTCAGATTTGTATATAATTGAGTTGGCATTTTGATAGGGATTACACTGAATCCATAGATTGCTTTTGGTAGGATGGCCATTTTCACTATGTTAATCCTACCAATCCATTTTCATCTTCTGATACATTCTCCAGTTTCTTTCTTCAAGGTCTTAAATTTTTTATTATACAAGTCTTCCACTTGCTTGATTAGATTTATCCTAAGATATTTTATATTTTGGGAGGCTACTGTGAAAGATTTTGTTTCCCTAATTTCTTTCTCAGTTGATCTGTATATAGGAGGACTACTGATTTTTTTATTTTTTATTTTTAGTTAATCTTGTATCTAGCCACTCTGCTGTAAGTGCTTATCAGTTGTAGGAGTTCCCTGATGAAATTTTTAGGGTCACTTATATATACTGTCATATCTTCTGCAAATATTGATACTTTAACTTCTCTTTTTTTGATTGGTATTTCCTTTATTTCCTTCAGTTGTCTTATTGCTCTACCTAAAACCTCAAGTGCAATCGATATGGAAAGAATGGAAAACCTTGTCTTTTTCCTGATTTTTGTAGATTTGCTTTGAGTTCTTCTCCATTTAATTTCACATTGTCTATAGTCTTGATGCAAATTGCCTATATGTTTAGGTATGTCCCTATATTTTAATCTCTCCAGTACTTTTTATCACGAAGGATTTTTATCAGAGACCTTCCAGCATCTAATGAGATAACTGTGTGCCTTTTGTCTTTCAGTTTGTTTCTATGGTGAATTACACTTATTGACTTTCAAACATTGAACCATCCCTGCACCTCTAGGATGAAACCTACTTGATGATGGCAGATGATCTTTTTGATGTGTTCTTAGATTCAGTTTGCAAGTATTTTATTGAGTATTTTTGTATCTATGTTACTAAATGATCTGTAATCCTTGTTCTTTGTGTCTTTATTTGGTTTGGATATCAGAGAAAGTGTGGCCTCATAAAATAAATTTGGCAATGTTCCTTCAGTTCCTATTTTGTGGAATAATTTGAGAAATATTAGCATTAACTCTTTTGAAAGTCTGGTAGAATTTTTTTGGTTGAGAGATTTTTTTCATGGCTATTCTATTTCACTAGGGATTACAGATCTATTTATTTGTTTATCTGATCTTGATTTAATTTTGGTAACTGGTAGCTCTTGAGAAAATATCCATTTCTTTTAGATTTTCCAATTTGATGGACCACAGATTTTTAAATATGTCCTTATGATTCTTTGGATTTCCTTGGTATCTGTTGTTATGTCCCTCTTTTCATTTCAGATGTTGCAAATTTGGATATGGAACAAAGAAAGAATACTAAAAAGCTTCAAGGGAAAACGACCAAGTAACATATAAAGGCAGAGCTGGTAGAATTACACCTGACTTCTCAATAAAGATTCTAAAAGCCAGAAGGGCCTGGATAGATGTAGTACAGACTCTAAGAGACCACAGCCCAAACTACTATACCCAGCAAAAGTTTCTATCACCATAGATGGAAAAAATAAGTTATTCCATAATAAAGTTCAATTTAAATAATATCTATCTACAAATCCAACCTACAGGAGCCTTCCACTTGCACTACAGGAGGTGCTAGAAGGAAAACTATAACCTAAGAAGGTTAACTACACACGGAATAAACAAAAAGAAAAATCAAAAGAAGGGTAGTGTGTTTAATTTAGAAAATTTTTCTTCTATGATTTTGTTGAAAATATTTTCTGGGCCTTTGACCGGTGTTTTTTCTCCTTCCTCTATATNATCCATCCCACAATCAGCCACCAATCATAGACACTATAGCATATGCCAGCAAGATAGTGCTGAAAGGGCCCGGATATAGCTGTCTCGTGGGAGACTATACCAATGCCTGGCAAACATGGAGGTGGAAGCTCACAGTCAGCTATTAGATGGAACACAGGGTTCCCAAGGAAGGAGCTAGAGAAAGTACCCAAGGAGCTGAGGAGGTCTTCAACCCTATAGGTGGAAGAATAACATGAACTAACTAGTACCCCCTGAGCTCATGTCTCTAGCTGCATATATAGAAGAGGATGGCCTAGTTGACCATCATTGGGAAGAGAGGCCCCTTGGTCATGCAGACTTTATATGCCCCAGTACAGGGGAAGGCCAGGGCCAAGATGTGGGAGCGGGTGGGTAGGGGAGCAGGGCCGGGAGGGGGGAGGGTATAGGGAACTTTCTGGATGACACTTGAAATATAAATGAAAAAATTATCTAATAAATGTTGGGAAAAAAAAAGAGAAGGTCTTTGTGATCCACTGGGAATGGAGTCAGAGAGGAAAGGGAGACCACAGCAATCTCCCAACCACAGAGCTGGGAGTAAGACTGGGCGGGGGACAAGGGGGGGGGGTTGAATCTCAGCAACAGTAGGAAAGGTGTGTCTTTGCCTTCAGCCCTTTGCCCTGGGAGAAACTGCCCTTGGGTTAGCAGGAGTACCTGTTGGAGCTGGGGCCTGGGACAAAGCAATAAGTTGTGAAAGGAAGGTTAAGGGGGGATTGTTTGTAAAAATCAAAATGCATTATATTAAAAAATGTCATAATGAAACCCATTCTAATATATAATTAATATATGCTTTAAAAGATACCAAATTTAAAAAAAAAAAAAAAGGTCAGGATTTAAGTAGAGTAGCAAGTAACCCTTAACTAAAAAGAAGTCACTGGAACCAGAGTTGCTTTGTCCTCTCCTTCTATCTCCTTCTCTCTTCACTGTGAACTCATTATTGCTGACGACATCAGGAAAACTCTAGAATTAGCTTGGATGCTGAATGCAGTTTTCACAATCTGTACCCTACTATCGGAACCTCTGTTCCTGGGTTTCTGCTTGCTGCCGTCGATTGCTAGTCAATGTTCATGGTTTACAGCTATGTAGTTTCCCTCCAGCTATACTTATATATGTTTTAAACATACAAGAAGATAAGTTAACTTGAAAAATCTTTTTAAAACTAATGTGTTGCTAAGTTGTGGGTAGGTTAAAAAGAATTTCCTAGTTGTCTCTTCATTGGCTACTGGCTTATTTTTAAAGTTTGAAAACTATAATATTTAATGTAGAATGTCTCAGAAGGCCACCAGCTTCAATGTAAATGTATTTAATTTGGATTTACCATGTTTGAAATCTCATCTTAGTTAAGTTTTACCATGTTTGTAATCTCACAATTACATTACATCACATAATTACCCTTGGTCCTCATAGCTAAGCAGAGAGTTAAGTTGTTCAGTTCATTTAACTCATCTTTCCACAAAGCTGAATGTGCCATTTAAAGGTGAAAAGAACTGTTGATAGCACTTATTGAATCAACGAAGACTGTCATAGATCTATGCTACGCAGAGGTAACAAGGTGGCTGAACATGTTGAGACTGTGCTATAAATAAATCTTAGAAATCAAAGGACCCTGAGTTACAATGGCAGTTCCCAATATGTAAGCTGTGTGACCTTGGTTGAATTATAAAATTTTTTTAGAGCCTTCATTTCCTTGTTTCAATATTTGGATGCCAATAGGTACTTTTTCATGTGGCTCTAAGATATTTTGATAATTTATACCTGTGCAACATATTACCCCAAATAATCATTGCTTTTACTGGATCATAAATTTCACCTGAAGTGGGCAGTGTGTCTCTGTCCACATGAGCATTATTTGAGTTGACTGGGCCTGGAGGCCCCCAAGAGGTATGGCAAATTGACACTAAATTGACACATCTCCACATCTATATGTGTGTGTGCTGTGGTATACTGTCCTTTATATCTTCTATCCCTAGTGACTCTTCTCCTCAAAGGGATCAACAAACTTCCTGTGTTTTAAACTCTGATGCCCTACAACATATGTCATAACTATCAGACTATTCCAACATGAAAGCAACTACAGACGATGAGCCAGCAAGTGAACAGTATTGTGTTTCCAGAAAGTTTTATTTATGATATGAAAATGTATATTTTATATATAAGTCTTTTAGCCTCTCCCCTATTTAAAAATGTAAAAACAACTCTTAGCCCTAAAATCATCTCAAAAGAGATGGACTAGAACCCCAGAACTCAAGTGGAGATTGCAGAAGACACATCTGACTTATACTTGGTATGATGGCACATGTCTGTCGTCCTAACACTTGGGAAGCTAAGTGGATCACAAGTTTGAGGCCCAAATAGACTATAGAGCAAGTTCCAGGCCATTGCTACAAAGTGAAATTGTATCTCAGAGGGAAAAAAAATCAAATAAAATAATTCTCACTTGGTGTCACAATAGGACCTATTTTGTTCAGCTTACTTTGAGAAATTAATAAAAAATAGAAAGTATTCATGGTGAATGTAAGATCCAGTTATTGTTATGATGATAGCTATTACCTTATGCCATGGTTTAGAAATAATTTATTATTTTCAACTATCATAAGGTTCTAGGATTCATTAAAATCTATACTATAAAATGGAAGAAATCAGGATCTAATAGAGACAAGAGTTTTTAAAAAGCTGATTGATTTCAGAAAAAAAATTGTTTTAAACAAAGAAGAAAACACAACTGGGTCTTTACTAAAAAGTATAAATAAAAAAACCAGAAATTAAATTTTACATAAATATGTTTTATTTACTTTTGGAGCAGCTAGATAATTGATAATATTTGCATATGTAAGGTGGTAGACAAATCTGAGATATTCCTCTTCACTACATAGCATAAAACATAACAACCGATAACTTAACCAAAAGACTGATTTGTGATTGTAAAATGGGCGCGACCGGAAGTCTTTGGAGTTTTGTTAGTAGATACAGTTTCATGTGGAGAGTTTCTAAAATAAGACAGCAAATGGATAAAAGGATCAACACTCGAATAAAAGCATGAACAACTGCAAATAAACTAGATTCCTCAGTAATAAATCTTGAATCTCACTGTTTGATCAGCCTTATCAGGAAGAAGCCTGAGAAAATAGAAGCTCTCTGCATCCTGCCCAGAAGGTCAAGGATACACTTGGCATCGTCAGCCTCACATTCCTCAGAGGAGGACCCTCCACTGAGAATGCAAAGAATGGCTTTGGGTCTTGATGAAGCCACTGCTAAAGGGGCTGCATTTCCACTGGACCACAGCAAGGCAGGATTCAGGAGCTTCAGAACTATCCACTTTGATGTTACCCAGATGTTATCCAGAGTCTGTTGACATGGGCCAACTGCCCCACATTCCGTTAGGTGAGGAAAACCCGTACAAAGCTGCAAGCAAAATGTGCTACAATTTTTTTAATCAAGCAACATAAGAGATATACACGTGGAAAAAACAGCAAAGAGCCCAGCCAAGCATAATGGTCGCTGTCACCGTGAAGCAAGATTTAAATTGACTTATTGACCTGTTTCCTTTGACTTTTTCTTTGTTTTCCAAGTTTGCTGCTGTGTGTGTTACTTTTAAAATAGAAAAGTTATTTTTAAACAAGACTAGGTCAGGAAGAAGTTACCAATAATAATGAGATATTAAGTAAGTAGAACATAAATTATTTGACAGTCCTTGCTGAACAAACCAATGTCCTATCTCAGCACATTATATCTCAATGTGGTTTTAATCTTTCATATGGGGTGCAGTTAGGAGGCATCGTATGTATTTTATTATTAGTTACTCTTATGCTTCATTAACAAATCAAAACATGTGAAGAAAGATGCCCGTAAAATTGAATATTCACAGACAGTGAACACCCTGAAAGCAATCCCAAGATCTGAACCCTGCTGAATTAGACTTGGACCAACTTGTAGCTCAATGAATTATTACTATCAAGCTGGAACGATCGCCACTACTGATAAAAGAACAACCATCGTTTCCTTACACATTTTCTATGTTTCGTCACTGACACCCGTCTGTAGTTCTGCAGGCTCTCTAACAATGCTTGAGCCCTGGAGCATTGCCATCTTACCGGCTCAGATTTTCAGAATCTACCCCTTTGCCCATCCACAAAAAATAGGAATAGCTTTTGGCTTAATTCACTGTTCCCTGACTTGTTGGGAAAGAGACTGATTTTGTGTCTGATCAGATGTGTTTGTCAATTTAGGAATATAAATTGTCAAGCAGCATTCTTTCAACCTCTTGGCTTGTTATCAACTGACTCCTCTGTGCTTGCCTTACCTAAAGGGTTGGTTACTTGTCACCTGATCTGATTGCTCAAAGTGTTTGACAAGTCGTGTGTCCTCATCGTTGCCGTGTCACAGTCTTTGAAAGCTGAGAACTCTGCTTGTGAATTCCAGTCCCATAGACCTTCAAGAATGGGGACCTAACCCAGCATGTAGCTCATGCCTGTAATCCCAGAACTCAAATGGCTGAGGCAGAAGGATCACCCTGAGTTCAAGATCGGTTTAAGGCTACGTAGTTCCAGACAGACCTGGATAGCTGTACAAAACCCTGTCTCAAGACAACTGCAGCAAAAGAGTTTAAGAACTGATTCAAGAGTTTAAAACCAGCATGAGCTATGTGAGTTCTACCAAGAAGGGGAAAAAGAGGGAAAAGGAAAGGAAGGAAAAATGGAGGAGAGGAAAGATAAGAGCACAAGGTCAACCAAAGTGACATAGTCACCTCAAGAAAAGAGAGAGGGAGGGTAGAGGGGATTTGAGATGGTTATGTGCTGGGGTATTCTTTTGTTTCCATATTAAAATCTAATCCAAGAAGAAGGAACCTACCACATAAGTTTGTCTGCCTAACTCATTCCCAATGCCTCAGTCTGGAGATATAGTTCAGTAGTATACTGCTTGCCTAGCATGTTCAAATGTACATAATGCCACTAAAAAAGCCTGCCATGTATGATTCCAGCATTTGGGAGACTGAAGTGGCAGCGGTCATGAGTTCAAGACTAACCTGTGCTACCCAGTGAGTGAACTTTGCTGCAGACGATCAAAACCATCCTTTTCTAGCTATGACCAGGTAGCAGAAACATAGTCTGACCTCTCGGGGTTCCTTTCAACTCTACCGAATTTGGCATTTTTCCCTGTGCATTGATTCAACAAATATTTGCAAAGGGCTGTCAGCATGAAGAGCTGTGTGCTAAGATGTTCGTGGACGCCTGACACCTAGTTGCCAAAGGCACACCTGTAGCCTTCAATAAAGTGGCCTTACCATTACATGTGTGCTTTATTCTAGTTTAGTTTGCATAACTCTTTCCCACATAAATAATACCATAACAAGCAATTCCATCTTGCACCTGTAGCCTATGTATTTCAAGGAATCCTTGAATCTGTTTAATTTTTCTCTCTCTCTCTCTCTCTCTCTCTCTCTCTCTCTGTGTGTGTGTGTGTGTGTGTGTGTGTGTGTGTGTGCGTGTGTTTATAAAAAAGAAATAGTCTTTACAGAGTTACATTTGGAAAATTCTAATTGATTCCTGTGTACAAAATTGAGTCTCCACTGTTCTTCCTAGGGATGCTAGGTAAGGAGCCTAAAGGCAACCTTCTGAACAGCAAGCTTAAACTGCATGGATAGTACAATGTAGTTTATTGATAGCAGGTAGTAACTTATCCAAGTCATGGCTGAAGGGTTAAATGCACCTATGGAACCCACAGCCACAGGCTCTGGATTTTCTTATCCATATTAGAAGTCCCTTAACCAGCAAAACATTCCTGTTCCTCTGTTCCTCCACTCAGTGACCCCCCTCTTCATGATATTACCACTCCTCTCTTCAGGCTGCCTTACCATTAGTTGTTCCCTGGTGTTTCTGGTATCAGTCTAATTTCCTTCTAAGACCAGCAAAGGCTATTAACTTTCTGTTCCAGAAATTCCTCCAATGTGCAATGCTTCAAGGCAAAGAGAAGTGTATTTGCAGAGGGTGAAAGGAAGAGAAGCTTTGCCAGCTTCCCCTAACCCCACACAGGGGAATTATCATGGCCTCCAGAAAATACAAACCAGTGCCCATAATCTCAGCCCGGATCTCTTTACATCCATTTTTTTTTTGTATTGGATACTTTAAGTAGACTAGGCCTTGTCATCATGACAGATTTTCAGAGTCTCAGAAGAGCAAGAGCTATGTCTGAAAGACTCAAAAATTAAAGGCTGATTCCACAAAAAGGATTGTATAAAATGTTCACTTTCTCTCTTCTCCAAAAACAGAGACCTCCTTTTAAATATAAGAATTACCATGAGTGTCAAGAAACACACCACTGATAAAGATTCATCATTAAATCTGGGGGTAAAACATGGACACCCAGAAGTGTGCGCAGAAAGCCAGGTTATAACAAATCATATTTAAAAAGCAGCAGTACACTGTAGCAGAAGAGAAGCCAGCAATGGCTTCCTGGTGTAAGGACTCTGAGGGTGAGAACCAGGGCAAACTGAAAGGGAAGGAAGGCATGGTTATTACTGTCTAAGGTAGTTCTTAATCTCTTCCTCCAAATCATAAACTAAAGAGAAATATCATTTGGCACCTGGGTAGCTGGGTGTGGCAGCACAATGCCTATAATCTCAACTCTTGGGAAGTAGAGGCAAGGAGATGAGCAGTAGAAGGTCAGTCTTGACTACAAAAGGACTTTTAAGAATAGCTTGGACTGCAGAAGACCCTACCTTAAATCAAATACCACAACATCACACACACACACACACACACACACACACACACACACACACACTGACCTCACTTACAACAAATAAAAACCTTTGGCATATAGTGATAACTAAAAGGGTTATTTTTCAGATTCAGAGAGTTACAGCCCCTCAGTATTGGGCTACACAGTGAGCTACTTTATTTTTGTCTTAAGTGGAAAAGTATGTCTTGCAAACCAATCTTTACATGGGATTCTATGTACTGCTACTGTTTCAACCAATTCTGCTTCAGGAAGAGCTAGAGGTTCATCACAACTGCCTAGAAGGAGACAAGGTGCAGAAGGCTTTTCCAGGCTGAGCACAGGTCAACCCCACCACTGCCTTTGCTACTTCTTTGTGTAGCAGTGACCACTCTGAGACACCAGACAAATAGGTGTCAACTAGAGTTGAGGATAGTGGTTGTTTCTTGGATACATGTGTTTGTCTCTGAAGTCTGAAGTCAGTGGCCAGCGGGACAAACTCTGGAAGAAACTGACACTGTGTAGCTTAGGTTAAAATGATAGCAGAATGCAGATGCCAATGGTAGGCATTTGTGGATGTAGTGGCTATTCCTGGTTGCCAACGTGACTGTATCTGGAATGAACTACAGTCCAGAATTGGAAGACTCACCTGTCATCATGATCTTGAGGCTGGGAGATACTAGTTTCTGACCTGGATCTTGGCATGGAGATCTTGAGGCGCAGTGGCTATGAATCCCAGGAGACTAAGGCAAGGAGATCTCTGAGTTCAAGGTCATATAGGACAAAACGAGTCCCAGATCCAGGCGTGGTGGTGGTACACACCTTTATTCTGGGCCACACCTTCTGCTGGAGGCCTACATAAGGACATTGGAGGAAGAAAGATTCTCTCTTCTTCACCTGCTTGCCTTGTGGGACTGACTGAGCAACTGCTAGATACTTGAACTTCCATTAACAGCTGCTGCTGACTGTTGTTGGGGAGTTAGACTACAGACTGTAAATCATCAACAAATTCCCTTACTATATAGAGACTTCCCATAAGTTCTGTGACTCTATAGAACTCTTGACTAATACAGTAGAGATAGGCTGAAATTGGGCAGTAGATACAATCCATCTCCAACATGAACATCCAGAAATCCAGTTTCAAAGCTGTTCACCAGGGGATTAAAGTCTGGAATGGAGTTTTGAGTCCCACTCTCATGCATATCCTCTAGGGGGTGACCACTTGGGAGAACATAAGAAGCCAGAGCTCCCTCTGGCATTCCTGGCAAGAGACCCAAGGGCATATCTTCAAGTATTGCTTTGGCAGCCCTGTCCTTAAATTGCCTAGACAGTTTCTATCTTCTGTCGTCACAGAATCATTGTCAATCACAGAATCATTCCATCAGGTCTTACAATCTATGGAAACTGAAGTCGGAATGTTAAGATACACACCCATGTGATGCTTTTTTGTTTTGTTGGGATAGGGTCTCAAGTAGTCCAAGCTAACCTTAAACTCCCCATATAATCTTGATCTTCCTGCCACCACCTCAGAAGTGCTAAGATTATAGGCATACAATGGATAGCATGTGGATAGATAAGGGTTTCTATGCCTCTGATAAAATCGCATGGCCAAAAACTACTTGGGAAGCAAAGGGTTTATTTGGCTTACAGTTCCAGGTAACAATCCATCACTGAAGGAAGTCAGGACAGGAACTCAGACAGGGCTGGAAACTGGAGGCAAGAACTGATGCAGAGGCCATGGAGGAGTGCCACTTACTGGCTTTCTCCCCAGGACTTTCTTAGCTTGCTTTTTTTTTTATACATCCCAGGGACACCTGCCACTCACAGTGGGCTAGGCTCACAAAGACCCAATCCAATCACTAATTGGAAAATACACAACAGTCTTGCCTAAGGGTAAATCCTGTGGATGCATTTTCTCAATTAAGAGTTCCTCTTCCCAAATGACTGTAGTTTGTCTCAAATTGACATAATACCATCTGGGACAGCATGCTACCTCCATGTTGGCTCATGAAAACAAGAGAATAGCCAAAATGTAGATAGAGCTCTGGACCATTTTCCAGAAGACTCTGCCCAGCAGTAAGAACTTAATTAAATTTGGTTGGTGAAATGAATGAATGAATGAATAATTTTCCTAACTTGTCCCAATAGATTAGGGGTCTGTAGCTACCTTCTGCAGCTCCTGACCATGTCTTAATCAACTAGAGTAAAGTTAGTACAGACCATATCCCAAAGATGGTAATATCTTCACCTAAGTACCTTCAGATTCATAGTTTTTTTATTTTTACCATTCGAGAAAATCCTTCAATATGAGGTATAATGAACTTGTTTCTCTTTTTATATCTTTTTATAAATCAACTTAACTTTTGCTCACGTGTTTTTTGAGGCAGGCTCTTACTCTATAGCCCTGTCTAGTCTGGACCTGCCTTCTTTGCCCACACTGGCCTCTAACTTATGGCAATTCTGCCTTAGCCTTCCAAGTGCTGTGATCATAGACATGCACCATCATGCCTGGGACACGTGAATTTCTGAAGTCAGTTTCAGTTTGTATCGAGACTTGGCAAAACTTACAGCATCTGCATACCCCCCTGCCCTTGTGCCCAGCTGCTCCACTGTGAAGTCCTGCACTAGAGCAGTCTGTTTGTCAGCAATCAATGATCTTTCTTATTGCTGAACATTGAGTGTTCTTTCTAGACTTTGGGTGAGTTCTTTAATCTTCCTAAGGCACATCTTCTTCAAATACTTTCTCAGTCTGTGGCTTTTCTTCTCATTCCCTGGACTCCGGCAGTGTCATCACATGTGAATCAAAGACAGAAAGTCTAAGAAGGGATCCCAAAACTCCATATCACAGAGTCACTGAGCTGAAAAATCTCTCTTCTTAGAAGAATGTTCCTCTGCATTATGAAGATTGCATGGTCCTATTGCATTTAGAAGGATCCCAATTCTAAACCCATCAAATGCCAACCACAGCATAGGTATAACAATGAAAACTATCTTCAGACGGTAGCAACTATCCTCTAGCCACAAATTATGCCTGACTGAGTTTTTTTAATCCAGAGGAATTAACCAGTGATAATGAGATTTAAGCAGCAGTGAGGAAAAAGAGGTGCCAAAAATATTTTGCTTCAAAGACCTCCCCAGAGCCCCAGAAGCCACAAAAATGGCTTTATATTGAGTTCATTCTTCTATGTGTACTGATCCTACATGCTAATATATCCAGGATCTATTTTTACCACTTAACACAATTAAATGTACTCTTTCATTCTCAACCATATATCCCTGTTCTGGGCTTGGGCATATGCCATGGCAGAAGAGTATTTTCCTAGCATGCATAAGACTGTGCAAAAACAAAAGCAAAACATACCATGTTCACATGATAAATGGCAAAGTTCATGGCCATGTGGAATCACAGTCTGGGTTTTACTTGGTTGCCCTCTGGCCTGGGAAGCCTGTAGTAACTTCTGGACACCTGGCCATTCCTCTATTTCACATTCAAGTGCACGTGCAAAAAGAAGCACGGACTTAGGAACTTCCTGAGACGGCCTCAGCCATAGGACGAATACTGCAGCACAAGACACAGAAATAAAAGGTCAGAGGCTGTCTCTGTGCATGCCTGACTCAGGGAACGCTCAGCAGGGCCAGGAAGGGTCAGTGCGTGCCCCGACTGCAAACTCCCTGAAGTGTGATTCTACAAAGTGTGAATGGACCAACCGCGCGGCTGCAGTGTGACTTTTAACAGCTGCTTCTGTAACACGACTCTGCGTTTTCTTCCAGCTTGTATCAGAAAGACACAAAACAGGTCTAAGTCAAGCAGAAATAAAACAAGTGACTAAAAAGAACACCCCCCCCCAAAGTAAAAACATACGTTTTTGTTTGGTTGTTGTTTGTTTGTTTTAGATTTTTCAAGATAGTTCTTCTCTGTGTAGCCCTGTCAGTCCCAGAACTCCATTTGTAGACCAGACTGGCCTCAAATTCAAAGTTCTGCCTACTTCTACCTCTCAAATGCTGGGATTAAAGGTGTGTGCCATCAGGCCAAAAGGACCCTATTAATGTCATATGTATTTACTGACAGTCCAACCACTTTATTTGTAGCCCCATTTTGGAACTAGTATGGTTATTATGCAATAACACATTTTAAAAACACTTAAAATTTGTTTGTTTGGGTTTTTTTTGGTGGGGGGAATCTTTGAGTGAGAGTTGTTCCTTAGTTGCTACTGAACTGAACATAAGAATTGACAAAGTAGTTAAAGCAAACAATAAAATAAGTATTAGGAACTAATAGTCAGAAGTGGCGACCCATGTCTATCACTCAGGGGGCTGAGGCAGGAAGATGGTAAGTCTGTGGCTAGCCTGGGCGGCATAGCAAGTCTCTGTCTCATAAAACCTGAAAACCAAATAATTAGCTAGCAATTTATCTGCATTTGCCACATTTTAAGTTAAAGCAAAGAAAGGGTTCTGGTTTTCTCTGACTTTTAAGTAATCTAAGAATTTAACAAAACCGCATTTTCTTCTTGTTTGTTTGTTTGTTTGTTTGTTTTCTTTTCTGTGTTTTAAATTTAATTTAATGTTGTTTTTCATTTGAAACAGGGTTTCATTGTTTAATCTGGGTTGGCCAACTCATTGTGTATGCCAGATTGATCTCAAACTTCCGGCAATCCTCCAGCCTCTGCTTCTGGAGAGCTGAGAGTCCAGGTATGAGTCACTATGCCCAACTCAAAGGTATATTTTCTATTAGGGGCATTGCAAGGCAAACAGATCATATCATTAAAACTTGTTTTACAGTTATCACATAATGTGCTGCTCTGGGTAAGTTCCTCATGCTAACTGACTGAAGCACAGGGACTTTAGTATTTTCATCTTATGGGACCATTTAACCAGTCATTGCCCAGAACACATTCGATGGCCTGAACCTCACAGCATATGGCACTGAGTGGTGCCAAGTGTTCTGCCTGTTTTAAATCAGTATTTACAGCTAGCTTAGCAGATAGAGACAACATTTACACACAAGGAGTCGGGGCCATGTCTTCAGCACTGTTTGATAGAGGCCAACCACTGAAGTGACCTACGGAATTTGGAGTCCCATGGTGAGACTTTCTGGTGAGGGTCAGAGCAAAGTGAATTGTTAGCATACATCTTTGATTTAGGTCTGGGGCTGGGGGCAGCTTCTAAAATATAATGCTCTTTTGTAAGATTGGGCATTAGTTGGCAATGCAGGCCTAACCGACNAATGAAGGAACTCTTAAGGCTTATACTTTCTCTGAAAGCTAATCTTGCAAAATCAATAGATGTCTATCTCAGGAAGGAATACACAGGACTTCAGAAGGCTCTACCTCCTTGCTGGTCACCTTTAGTTTAGTTTTCCCTTGGCTGTGGCAGAGGGAGGGCCTTCCAAGATAAATGATGTTTTAGGATGCAGCTGATAAAGGCTGCAAAAAGAAGCCTTATGCAGACAGGTCTCTGTGCATGCTGGCCTGCCACTTCTGATGCAGCCCAAACTGGCTTTGAATTCACAGGCATCCTCCAGCTTCATCCTCCCAAGTATTGAAATTACAGGTGTGAACCACTATCGTAAAACTGCACTGTGGAAAGAAAGAAAGAAAGAAAGAGAGAGAGAGAGAGAGAGAGAGAGAGAGAGAGAGAGAGAGAGAGAGAGAGAAAAGTCTTTTTAGACTTGAAAGATTGAGGGAATCTCTCCAATCCAGGCTAGGACAGCCAGTTTCATCATAGATATTTTCAGTGTTAAATTTTAAGTTCTTCCCTTAAGTCCCAAGTCTCCCTCTTTTAAGCACTAGGGAAATGGTTGACATTCTGCTGAATTACTTTCATGTTTAACTTCCAAATTAGCTGTGAATTCCTTCCTTCCAGCTTCCTTCCTGGGCCTCCTGGTTCCGCTTGTCTTCTTGAATTAACCTCCCCTCAAGGCCAAGAGCCCTGGAATCTCAGCTCCATTTCTGAGGTAATTTCTGCAGGAAAGCAAGTTTGGCACAGCTAGTTTTAATAGCCATCGTAACAGTGGGTGGGAGTGTGGGGGTGGGAGTGAGGAAGAAAGGAACACAACCCTACAACTAGCCGGGAAATTGGACTGGAACTTCTTGTGTTAGCCTTCTGAAACCTACTCATTGTCCAGCAGAGTGCTAATGAATACTCCATATGATAAACTTTGGAAGTCAACGGCAGATATTTTAAAAAAAAAAACCTTCTCCTTCTCAGTCCAGAGTCTCCATGATGGTCCCTGAGGCTTTGGGGAGTTTTAGGTGGATGGTATTTTAAGAACAGAAAGGAAGAGGTTGCATGTGGACTACCAGCTCTGAAGTGCTCATTTACTTTCCTATAGCTTTGCAAGAAGCGTTAGGCTGGCTGAGGGACAGCAGCAGCTGGACAGGAGGTTCACAAAGCCACAAAGACTCATGGAGACTCGTAATTCCTAAACAATAAATGACCATGAGGGTCTAGGCAAGATTTGAACTGGAAAGCAATGGATGCTAACTCCAGTTTGTCAAAGGCGAACTTTACCCAGCGGATAGCACCCAGACGAGGTCTCACCCAGATGAGGTCTCACCTATTTCAAAGGAAGGTCCAGGGGGAGGATTTGATGGCGAGGTCTCCGATGGCGAGGTCTCCGAAGCCTCCTGTGGGTCTCCGAAGCCTCCTGTGAGGTCAGGCAAGTGTAGTCCCCAAAGCAGATGATGTGCCTGAGGTCTCAATGACATTTGCTTAAGTGACAAATACAGAGTGTGGAATTGTCAACATGTTGTTTGGCAGGGTAGTTACAATTCTTCTGAGATCATAGGATCCTTAGTGTCAGACCGTTTGATTGGAAAAGTCAAGGGGTACACTGCCCCATGCTTGGGAATGTTTTTAAGTTACCCTAACTACTTTGAAAATATGATATTAGTTAAAGGTCCATTTATATGTGTTATACTAATTAATTAAGCAAGATTGTCCCATGGTAAAAAAAAAAAAAAAATCAAAGCCTCATGACAAACCAAGAGATCTTTGATGACTTGGAATTTTTTGCTTCAATTATTTGCAAAGGTGTTTTTAGCTCACACATAATATTTTAACTTTTTATGGGTGTATATAACTGCACATTTTATAAATGTGAAATACCAGGTAGCTCACTACAATCAGAACAGAGAGCAATTCTCTTATTCCCATACTTGATTCTCTCTCCCTCCCACCTTCCTCCCTCTCTCCCCCACCCCATTGTTGTGGAGATAGGGTATACCTGTGTGTGTGTGTGTGTGTGTGTGTGTGTGTGTGTGTGTGTGTGTGTGTGTATACACATGTCACACCATACATATAGAAGCCAGAGGACAACTCTGGTATCTGTTCTCTCCTATGTTTCTATGGGTTCAGAGATTGAATTCAGGTCACAAGACTATGCCGTAAGTTTCTTTACCAGCTGAACACCATCTTTGATGCTCTACTCTCTGGAGTCAAACGCTTTACCCTGATCCTCAGCCCCATCTCGCAACCCCATAGTACAATTTCGTCTCTCCCCCAACTTTGTTTTGTTTTTGTCGTTGTGTTTTGAGAGAGTCTCACATAGCACAGAGACTGACTTCCAACTCCACATACTGTTGAAGCTGACCTTGAACTTCTGCTTTCCAGTCCCAAGTGCTAAGATTACAGGTTATGACACCAGCTTTTGAGTTGGGTTTCTCTCACTTCCAGTTAAGTATTTGAAAGTCACACTGTTGGGTATCCAATAATGTTTTCTTATTTACTGATGAATAAAATTCCATTGTGTGGCTGGACCGTGGTTTCTTTCATCTATCCACCCACAAAAGGAGATTTTGGAAGATTCCAGTCTGTTGACATTTCACAGATGTAAATGTTTGGAAGCAGGAATGTTTTATTTCTTTGGGTAAATAGCTAAGAGGCCACTGAGTCCTAAGAACTTGTTCCTGTTTTCCGGAGCGACTCTAGCTGTATTCTTACCAGGGATGTGTGGAAGTCCACTTGCTCAGGCTACTTGCCTGCCTTTGGAAACATCAATTTGTTTGTTTTCTTTAGTCATTCCAACAAATGTAATTTTGTTTGCCTTTCTGGGTTGTTTATATTAAATTACTTTGTTGTTTCAGACAGGGTCTCACTATGTAGCTTAGGCTGGTTTAGAACTTGATATGTAACTCTGACCCCAAATCTAAACAGTCCCCTTACCCCAGCCGCCTAAATGCTGGGATTATAGGCCTGAGCCATCACACCCCAGGACGGTTGCCTTTTATTCTCTTTAGAATGCCTTCTACAAAGTACCTGTGGAAGAAGACCAATATATCAACTTTTTTTGTGGCTCCTGCCTTTGACATTTTATGTAAGAAGTCCTTGCCTTGTTCAAGGTCATGAAGGTTTTCTCTTACAACTCTTCTAGAAGTTCCATGGTTTTATTTGACTTTTTTTTTTTTTAAGATACTGATCTGTGACTCATTTTATATTATAACATTCTTAGGATTTTTAAAGAGAGGTTATTCATTAATTGAACCAACATGTCCATTTAGCCCCTGGTATATAAGCTTAACATTATGAGATTTTTTTATCAGAAGTATATCCAGTATTTCATGTTCTTTTATCAGTCAACAAATATTGATTAATGTGGTATTTCACTTTCATTACAGCTTTCTGCGCATTTTAGAAAGTCTGCTTTGGACATCCTGCATCTCAGGTCACATTCACAGTCATAGCAGTTTGCCCAGGAGTAGTTTTCATTAGAAGCCTACTGACAGACAGACAGACAGACAGACAGACAGACCATCAAGGAGTCTAGAGTCCAAAAGAATAACTATTTTGTATCTCCTTTCATAAGAATTCCAGTTTTTTCCCCTTCCCCAAAACAATTTTATGCTAGTGTGATGGCCCATACCTGCCTCCCCAGGACTTAGGAGGCCGAGGCAGAAGGATTTCTGTGAGTTTGAGGCCAGCTTGGACTACATCATGAGTTCTAGACCAGCCTAAGATACACAGTGAAACCCTGTCTCAAAAAAACATTATTTTTTCCTCAGACAAGCAAAGTAAGGAATAAGAGGGAAGTAATGTGTCAGATCCTTGAAGCTTACAGAGTTCTGTTCAACATCCCTGCCTGGTCTTCAGAGATGTTAGGTTCTGTAGAGGACTGCAAAGACCTTAGAGGTCACCTTGCCTTTATCCAATCATTTAATCAAGTCAACAAGTATTCGTACTCAACACTTCCTATGAGCCAAGGGCTTAGTGCATGTCAATGAAAAAAATGAACATCCAGCCAACCTCCTGGTTTAAGGTTATTTCAGTGCAGTGGCTGAAACCAGGGTCTCAGATTTCCATCTCCTTTAGGCATCCTCACAGCCTTGCGAGGTCCTAGAATCCTGGTCTTCCCGCCAAGCAGTGCTTGCTTTAATGAATATCAGAATTTGTCTTTGATTTTGAGGAATAGACTGAAGCTCAAGGGAGGGATTAGCAGGAAAGACACTGTTGGGAAGTGAGTTTAGAAAATAGCTTTGAATAGCAGGTTTGAAGAATAAGGTGATCCAAAAGTACAATTTGGGGAAGAGAATTTTAAAAAGATAGACTAGCAGGGTATGGTAGCTCACAACTGACCTCTATACTTGGGAAACGAATGCAGAAGGGTTGCCATGAGTTCAAGGGCAAAGTGAGCCACATTACAGTGACTTTCAGGCTACCCTAGGCTCAAGGGTTTTTTGTTTTGTTTTTTGGTTTTGTTGTTGGTTGTTGTTGTTGTTTTGTTTGTTGCCAAGCTTCTTGGTTTATTTTATTTTTTTATATCTTTTGCCATTTTTTAAATTTAATTTTATTTGTAATTCATTTATTACACTCCATATTCCATTCCCTGCCCCTTCCCATCCACCCTCCGACTGCTCCACATCCCACACCTCCTCCCCACCCCACCCCACCCCATCTCCACATGGATGCTCCCACCCCCCTACCCCACCTGACCTCTAAACTCCTTGGGCCATCCAGTCTCTTGAGGGTTAGGTGCATCATCTCTGATTGAACACAGACCCAGAAGCCCTCTATTATATGTGTGTTGGGGGCCTCATATCCTGGTGTATGCTGCCTGATTGGTATTCCAGTGTCTGAAAGATCTCCGGGGTCCAGATTAATTAAGACTGCTGGGCAGAATCACCATTCTCCTCATCTTCTTTCAGCCTTCCCTAATTCAACAACAGGGGTCAGCTGCTTCTGTCCATTGGTTGGGTGCAAATAACTGCATCTGACTCTTTCAGCTGCTTGTTGGGTCTTTCAGAGGGCAGTCATGATAGATCCCTTTTTGTGAGAGTTTCATAGCCTCAGTAATAGTGTCAGGCCTTGGGACCTCCCCTTGAGCTGGATCCCACTTTGGGCCTGTCACTGGGCCTTCTTTTCCTCAGGCTCCTCTCCATTTCCATCCCTGTAATTCTTTCAGACAGAAACAATTATAGGTCAGAGGTGTGACTGTGGGATGGCAACCCTATCCCTCACTTATGTCCTGTCTTCCCGCTGGAGGTGGGCTCTATAAGTTCCCTCTCCCTACTGTCAGGCATCAAAGGTCCCTCCCTATGAGTCCCGGGAGTCTCTCACCACCAGGTCTCTGGTGCATTCTTGGGGGTCCCCCTCCAAAAACTTCCTATTTCCTGTTTACATTCTTTCTGCTAGCCCTCAGGGCTTCAGTCTTTTTCCCTCACCCAATACAAGATCAGGTTCCCCTCTCCCCCCTCCAGTGCCCCTCCACCCTGTCCACTTTTCCTCCCAAGTCCCTCCCTCCCTCCCTCCCCACATTTTGCCAGCACAATTAATTTACTCTCGTTTGTCAGTTCCAACTTGTATTTAAAAGCTAAACAAAAAATATATATAAATAATTTAATCCCAATTACAAACTTTGAATTTGCATTTCTCTCATTAAGACAGATTATCAAAAATTCAATCAGATGCTGAGTACAAGACTATTCTATAATTACACTGTTGTGGTTGATCTGTCTATCCATTGATCATGCCAGGACATATTTGAATTAGAACTTTTGTGCACATTAAATTTCTTCTGAGGAGGCAAATCCCTAAGATTCATAAGGTAGTCTGAAAAAGATGTTATTTTTATTATAAAAGAAACAGATGGTCATGTTCTTTGAGGTGTATTTACTTATTTCTGCTTTGCATATTTGGAGTCAAGATCTCAGTCCTGACTGCCGTGGAAATGACTATGTAAACTTGACTGGTCTTGAACTTTCAAGCACTGGGATTTCAGGTGTGTGCTGCCATGATCAGCATTATATGTGCTTAAAGGAAAAAATACTTATTGAGATCTTACCATGCTTCAACCATAGTAGCCACGCAACAGGTGCAGTTTAAATAAACAACAAAATGAAGAGAGGATCTTCTATATCCCCACCATTTCAAAATAACTGTGGTTAATTTTGTAATATTTAACATCTAAACAGTTTCCATGCATATATTTGAAGTGTGTTGGTGTTTTATAAGCTGCGGTGTTCACTTCCCAGGGTGTCTTCATGAACACTTTCCAGACCACTAGCTGCAGGGTCCCCTCTCCTCAGCTGCCTCAGATTTCAATGCGTCTCAAAGGCTGACCCATGGGCAGACGCAGATCAGGGACCAGATCAGGTTCCCTGCTACAGATCTTAGAGTGGGGAGGAGGAGGAAGCATTTCAAACTGAACTGCTATTACACTACATTAACACCTTTTGTTCCCTCCCAGAACAGTAAACTGGGAGAGGTAAATCCCAGACTCAGCCCAAGGGATGACTGCCATCAGGCTTTAGACAAGGGCAGAGCAGAAGGGCGGGCGGCCTTTTCCTTACTAAATTCTACCTGTCCAGAGACTTGATCCCCTTCCCTGGATGTTTCTTTAAAGCTCTGGCTATAAGTTAAGCTAGTGGCCACTTGCCTGGACTTCTGCCAACCACCAGGAATGAAAAGCTAAACTCACACTGTTTATCTCTGGGGCTCGGCCAGGGATACTGATTTCCTTCCTCAGGCGGCTGCATCAAGGGCTACATACTTACAATTTCTGCTGAACTCTAAGAGAAAACAGCTCTTTCTTAGGAACACTAAAGCTTTTTTTTGTTCTGTTTTTATACCATTGAGGATACAAGCAAAAAAATAAATTAGAAATCAAGGAACTTACACACAATAATGAAACAGTAGAAGAAAAGTTTTAAAATACCCTCAGGGATTGCTATACTAGATTCTTAAACCTAAGGAAATCCCAAACCTTATTATACTAAATATATCTATTATAGCTACACGCTGGCTATTTTATCTATGAATATAAGCTGTTTCTAGTTGTTAAAGGGTATCTTTGAGTTGCAACTCTGCCATTCATATTGTGTCTTCATTCAGCAATAAACCTGAGAAAGACTGAGCCCAGAGGGCTCCTTAGTGTGATGTAGTGGAGAAGCCTCTTTCCGAAAAGGTTAAAGATGAACTTTTCCCTTGTGCTAATCTATTAGCCACAATTGGCTCGTTCCAATAAGGTAAAGTAAATTAAATTGAAATTAAATTAAAGAATAACATTAATAGGTAGCTGCTATGGTATGTCACATGCCATGACTTCACACCTGGACCCCACCTCACAGAATCCCAAACATATGTTAAAAGAAGAAAATAATGCTAACATGCTAGAGTTTTAATATGATGGATTACTTAGAAAAGACATGCCATAGGCTTGGTCCCAGCTAGTAGTGCTGCCGGAAGGATCACGAGGCCATAGATTCTTCTGTGGAGGAATGCTGCTGCTGAGTCATATTGAATGTGTTATTAGGACGTGGAGCCTGCTTGGGTGAAGCAGTTCACTGAGGGGTGTGTCTATAGGAGGTTTGTCTTGCCTCTTACCCCTTCCTATTGCTGCCTTGGTTTCCTGGCTACCACAAAGTGAGCAGGTTTCCTCGTATAGGCCCTGAAATGATGGCGCCAACAGCCCAATGGGTTAAATCCTCTACAACTAAGTACTAAATAAGTCTTTCCACCCTTCAGCTGTTATCTTGGGTATATTGCTGCTATAATGAGAAGCTGACTACCACACTATGTATGTCCACAGGAAGTCTGACATAGGGGTGGGGGTTGACTCTCACCACAGTATATGATCGCCAATGACTGTGCTATGTAGCTGGAAGCCCATCCCTTTATCTGTTAACACTTTTAAAAAATATTCCCCCAATGTATTAGTGTGTGTGTGTGTGTGTGTGTGTGTGTGTGTGTGTGTGATATTGTGTTTTTAGGGGCAGAACACATTAATATTCTAATTGGTTTGGTTTTGTAATTTCTTGCATTGCTTCTGAATTTCAGCTGGTGTTTCAGCTCCAGAGAGCTGAGAAATATTCGAATGTATTTTCCCCTGTGTGTACGTGCATGGGTAAGTTCTGTGAATAGATGGACATGAATATACACATGCATTTATACACAAGCATGCATGTGTAGACATACTCATGAATCCATGTGACCAGTATCTTGATGTACAGTTCAATGTATCTAGGGCAGCTTCTGTGAGTCACCGAGATACTGAGACACCAGAATTCAAATCTTTGACTTACATTTGTGCCAAGTGATATGATTAAGCTAAGACTATTTAACCCAAGCCCCAGTGAGTCATTCCAAACCCTTGAATCATACTGGATGCCCTGACAAAGTTTCTCCTGAATTATTGCCCTGAGAATTCTCTGCATGACTGGTTGAATACTGGATGTCTTCAAGCCTTGTGATTTATAGCCTTTCATCACTTAAGTACATGTCTGACCCAATGGGCACGCCCATTTCATTTCCACAGAGAAGACATATGCTTGGCATTATATATTGCTAGCTCTTAAATGGTTCTGATGTTTAGGTAATTAGAGGAAAGTATATAATATACTACAATCATTCTGTGTAGGACGCCATATAAATTGTGTGTGTGTGTATGTGTGTGTGTGTGTGTAGATTTTAGATTTCCTCTATGGAGATATAGAAATGTATATAGGCATAGTATAAAATACTTACATAGGAAGGTAAGATACAGCTAAGAATTGTCCCTGCATCTCCTTCTATAGCTTCTGAATTTTGTTTAATGACCCAGGATTATCTTTTCATAAATAACTTTTTATAATAAAATTACAAAGTCCCACTTTTATTTATTTATTTTTGGACTTGTTTGTTAATGTTTTATTAACATATGCCAGTTATATGTTGTAATGGGTTTCATCGTGGCATCTTCATACATGTACACAATGTATTCATACATGCACACATACTGTCTTAGTTGGGATTTCTATTCCTGGACCAAAAAAAAAAAAAAAACCATCACGGCCAAGAAGCAAGTTGGGGAGGAAAGGGTTAATTCAACTTACACTTCCATGTTGCTGTTCATCACCAAAGGAAGTCAGGACTGGAACTCAAGCAGGTCAGGAAGCAGGAGCTGATGCAGAGGCCATGCAGGGATGTTCCTTACTGGTTTGCTTCTCCTGGCTTGCTCAGCTTGCTTTCTTATACAACCCAAGACTACCAACCCAGAGATGGTACCAATGACAAGGGGCCCTTCCCACTTGGTCACTAATTGAGAAAATGCCTTACAGCTGGATCCCATGAAGGCACTTCCCCAACTGATCTGCTTTCTCTGTGATAGCTCCAGCCTGGGTCAAGTTGACACAAAACCAGCCAGCACACATACCTTTACTTTTTGGCCCTCTCCTACTCACCCCATCTCTCTTCCCTGCTTGCCTCAGTTCTATTTCGATGTCTTCTTACATGTGTGACCCAATGAGTTTCTTTTGAGTTGTTTATAGGAACACAAGCAGTTACCAGTTATTAAACCAATGAAAAATATATTTTTCCATACTCCTGGCCTACCAATCAATCGTTACCTATATGTAAATCCTAAGGGAGGGAGGGAGGGAGGGAGGGAGGGAGGGAGCCAATGAGCTCTTCCTTGCTGAATGACAGTGTTGAAGGGCTCACTTTTGTCCAGGCAGTCACAGCTGTTCTGAGTCAAGTCACGCCTGAAAATCAGCATTCCACACGCTACCCCACCACCCTTCCGCTCTTACATTCTTCCTGCAACTTCTGCAGGGTCCCCTGAGTCTCATTTATGTCCGAGTGCTCTACAGCCATTTATTCTAATACTCTGGCCAGTTATGACTCTGTGCAGCCATTTCTCACCATTGCAATGCAAAGCTCCCCTGACCAAAGCGGACAGCAGCCCTGATCTGTGCTCGGAACTGCAGTTAGAAGGCAGTTTGACAGCCGCCTCCTATCCAGTCAGCAAAGCAACAGTAATAGCTTCCACAGTGAGACCTAAGACCACGCTGGTCACTAAAGTAATGAAACTTAATTTCATAAATTTCACTGGTGGTATATAGCAATATTGTCTTGCTGGTTATCTATTTATTTATTTACAGGTTCTCACTATGAAACCCTTGGTTAGGTCTCCAACCCTATAGGTGGAAGAACAGTATGAACTAACTAGTACCCCCAGAGCTCATGTCTCTAGCTGCATATATAGCAGAAGATGGCCTAGTTGGCCATCATTGGGAAGAGAGGCCCCTTGGTCATGCAAACTTTATATGCCCCAGTACAGGGGAACGCCAGGGCCAAGATATGGGAGTGGGTGGGTAGGGGAGCAGGGCAGGGGATGGGGGAGGGTTTAGGGGACTTTCAGGAATAACATTTGAAATGTAAATGAAGAAAATATCTAATAAAAATTGAAGAAGAAAAAAAAAGAAACCCCTGGTTAACCTGGAACTCAGTATGTAGGTCAAACTGGCCTTAAACTCATACAGATCTGTGTGCCTCTGCCTCCCTGGTGCTGGGATTAAAGGCATGTGCCACTATGTCCACTTTGATGATACAGCAATATTTTCTAATCACCTTATGAAAATAATCCAATGTTGGTTATAGAAAAAGTTAATGGTTCCAAGGTGATCTGGTAACATTCCATATTATACAAAATTTATTTATTTATTTTGTCATATGAGGTCTAGTTGTCATGTATTTACTCAAGCCAGGACCCTGCTTATTTGCAGAGAACGACACTTCCCGGGTTGCTTTGACTTCTGGGAACCAGCTAGATGCAGCCAATGGGATGCACTCACACTAGAATAAAAAGTAGAAGACAGGAAGGAGTCAAGGCATGTTTTCTGTCCTCGTTCCCTGTGTTCACTCTGTGGGCCACTCCAACTGGAAAGGCTCCTGTGTGGTGTGAGTTCCTCCTGGGGGAGCCTGGTCCCAGGCTCTGTACTATGGGAATCTGGTCCTAAGCTCTGAGAGTGCCCTTCCCTTGTCACTCTTGTCTGTCTGAGGGCTCCTGCTCTTGCTCCTCTTCCAGTTTAAGAGAACAAAGTCTTTCTAACAAAATCTCTGTCAGGAAACTTGGGGTGGTTTCTGTTTTTCTGGACTGAGAGAATGGCTGAGAAACTACATTTTTCTGTTTCTTACTTTACATCCTCTTCCTTATTCGTGAGTAAGAACGATGTCTCTGGACCCCTTCAAGCAGCATGTGACCTTAGACTCAGATTACAGGATTCCCGACACACTAGCATTTGGTCAGGCTTTTTGTGCTCTAAACTCAGATTGCTTTTTCTTTCTTCTTTAACTTTTTTTTTCTTTTTTAGATAAAATCTCATCCTATAGCCTATGCTAGCCTTGAATCCACACCATATTTTAGGCTGGCCGTGAACTTGCGACATTTCTGCTTCAGCATCTTAAGTGCTGAAGAACAACTTTCTAAGAACCGAGGCTGGCCTCACGCTCACAGAAATCTGACTGCATTTGCCTTTCAAGTACTGAGATTAAAAGTTTAAGCCATCATCCCTAAGTGTAAATGTCTTTTTAATTGATGTCCTTTTAATTAAAAACATTTAATTAGGGACATTCAGAATGTCAATAGGACAGCTGCAGGGTTTTTTGGTGTAACTACAGAGTAATATTCAGATGGCAGAATGCCAGGGATGTCGTACAAGCTGCATTGGACGCAACTAACAAGAAGCCATACGTTAGCAGGCAAGATTGACGGCCACTGATAAGACAGGGCTGTCTAAAGGCATATTTGATAGTGATAAAGACATCTTTGTTGATGGGCTCAAATTTCTCTGAGGATCAGCTAAACCTGCCTTCTCGTTTATATGTCCATTAATAGCCCCTACCTCCTTGTTCAGCTATATGAAAACGCCACCTCTCTGTTCAACTGTATACAATAAACAGGCTGAGTGAGCTTTCAGGGTGCTGTAGCTTCTCCACCTCGTCTGTGTGTTTCTGACCTCTCTTCATTCCCTCAATTTCAGTTCACATTCATGGGAGCTGTGCAAGGATCCCACACTTGACAACCAACGCCCTTTTTTGTGGCATGAGCTTTGTCTTTAGTTCTGGGCCAAAGTTCCTGTTTGTCATCTGCCACAGTGATGTTCCACATCTCTCCCAGCTTCTTTGCAGCATCACCAACAGATTAAACCAGGATGTTCTCCTTGAATTTGGAGTGATACTCAGAAAAGAGGCAAAGCAAGGTTAGTGCGAACGCTGGAACACTCTGTTTCCTCTGAGAGGGATCTGGGTTTTTCCTTTCTTTTTCATAGCAAGTCTGTCCCCTTGTCTTTAGCAGACATGATCTTTCACCTCTCTGACTACAACGACTTAGAAAAACTCTGCAGTTGGCTGAAGCAATGGATTATTTCTTCTTATCCCCCTCACCAAGTTTCCACCAAAAATGTGCATTCTGACATGTTATCTGTTGGCTTCGGAGGCTTTTCTTGGCTGGAGAGTAGAGTCTTGTCAGCAAGTCATAGAGTCGCCCAGCGTGCACTCAGTTCTCACTCGCCCTGGTGCTATCCCTATGGAATGTACTACGATGCCCATGAGAGCAGAGCCAGATGCCAAGGACATCACATCTTTGCAAGAACTTTGGCATCTCTTTCAGAACCAGAATACTTAGACTATTGCATAGGAAACTCTCGGGGTCAGACTTCTCAAAAGACTAGGCTGGGGTGTGCAGGAAGCTGAGTGCTAAAGGTTGATATTTAGAGCTTCTCCTGGCAGACTCTATAGGATAGAGTCCATATGATAATGGGTTTGTGTGACATTCCAATACAGATTCAATACCTCCCAGCTAGCATTGTTTCAAGTTTCTCTAGCATGAGAAGTCCAAGTCCCACTTACTGGTGTGTCAGGAAGGATAATTATTTCTCACCAAGCTACTGGGTGTACACTGATGTTTAGACAAAGCCTAAGGCCTGCCTATTATGTGTTCCCCTGGGGTTGGTTAGCCTTCTGTTTTCATTCGTCATGCTCTGACCTGACTGTGTGCTATCATTCTCCATAAGTATAGGTTGCATCTCATGTGTGGCTTCTGACATAGCCATGACCCTTACTCTACTCATGTTCTCTACCCTTGCTGTCCTCTGGACCAGCCGGAATACCACCGTTTCTTACACACCTGTGCTGGGGCTTTTTTGTTCAGCTGCTTCAGGTGAGGATGTACCTCCTTCCTCCTTCACAATCCTCTATCCCATTGCTGACTACATTTTTTTTCTCTCTCTCTCTCCCTAATGGCAGTAAATGTGTAGCTAACGTGCACTCCACCCTACTTCAGCTCTAAATTGTGTCCCCATGCTCATTCCCCTGTGTCAGCGTTTGAACAAGCCCCACACATTCTTTCACAGATTATAATCATATGCATGGTCCTAACTGCCACTCCAGAAGCTAGCTCTGTGACCCAAACCACCTGCCATTAACTTTGACAAGATGACATATTCCTTGGTCCAGGAACAACTAACCCAGCTGTAAACTGCCCCATTCTCCTACCTAGGCTGTGTTAGAATGTCAGTGTTTACCCTCCATGCTCCCTACCTGCTCCAAGCTATTTTTCATTTCCTGGTTCAAATCTCCTGTACATCAGTCATGACCTTTGGCAGGACCCTGCAGTACTCGTAAAGGCAGGCTTACTGACCTGCTAGTAAAACCTTGCATGTCCGGCATCCTAACACCACAGCTCAATGTCTCATGCCTTATTTTGTTTTTATGATTGTGAATTCATCTTACAGAGGGCTCCTCACACCATACAATCATAGGCTGCCACCAAACCTGGATCTGGTCCTATTTAGGTGATGGGTCTTCCGATTATCTCTGAGTCGTGGGCATGTTCTTATTGCTAGGGAAAATACACGCTGCAGTTCCATAGAGAACTCTGGGTGTCCTCAGCCTCACAAACATTGTTTTACGTACTTTATAGGTTGAATGGATATTTGCTCTTTGGCTTTAAAAAAAAACAACCACATAACAAATAATTTGTAGACAAATGTATGGACTGTAAGCCACTTCTAAACTGTAGGCTTCAAGGACTTAGCTTTGAGAAAAAAAACATAAACCATAGCCATGCACACAGTTTTATTATACCTGTGTAGAAACCTTTCTTATGTACAAATACTGACATTTGTGACAAGGGACTCTTCAGTTAAATCCAATCAAAAGCCACAGGCATAGTAAGATTCAAGTAGTCATGCTTTGTAATTACCACAATCAGATAATCCAGATTTTCTGAGATAGTTTCCATTGTAAATATGGATTAGCTATGATCTCCTTGTGTAATTCTGTTACCTCATTGTCATAAGCCGGGAACAGTTAAGTACCTAGCACACAGTAGGCATTCAATCAATGCGTGTAAAATAAATGTTAGACTGGTATACTATGTATTCTGCTTTTAGTTTTAATACTGTTATCAGTACCAATATTTCTGTTGGCCACATATAAGGAATATAAATTAGAATTATGTATCTTTGAGGCAGGGTACTTTATAGCTCAGGGTGATCCTCCTGCCTCCACTCCTTACCTCCCACTGCTTCCTCCATACCCCATTTCTGAGATTAGGGGGGTGTGCCTTTACACTGTGCAGTGCAGGGCATCAAACCTAGAGCCTGATGAATACCAGCAAGCACTCTACCAGCTGGGCTACTTCCCAGCCTCTTCTATTTTTTTCCTAGTGAAATTAGCAATTATGCAAATTTGTATAGATTTCCAATCTCCGTTGCAAAATAAACTGTCTTTGTCTTCAGTGGAAGGTACAATATGGCCATTAATGTCTCTATCCTTGGCAAAGCAATTATTTGACAAATAAGTTTATACAAATTTTTCCAGAATTGTATGCGTTTAATTGCTTATTAAGCAAAGAAATGCTTTTATATCCACTTTGACATTTAAATTGTTTTCTTTTTAAATAACCAATATAGTTATAGGATTCCACCTCCCACTGACTTCTGTGCTATGCTACAAATATGTTATGCACATTCCTATTTCCCATAAACTCATTATCTTGCTCTCCCCATGGCCTAGGGTCTATGGCCTCCCTCCAGCAAGTAGATTAACCATGTGGTTTTGATGATGGAAAAGGCCTATAATATAAACTGTCTTAATACTTCTGAAGCTCCAAAGGGATTACATATCGTATGTAGAGTGATGACCAGGGACGTCTCATCTCTGGATTCTGAACTGCCTCCAAGCTCCACATTGGTTGTAACTTCTTCAACTACCCCTTCCCCTTCCTCTCAGCCCTCATCATCCACTAGAATAGTCAGATCCTCATGGCAACAGATAGTAGCATTTAGGGACAAAATGAAATCTTTTTGATGTTAGATTGAAAGTTAATTCTTGATTGAATGTGTAGCTTTGGCATTCATTTCTCCATCAGGACAAGGATGTGCTCTCATTACACGTGACTTGTCTATTTTCACTGCCTTACCTCCAACTCACATAAGACACTCCAGATAACCTTTGTTTTCCTTCACCAAATCATACAAGAGCACACCAGGAAATCTCTTGATAATGAGCTGCTGGATATGCCCACTTCTCTCCCCAGCTTTTATAAACATCCTATCCTCATCCTTAACCAACAAGTAACAACTAAGGCCAGCTCCTTTCTCCCCAGAGCATGCAAAACAGGCAGACTGTTAGAGATTGTGACTTTTTTGTTAAGTGTGTAAGTGGTTTACACAGAGTAAAAAAAGTTGTTAGAAAACTAGAGACCTTTCTAGAAAACCTGAAAGTTAGATTTCACTTACTTTCTTTGGAAGATAGTTTCATCAACTAAGTAGAATCAGATTGTCAGATAGCTGGTAATCATTTTACAAACCCATCTCTATCCTTCTGACTGGTTCCTAAATTGGAAAAGTAGCTTTTCAGAGAACACCAGTTTCTCCCACTTCAAAGAGCAGCTGCAGAGTCATGACTTTTTTTTCTTGGGAAGTTCCTACACACTGGAAATCCAAGGTTGGGGCATTTCCTTGTCTCCGCCTTTATTATTCATGCAAAATCAGATTTTTTTTTTCTTTTCTAAAGAAGTAAAAACTTCCTGGAATTGACCCAAGAAAAAATTCATGCCAAGGAACCTGAGGCAAATTTTCCTAAGGTCCCAGATATGCCACCTTGTTTTATAGCAATGGGGAAAGCTAATAGGGACTATTAAGGAGGAGAAAGAGGTGCCCGTGGCACTTTAAAAAAAAAAAAAAGAGAACACAAGTGAAACAAGTAACTCATTCCTCACTGTCCCCAGGGCTTTGGGCAACCTCTTTATGACTTCAGGGTCTGCATACAAGAGGAGGGAGCAGTTCCATCTAGTTCCCAGAAGGAGGACATAAAATTCCCTGCTCATTCACCTTCAGCAATGTAAGGGTTTTAATTACTGGTCCATGCTCAAAGAAAAGTAGACCTCTGCAAGTGGCTAGAAACCAGAGCACCCCATGCTAGGTCCTTTTCTGCCTAAGGCATGTGAGGCCACTTAATGAATTTTTCACCTTGATCACAAACTTTGTTTTCAATGGTCAAATAGAGTAACTTAATACTGCTGGATGTTTGCCCGTTCTAACACATCACCTTTTGGAGCAACTTCCCACTTCCAGCTGGAGCCCCTATCCTTCCAGTGTTTAGAAGAACTGATGAAAATTGCTTTAAAGTGAAAAAAGAGCCCATGGTTGTTAGTGACCTCAGAACAGGCCTTCCCAGTGCTTCTTAGTCCCTTAAATAACTAAGCATAGACTCCATCTTTTCTCCATTTAATGTGGTGAGGACCCCTTCTCCCCAAGTTCACAAGGATCACAATGTTCCCTACAGAAGGAGCCATTCAACTTCCTTGGAAGAAAAGATGGGTATGCTTAACGTCATTGTCATCAGGGAAATGCTAATCCACACTTAGCACAATGGTCACAAACAGAGCCCTAGGAAGTGGGGGTGGGGTGGGAAGAAATGAGAACTCCCATTCATTGTGAAGAGAATATGAAATGGTGCACTCACTGAGCAAAAGAGTCTTCCTGTTTGTTAAAAGGCTAAACAGAGTTACTATATAACTTACAATATAATCAAGAAACAAAAACATATCGGAGCTGGAGAGATGGCTCAGTGGTTAAGAGCACTGACTGCTCTTCCAGAGGTCCTGAGTTCAATTCCCAGCAACCACATAGTGGCTCACAACCATCTGTAATGGGGTCTGATGACTTCTGGTGTGTCTGAAGGCAGCTACAGTGTACTTGTATAAAATAAATAAGTCTTTTAAAAAAAATCAGCCTCAGTTACATAGGAAGTTTCAGGCCAACCAGAGCTATATGAAAGTTCATTTCAAATAAATAAATAAACAAACAAACAAACCATTTCCACACAAATGTGTGTACATGAATGTTCAATAGAATTATTCATAATAGTCAACAGGTGGGAAAAGCCCAACTGTTTATCTATTAACAAACTGACAAATACAGAGTGGTATAACCATGCAAAAAGAAATCATCCAATGATAAAAATTAATGGAGTGCTGGTATGTGCTACAACATAGATGAATTCTTAAAACATACTTAGTGAAAGAAGCCACCATAAAATGCTACATACTGTATGGTTCCACTTATATAAAATATCATGGATAGGCAAACCTAGAGAGTCAGAAAGTAGATCAATGGATGTCCAAGACTGTAGAAGGCAATGACTGGTAACAGGTACAAGCTTTATTTGGGAGCAGGTGACGAAATAGTTTAAAATTAAATTGCAGTAATGGTTGTTCATTTTGTGAACATACTGAAATTCACTGCATTGTACTTTTAAAGTGAGTCCAGGCTTGCCCGGGGTAGTATTGCTTTTGAATGAATATTTCAGGGTGTGAATTTCATAGTACATAGATCAAGGTGAACATGCTAGCTGGCATATACCTGTTATGCCAACACTTGGGAGTCTGAGGGATGAAGACTGTGAGTTCTAGGCCAGCTTAGGCTACATAATGATACCTTGTCTTGTAATTTTTTCCAAAGCTGGTCAGCTTGATATAATACATAAGTCATATCTTAATAAGGCTATTATAAAGTGCAGAATTTATTGGAGGAAGAAAGAAGTAAAGAAAGGAAGGAAGAAAAGAGGAATAAGGAGAAAGACTGGGTACAAAGTAGACTTGTTGGAATGAACACTAAATGATTCAAACTTACACTTCAGTCTTTTTTTTTCCCAGTACTTAGGGGAAGGACAGTCCTCTTCCTCTACTTGGCCATATTTGCTCATAGAGAACAAATATTTTACAGCTAATCATGACCTCCAGCCTCCTTGTAATTCCTGACACTGTCTACCATAGCTAAGTGACTCATCTTCCTCTGTCATTACAGCTGCTGGGCTATGTACTGAAAGAGATATCCTGCAAAGACTAGTCCTGCAGCCTCTGTTGCCACAGAACTCATTGTTGAGATAGTCACTCAGAGGCTGCTGTAACTTCTATCCTTTAGTTCACCCCTGCTTCATGTTTAATAAGAACTGGCCTCCCTTGAGCAGGCCTGTTCAAACTTTCCTAGCCAACTGTCTAGGACAGAGAAGAAGGTTCAGCTAGCCCTTACCCTTGGGCTTCTTTTACTGGTTTCCTTATGTTTGGCTTTCCCGTCCTATGTACATATCTGCTCTACTTGGCATGGTAGATACCCATCCTTACAAGTGTGCTGGAAGAAGTTATCTCAGCAGTCTAGACTCAACATCTGCAGGTCTCCCCTCCCTCTCCTCCATCCAAGTCAATTCGAGGTAGATGTTAGACAAAGATTGAAAGAGCTTCTCTTTCCGAGGGTGTTTCATTTCACTTGATCTTCACAGCAACCCTGTCAAGAAAGTACTATTATCTTTGTCTTTCAAGATGAGGAAATACATTCGGAGAGGAAAGCAATTCATAAAAATCCCGTAGATTTGAACCAGGATTCAAATACAGAACTCTCCAAAGCATTCTTCCTTAAATAATAATCCCTGAAACTTTTTCTGAGCAACTTCCGGTGTCAGATGCTATACTTTACTGACTAAATTCATTGATTCTTAAATATTCCAAAATGTTGATAGTAGCATCCCATATAAGAGATGAGAAAACTGAAGTCTAGAATGGTTATATAACTCCATTTTTATTTGTTTGGGTTTGGGATTTGTTTGTTTGGTTGGTTTGGTTTGGTTTGGTTTGGTTTGGTTTGGTTTTTCAGACAGGTTCTTGCTTACATCTCAGAATGGCCTTCAACTCAAAGCCCTCCTCTTTCAGCCTATGATTGCAGGGTTACCTGGATGGTTACATAGCTCCTGAGATTATATAGATTTATACCTGAAAGACTGCAAGCTTTGAAGATGTGCTTTTTTTCCTGATGATGATAAAAGATAACTGAATTTATATTAAGGTTAAAGGATTGCCCAGACCAGTTCAGGAAAATATTTTCCCAAATGTGATCAACTTGATAAACACCAATCTGCCTTCAGAGCTTTGGTTATAGAAGAAAGCTGAAGTCCTGTTTACCTAGCCCATTGCAGTCAGGGGCTCTGTTATTTGTAGCCAAACATTTTCCTAACAAATAAGTTAACATATTATTACAAGTTGCTCATGACCAAGAGTACAGAGACATTAGGTAGTTTTCCAGAGTCACACAAACAGTAAGTGGCTGTAACCTACTATTAATTGTCCCTACTATTCTCTTAGTAATTGACTTTTCCAGGTTATGGCCACACAGCTGCCCCCAGACTTCATCCTTTCCAGGGCTCCTGGAGTTTTAGGGGGCATATGTTTACATCTAGGCTTTTGGAATAAATGTAGTAGGAAGGGGTGTGGTTGACTTCAAGATCCTGCTGCCTTCTATTTCCTGTTTCTTCATCCTACTGTTGGTAATGATGAATCACCTCCAATCAAGTGGACCAGGATAACTAATGAAGGGCAGCTTGCCAACAGATAGGAGCTTGGGCTCTTGGATGATCTCATAGCTTAGAACTCCCCTGAATCCTATGAGCTTGGGTGTTTGAGGGAGGGAAAACAAACTTTTATCTAACCCATTATGTTTTAATGAGTGTTATGTTTTACATTTTAGTGTGTGGGAGGTGTATATGTGTGTCTGCAGGTAGCAGAAGATGGGGAGTTGTTGGTGTGTGTGTGTGTGTGTGTGTGTGTGTGTGTGTGTGTGTGTGTGTGTACATGTGTGTAGAGTTCTTAGTTCAATGTCAGGTGCCTTGCTTGATTGCTCTCTACCTCTCCGTGATAAGATCTCTCAATAGAATGGAGATTACAATCTCCTACACTGGCTGACCAACAAAGCTACAAGATCCTCTTGTCTCTGCCGCTTTGGTACTGAGATTATATGCATACCACTGCACCTGGCTTTTTAAATATGGATGCTAGAGATGAAACTCAGATTCTCATATTTGCCTATCAAGAACTTTATTGACTGAACAATCTCCCTAACTCTTAAAAGATTCAAGTAGAGACCTAGAATATTAATATGGGTCGCCTGATAGAAAATGGATGCCTGAATTCATACAACAAAATTTTTCTTCATTGGTTGATTGCATTCTTGGGTCTATTTTAAGCAAATGATAACTCACCTAGACAAATACACAAAAGACTCTCCTAAAGCAATACGGACCCAGCGTTATCAAACTGTTCAACATCCTTAAATAAAAGCAAAGTTTTTAATGCTATGCTTTTGAAAGCCATTACTTTGGAATGTTGGCTGATTCTATGAAGTTCAGGTAAAACAGGTGGGGGGCATCTCTAGAAAGTTCAGAGACCTGAGATGAAGGAGTCTCCCAAAACTCGATGTGAGGGACCATAGCTGAATTGCCCAACAGTGGGCATGCATAGGCTTATCCAAGGCCCCAGGCAAATATGTAGTAGAGGACAAGGCAGTGAGTGGCCTCAGTGGGAGAGGATGTGCCTAATCCTGTAGAGACTTGATGCTCCAGGGAAGGTGTATGCCAGGGGCAGGGGGCACCCTCTCAGAGGCAAAGGGGTGTGGTGTGGGAATGAACTCTGGGAGGGGGGCAACATTTGGTCTGTAAATAAATAAAATAAGTTATTAACCTTTTAAAAAGACAAAAGAAAAGTTCAAACAAAACATTGCCACAATCCAGATCTACACCCAAGAACTACAGTTCCCACCTACTTCTGCCCCAGTGTTACCCTAATGCTTAGATTTTAATCAGCTTCCTCACTGCCCCCAGATTCAACAAGTACAGAAGCAATTAACCCCGAATCCAATTAAAATTTCCAAGACTTCCCCCTGGCAGGTCAAGCATGCCTACTAAACTTTAAGCCAATGGCTTTTGAAGAATAACAGTGAAAAAGCAGAAAACACATATTATTTACAGCCGTCCTCTCATTTGGTATTGCCAAGCACTTACCTGAAGTTTCAGTGTTTGTCCTTCACCCATAGACTCCTAAAAATTAGGGCTGTCCATATCCACAAAACGAAACTACTCCTAAAGCCTTCTCTACTGAGCTCCCTACCAAATTCTTCCCGAGTATCTATACCCAACTCAAAAGTTATCTTCTTTGTGGGGACATAAAGGTCTTTGCCTCTCCCTAGAAAACTAGATTCATCTGAATGGGGTGTCAGCAGGATTGGTTCCTTCTGAGGGCTGTAAGGGAAGACTCTGATACATGCTTCTCTCTTTCACCCACAGATGTCATCTCCCTTTAGACATATTTTTAGGAGTCAAACTCTCACACACATGATTTCGTTTTGCTTGTTTTGTTCTGTCTGAGGGTACCATTGATTTTGGTTAGGGTCAGCTCAATGACATTATTTTAAATTGATTACCTCAAATAAGAACATTGTGAGCTCCTGGAGGATCAGGCCACCCACAAACTCTTTTGCTTATAGGTTGGGGGCACAATTGATGTAATAACAGTGTTACTGGATTACAGATGGAATTATTGTGCTTCCTAAAAGTCTACTACAGTGATAAGCATGATGGCACATGTCTGAAACCCCAGCACTTGATTTCTATGAATTCAAGGTTGACTTGGATCATACAGTGTGTTTAATGTCAATCCAACTTAAAGTGTTGAACAGATAGAGGATACACGTTCTTCTCAAGGGCTCACAGAACCTCTCTAAAACTTATCGTGTTAAAAAAAAAATGCCACACAGCAACTCTTTTGTTAATATAAAAATGTTTTAAATAGTTTCCTGGACCATATCAGAACACAATGTAATAAAACGAGAAATCAACAGGGAAAATGACCACACACACTGCACAATTACCTGGAGACTAAACAATACACTTCTGAACCACTAAAGAAACCAGGGAGGAAACTAGCAACTCCCTGGAATCTAACGGTAACACCAGCACACAAGCAAACAGAGCCCTGCACACAGTCAAGGCAGTCGGAAGAGGAAAGGCTATAGCTATAAGCAATCACATCCAAAAATCAGAACAATCCCAAATAAATTACTTGGTGATGCACTCGAGGCTATAGAAAAAGAAAAATCGACAATTCTTGTGAATGGTAAGAAATAACAAATATTAGGTCAAACAGCAATTAAATAGTGACTAAAAGAATAATGTATAAAGTCAAAGACATGGTTCTTTGAAAAGATTAATGATATTGAAAAAAAAATCTCTAGTCAAACTAACAGAGACAGAAGACCTGCAGGATAATTTCATCTCCGATACTAGAGATGAAAAGATGCTTGCTACAATAGACTCCCATGGAGTGCAGATCATTAGGGATCTCTGGAAAAGTATATTCCAACAAAATCTAGAAATATCAGGAAAATGGGAAATTTTCTAAACTAATATAATTAAACCTAGAAGATAAAAACCATTTAAGCTGCCCTTCCAGGTGGGGACGAGTTGGGGAGGGAGTGCTGGAGAGATGGCTCAGTGGGTAAGAGCACTTGTTCTTAAAGAGGAGCCACTTTCAGTTCCCAGCACCCACATGGGGACTCACACCATCTATAACACCAGTTCCAGGGGACCTGACCCCCCTCTTCTGACTTTCTTCCAAGGGCACCAGGCACACACATGGTGCACAAACATATGCATAAACAAAATGATCATAAAATAAAATAATAAATATAATTAACTGTCCAAAAACAAACAAAAGATTGAAGCAATCATCTTCCCACAAAGATACTTCCATGACTAGATAGGTTTACCACCAAATTCAGTCAAAGTTTAAGAAACAGCTGACAGCACTATTTTTCACAGTGTCTCAGTTGAGAGATCCTCTTTGGTTTGGTTTTAATTTGGGTTTTGGTTTGTTGTTTGTTTGTTTGTTTGTTTGTTAAAAATAAAAAACAATGGCTCCTGAGAACACCCAAGGTTGACCTTTGGCCTCTACATACATTTGTGCATACATGCACACATGAATGAATGTGTGTAGCAACAGAGTTGGTAAACTTGCCAGAGAAAGGAAAGGCAAGTTGGCAGTTTATTTCTTCATGACCTTTTATCTAGGTTGTCACCAGAAAGTTCAGCTCACATTAAAGAAGGTCTTCTTTCTTCAAACAATTTGGTCAAGAATATCTCTTATAGGAGTGCCCGGGCAGCCTGGCTTTTAGTTGATTCTGGATGAAGTCAACTTGAAACCAAGGTTAGCCATCACGAAGGATGTTTGAAAAAGCTGTATCTCACTACTCTATAAGCCAGCTAAAATATATGTTAGACATGGTGAGATAGCTCAGCACCAAAGATACCTACTGCCAACCCTGATGACCAGAGTTCAATCACCAGGGCCTGCTTGGTGGACAGAGAGAACTGACTCCTGTGGTTTTTCTTCTGACTTCCATTTGTGTGCTGTCACATGCTCAACACACACACACACACACACACACATTATTGTGATTTTTTTTGTTATGAGCCTAGCCTTTAGTGGTTGAGCCTTCCTTCCAACCCCACAAATTATTCTTAATTATGAATAATCTCTAAATTTACCTTTAACATAATCTTTCTATGGAGTCACTCAAGGGTGGGTCCAGAAAATTAAGACAGTAAACAAAAAAAGAAAAAAATGGAGTTGAAGAAGCAACCTAATGGAAAGATGCTGGAAGATTGACCTACAGGGTTAGCTTTTCAACAAATATACAAAGCATACGTCTCATTTGAAATCTGTAGAACAAAGGCTTAAAAATGTAGTTGTCTGAGAAGAGAGTAAATAAACAGAAAATCACACAAATTTCATGTTACCTTTAAAAGCTAGAATATCATGCTATAAACTGAAAGACAGCAGTATCAGAGATGAGAAGAGAGAGGAGGAGCCAGTCAGGAATAATACTAAAAGCCTAGGTCTATAAGATGTAGTCATGTTGCTGTAGTGTCCGTTTACATGGTCATAATTTTCTAAGCTCTGTTGATCAATTTCAGTTCTTGGTGCCAAACTATAGGTCAGGCAAAATGCTTGGGTCTAGGTGTAGAACAAGGTTCACATTTTCTTTCTTAATGGAATAGATTAAAATTAAATATTTTGGGGGGATAGGGATGAACAGAGAAATGGAGAAAAGTAGAAGCACACACATACGTGTGTATCACAAAACAAGAATAGAGACAGCGTCAATAGCAGCTGATGGAGATGGTAAGCCCAGAGGGTCATGCTTGGCCCAAGGGGTGGCACTGTTAGGAGGTGTGGCCTTCTTGTAGTAGGTCTCTCCCTGTTGGTGTGGTCTTTAAGACCCTTGTCCTAGCTGCCTGGAAGCTACCTAGCATCCTTCCATGAAGATATAGAACGCTCAGCTTCTCCTGCACCATGCCTGCCTGGACTCTGCCACATTCCTTCCTTGATAATAGTGAACTGAACCTCTGAACCTATAAGCCAGCCCCAATTAAATGTTGCCCTTGGTCGTGGTGTCTCTTCCCAGCAGTAAAACCCTAAGACACTGGATAAATTCGGTTCTTAACAGTACAAATTCAGATGCTCTAAACAGCAGCTGCTAAGAAGGAAATGCATTGGCACAAAGCCTTCTAAGAGAAACCTAGGAAGCAAAGGATAAGGGGACTCCAGTGGACAGGGAGAGAAGCCAAACCAACCTCTCTGAAGGAGAAAAAGAGAGGTTAGCTCTGAGAAGTGCCTCAGAACCCAGTGTAGCTCCCAGGACTTGCCAGACTCACAGGGAGTGCCCAAGTAAAAGTTACCCATGAGCTTACTGATCCAAAGGCTAGACTAGCACTGATATCCCAGTACCACTGTGGTATTGGTTGAGAGCAGCCCAGAGGGATGTGGTGTAGAGGAAATGCCACAGTGGATCCAAAGAAGCAGCAGCTGGGGTTGTCCCTCTGCTGTGTAGCCATGACAGAACCTCTTAGAACATCTTCGTAGCTGCCACAGAAGGTACTGCTTCAATTTTAAAATGAATGGATCCCCTTATTCTGCAGGAGAAGTGAACAAATACATTGGAAACATAGTTTTATAGTTATTTTTTGTTAAAAGAAGAGTTCGGTAGTTTTAATGTATTTGGCTCTTTCTTAGGAATCATAAAAATGCAGAGGCAGCCACTTCCTTTAAAAAAAAAAAGTCTCCATAGAGAGAGTAAGTAGGGATTTACCTGTGACTCTAAAGAGGGTGACCTCTAAAGAGTGGATGAATTCTAATCCAGCAGTCCTGGATGTTACATGCAATCATTTGGGACACGAAAAATTCTCTAAAAATCCTATAACTCTATACCTCTCAAGGTTTTGAAATTCCCACTAACTCTATAAGAGAAGCAAGTAATAGCTAATGTTCATTATGTACAGTACTGAGAGGCATTGAAAAGCAACTGAAAATTGGTTTTCTTTACAATTTGGAGCCAAAGAGGTATTTCTAGGTTTTTGTATCCTGAAACTTACAAAGTTGTTTGTTTGGTTGTTGTTATTGTTGTTGTTGTTGTTTAAGGTAGGTGAGTTTTTTTGTTTTTGTTGTTTCTTTTTTTAAGCCCATTGGCTTGGGCAAGGCTTTTGGTCTACTCCCTAGCACCCAAAACAAACAAAAGCAGAATATAAAATTCTGAAAACAAAATGACATTAAAAGACCTCTCATGTACAACAGCTATGTACAGAGAACAATGTGTGTCCTGGGGATGGCACAGTCTGAGCAAAGTAGACAGCCCAAACCAAGCAATTATGACGCTTCTGTCAAAGTATAACATGTGACCAACAGCTGACATTTCTCACCATCTCAGCCAACTCAAACTTACTAGAGGATGAGCAGAAGACATTTTACAAATACACCTTCCCTTATGAAATTTATAGGTATAATAGGAGTTTGAAGAACTCATAGGGTGGGTCATCGTAAACATAGAAAAATCAGAATATGAACAGGATACAACATCTCTTCTGAACAAATCATCTTCTACATATATAGCATACCAGACACTAATCAATCTTTGTCCATTGTCGGACACTTTTATGGGCTCTCTATATATTCAAGAATGTGAACTGGCAGGGCTGGAGAGAACATTTACTGCCCTTGTAGAGGACCTGGGTTGTCTCTAGCACCTACATAGTGGCTCACAACAATCTCCAACTTCAGGATATCTGATGCCTTCTTTTGACCTCTGTGGATACTACACAGGCATGTGGTATGCATATGTAAATGCAGGCAAAACAGTCATACAAAGAAAGAAAGAAAGAAAGAAAGAAAGAAAGAAAGAAAGAAAGAAAGAAAGAAAGAAAGAGAAAGAAAGAAAGAAGAAAGTGAACTGGTACAGCCATTGTGGAAATCAGTATGGAGGTTCCTCGAAAAGTTGAAAACAGAACTGCCATATGACCCAGATACAACACTTTTAGAGATATACCCAAAGGACACACGGCAGAAGTATTTTCACCTCCATGTTTATGACTGTGCTAGTCACCATAGCTAGAAAGTCAAACCAGCCCAGCTGCTTATCATCAGATGAATTCATAAAGAATAAAGAAAATGGGGCTGGAATGGTGGCTCAGTGCCTAAGAGCACTGATAATACATGTGTGAAAATGGTATTATGAAGCCCATGCTTTTGTATTATAACTTAAAACTTTGATTTAATGGTGTTGGAGAGATGGCTCAGGGGCTTAAGAACACTTACTGCCCTTATAGAAGGCACAGGTTCAATTCCCAGTTCCCACATGTCAGCTCACAACTGTCTATAACTCCAGTTCCAAGGGACCCAATACCCTCTTCTGGCCTCTGTGAGCTCCTGAGTGCATCTGAGACATATACATATAGTTAAGCACACACATACACACACAAATTAAATAAATTTTCCAGCTCCCCACCCTCAGAATGTGTATTCCAAATAGTAGATATATCCAGTGTGATTTGCGAATCACAGACTCAGTGGGCCTTAATTCCAGTGAGGCCCTTAGTGGTTATCTGTCATTGCATCACAAATTATTTCAAAACTTAGCAACTTAATTTAATAACTACGTTATTTCCCACTGCTTCTATAGGCTAGGAATCTGGGTGTGCCTTAGCTGAGTGGTTCAGGTTCTGCTTGTCATGAGGCTGCAGTCCAGCTCCTGGACTATTCAGGGCTGGAGGAGCTGCTTCCAAAATCAAGAAGCTGTTGGCAGGAGGCCTCAGTTCTGAATCACATGGGCCTTTTCATGGGACAGCCTCACAATACAGAGGCTAGCTTCCACTAGGAGAAAGTGATTGAGTAAGAGAGAGAGAGAGAGAGAGAGAGAGAGAGAGAGAGACTTTTATGATCTAGTTATTTTGTCACATGACCCAACCAGGCACAGGAATCATTTAGGGCCTTTAAAATCCATTTCCAGTATCATGGGATCCTTAAGAAGTTAATTGCTTTCCAAAAGGCAAGAAATGTGTGATTGTCAGTCAAATGTTTAAGCCTATTAAGGAACTTAAGGATTTAAATCCTATTTTTGTTATTCTGACTGACTGATCAGAAACTGTTCTTTTGGAAGCTCACTAGTCTTAAGAGTAATGTGGGCCTTCCTTGTTGTTACTATTATTTCTATCTTATTTGAGTTCTCCTCGGAACTCAATGTCACCAGGCTTTCATGACAATTGAAATAATAGTAACAACAAAGACGCCACATATTAATTACCCTTATAACTTGTGATATGGTAAGCTCCCAAAACTATCTCATTGGCCCTCTTTATATTTCTGAGACAAGGTCCCAGATTGGCCCCAAACTTGTGAGTAGCAAAGAATGACCTTGAACTGACAAACCACCTTGCCTCCATTTTAGGCTTAAAAGCAATCTCTATAGTAAAAACAAACTAGGTTCATTCCTGTTTATGATTAAATCTGTTTCTCAAGGATTGGCCTAAGCCCCATCTGTATCCTTAACTTAGGTTGTTAGGGCTACCTTGTTAAGACTGTCTGTTGTTAAGACCACCTTGCAGGTCTTTCTTCCAGGAGGTCATTAAGACTACCTTGTTCTTATGTTTATGTTCTGCTCCTGCCTAACTTGCCTGCTGAATCCCTGACTTGGGAACCTCTTACCGTGAGCTATAAACCCTTGTCTTCCTCACATCCAAGGCTGACCTCTCAAACCCTGCCTTAGGGAGCGGCTGCATGTATCCAGGAATAAAAAAGTTTGCTTTAGCCAGATGTGGTGGTGTACACCTTTAATCCCAGCACTCAGGAGGCAGAGGTAGACAGATCTCTGTGAGTTGGAGGCCAGCCTGGTCTACAAAGTGAATTTCTCTAAAACCAAACCAAACAAACAAACAAACAAACAAACAAACTTGGCTTGCTTTAATTAACTTGGGCATGATTTGGATTGCTGGTCTTTCTCCTTCCATCTTTGGGATTAAAAGAAGTTCTGAGTCTTCTGCCTCTATCTCCAAAGTGCTGAGATTACAGGCTGATGCTACCACAACCAGGGTGTATAAAATGGCCAGGATTCGTATGTGATGGGCATACACTCTTACCTGCTGAGCTGTCTACAAGTCCCTAGAATATAGCTTTTAAAAATGTTGTTTTCATTTCTTGCAAAATTGTAGCAATTTTTGGTTTCTCTTTTTGTTGTTTGTTTGTTTGTTTGTTTTTCTCTTCAGGAAGTATTATGGAGATAAAACAAAAGGCTATGGGGGGCTCATCAATTGGTGTTTTTAAAGTCAAAAATAAAATCCCTTTGTGATTTTCTCCCCTATTAGCTAGATCCTAAATTGATTTTTAAATTTATTTATTATTAGATAATTTCTTCATTTACGTTTCAAGTGTTATCCCATAAGTCCCCTATACCCTCCCCCCGCCCTGTTCCCCTACCCACCCACTCCCACTACTTGGCCCTGGCATTCCTCTGTACTGGGGCATATAAGCATTGTTAGACCAAGGGCCTTTCTTCCCCAATAATGGCCAACTAGGCCATCTTCTAATACATATGCAGCTAGAGACATGAACTCTGGGGGTTCAGATTAGTTCATATTGTTGTTCCATCTATAGGGTTACAGACCCCTACAGCTCTTGGATAGTCTCTCTAGCTTCTACATTGGGGACCCTGTGTTCTGCCCTATAGATGATTGTGAGCATCCACTTCTGTATTTGTCAGGGACTGTCAAAGCCTCACAGGAGACAGCTATATCAGGGTCCTTTCAGCAATATCCTGCTGGCTTATGCAGTAGTGTCTGCATTTGGTAGCTGATTATGTGATGGACCACCCGGGTAGGGCACTGTAGAGAGCTGCGCCCGAGCTGGTTCTGCCGCCATTCCAAGTTGGCGCCGACATCCTGTCACCACCCCCAACCTGGGACAAACAAACAAGTTCAGTGCGCATGCACTTGTGACAAAGCCATGTAAGTCACCACCCATCCCAGGGCATAACTTGAGGTAATGGGCAGTCAGCCAATCCTGACGACACACGTCACACTGAGGTGTATTTAAGCGGGACCCAGTTTGGGCTCACCCTCTTTCTCCGCATGATGTAATAAAGGTATGCTTATAGAAGGATTCTGGTGGCCATGTCTGTTCTTGCCAGCGAGGCGGTAAAGTGGCCACTTACAGGGCACTCTCTGGATGGTCCATCCTTTCATTTTAGCTCCAAACTTTGTCTCTGCACCTCCTTCCATGTATATTTTAATCCCTATTATAGGGAGCAATGAAGTATCCACGCGTTGGTCTTTCTTGACTTTCTTGTGTTTTGGAAATTGTATCTTGGGTATTCTAGGTTTCTGGGCTAATATCTGCTTATCAGTGAGTGCATATTAAGTGATTTCTTTTGTGATTGGGTTACCTCAATCAGGATGATATCCTCTAGATACATCCATTTGCTCAAGAATTTCATAAATTCATTGTTTTTAATAGCTGAGTAGTACTCCATTGTGTAAAAGTACCTCATTTTCTGTATCCATTCCTCTGTTGAGGGACATCTGGGTTCTTTCCAGCTTCTGGCTATTATAAATAAGGCCGCTATGAACATAGTGGAGCATGTGTCCTTGGTACCAGTTGGAATATCTTCTGGGTATATGCCCAGTAGAGGTATTGCTGGATCTTTCGGTAGTACTATATCCAGTTTTCTGAGAAACCGCGAGACTGATTTCCAGAGTGGTTGTACCAGCTTGCAATCCCACCAGCAATGAAGGAGTGTTCCCCTTTCTCCACATCCTCGCCAGCATCTGCTGTCACCTGAATTTTTGATCTTAGCCATTCTGTCTGGTGTGAGGTGGAATCTCAGGGTTGTTTTGATTTGCATTTCTCTGATGATTAAGGATTTCGAACATTTTTTAAGCTGCTTCTCAGCCCTTTGGCATTCTTCAGTTAAGAACTCTTTGTTTAGCTCTGTACCCCATTTTTAATGGGGTTACTAAATTGATTTTTTAAATATCATCCTTCTCCCCAAGACTTAGAAAAAAGGATCAATGAAATGTTCCCGTTTTGTCCACTTGGAGTTTTTTTTTAGTGACTAAATTGACCGAACTGAAAAATCCAGATAAAACGTCAGAGATAAGAGTGGCTTTATAAAATGAGTGATGTGTGGCAGCATGTCACTTCCCAGGGAGCTGCTCTTCCAGAGACAGGGACAAGAAGTCAGTCAGGAGCTATCTATCCACATCATCCATCCTTGTGGAATCCCCAGGACCACTCAGAGTGTCAGGCACTGATGGAAGATTATGAAGGAAGCATTTGCCAAGTGAATGAAAAGGGGGGATGGGGAGGGCTAGAGGGAGGGAGAGAAGAAAGGGAAGACTGACAGGAGGGAAGGAGGGAGGGAGGGAGGGAGGGAGGGGAGGAAGGAGGGGGTGGGGGGACAAGGGGTGGGTGAGGCAGAGAGAGAAAGACAGAGAGACAAAGACCAAGACAATTAGACAGAGAGAGAGAAAGAGCCATTAAAGTGTTTGAGGGAAATGGGCAGGCTAGGAAGTGATTTTCTCCCTGTGATTCCTGTTCTAGCCTTCACATTCCACCCAGTGTTTCACAGTGGCTCTAACTTCGGAGTCCCTAGGAAAAGAAATGATTTTGGCATCTGTAAATCCCCAGGTTCTCTAATAGCTTACCACTCAGCATCTTATTAGTTAATTTCCTGTTTGAAATGAGATTTATTTATTTAATTTATTTTATTTTTAAGGCACTCTTACTTTGAAGTTCAGGCTGACTTCAAATAAGTAACAGTCCTTCTGTCTCAGCTTCTCAAGTGCTGCGATTACAAGCCTGCACCACCTTTGTTAGCAAAACTGATACTTTAAATTATCATCCATAATACTAAAGAAAAATGGATTTCCCCAGATTCTCATCTGGACCATCTATGTTCAATACAATCCCATAAATGTCTCTGCATTTTTCTTTCTCCCTTGGTGCAAAAATAGATGGCTACTCACCAGCTCTTTCATTTCTTTAGTAACTCTTTTGCCAAGAGTTGCTGCGCTCAGGCAGTTAGATTTCTGCACAAGTTCAAAGGGGCTCTCCCCTCCCTGAGATCTGACATTTAATTTGCTGCTGTTACAAGGCACTGCATTTGTTTGATAACTTAGCCCTCCCTCCCCATGCCCCCCCCAGCCAGGTGTTTCTCCATCTCTGGATAAAATAAGGTGTCAAAGCCCTGGACTTTGTCTATGTTCCCAAAGGGTATTAAAATACACTGGAAGGATGAACCTTCTTGGCTGGAGAATGCCTGAAAGGAAAGGAACACAAGCTGGTCTGACGGGATCCTGGGCTTGGCCCTGATTCAACCCACCTTGCCTTACCTGGACTAACCGCTGTTTCTGGTGAGGTTAGCGGAGCTGAAGCATGCTCTGAGGATCTGAGATTTCATCATATGCTGTTAGATCACATTTCCCCAGAGTCAGGCCTGCTCATATCTGAATGACTGAGCTCACTATTCATCGGGTTCAAAAACAAAATGTTTATCTCCAGTGTTGCTCCAGTATAGTTTAATTTTAGGACAGACGTTTTATCCGACACAATCACAGCTTCTGGTAAACTGTTCTGAGTTTATCTATATATAGTTTTAGAAATTGGAGGTCTACTAGAAGTAAAGCGTACTCCAAGATAAATCAGACCTACTAAAAATAAAAGCAACTGTGGTTGGCTCTTCTGTTTGTTATCAGTGCTAGAAAAGTAATTTCCCCAAATTACAGAAAGAAGAAGAAGAGGAAAAATAAAAACTATTTTATTTCTAGTTCTAGGTTAGTTCTAGGCTAGTTCCTCTCTGGTTTGGGTATGTTTTCATTTAGTGTTTAAAAAAAAAAAATAAGAATTCCCATTATTTTCCACCTCGCTTCCTTAGCCTGACATCACAGACCCTGTTCTCCCATTTTGCTGTATGGTCTCTTCCATGGCACAGACAGGTTTTAGTAAACAAAAGAGGCTGGCAATTTAAAAAGAATGGGGAGGGGAGAGGAGAAGGAGTGAGTAGGGAAAGAAATACAGATCATATGACGTTTACTTAAGTCATATCTTATCATTAAATTATTTTTCATAAGTATCTTAGAGGATCACTGTTCTAGACAATGTTCTAACACACAGAGAATGCATCTGGGGGGGGGGGGCATTCTAAAATTTGTATTTGTTTTTGTTGTTTTTCCCGTTGTGTTTTGAGCTGCTGGGGACCCAGCCTTTTGCCTTCACACATGCTGGCCACTTTATTAACAAACTGCAGGCCCAGGCTCCAGAACTATTTTAAAGGTTATTTTTCAACAAGGAGGCAGCGACACTCTTTATCTTATGTTCTTAAAAAAAAAAATTAAAGAATTTGCATGGAGGAGCACGACCTCCTAGAACTCTGAGTTTTATTGGAAATCAAGTGTTTTTAATCTATTCCCTAAGGACAAAAGTGTTTTGCCAGCCTCGGTGCCAATGAGAGCAAGCTTCTCACTTATTATTCTGAGAATTAATAAGTGATACAGTGTGAGGGGCCTCGCCAGAGTCCTCTCGCCAGTTCAGCTGCTGAGCCTTAAAGTGTAATAAAGAAAAATAAGATGGGGGTGGGCAGGTTGGAGCATTGAGCAAGGATGAAAGGGACAATATTGTATGCTCGTATTTCTTTTATACTTGAGATTCTCCCATATTAGAGGGAAGGGAAATATGGGCAAATGTGAAGAGCCATGTTTTTAATAAAAGCCTTGGCTGCCATTCTGTAGGAACTGATGCAAGTAATTTTATCTCTTTAGGGGTTCAAAGTAAACGAAAGAAATTAATTGACAGGACTTCATACGGTATTTGGAAAATGCAGTGCTTTGTGCTTGGCATAATTCTGCTAAGGGAAAAAAGAAAGCAAGACCTCTCTCAGATCTAGTTCTGTTTTGTATTATATTTAAGGATGGAACAAGAAAAGAAGGGAGAGAGACAGGGAGAGATGGAGGGATATCCTCAAATCCGACATGGTGCCGCCTCATTTACAGTTGTCCTGTTGCAAGATAATAGCATCTTGGATTTTTTTTTCTAGTAGAACTAGAAAGTACAAACTTTTGTTGCACATTTTCTAATGAAACATGGTACATATTTTTCTGACATGCTATAAAAACAAGTCAGCCTGAAGCTCCTGCTGTCAGAGGTCTGCCACTCTGGCTCCCAGGGAAGGAATTCCTTGAGAGACACAGTGTTTCATACCTCTGCCCTCAGCAATTCAGCTCTGCTTCGTTCCAATATGCATTTTTGCGCCATGCGTCATAATAACCTTGAACCCGGCCCCTTAGAGGGTACATTCGCAGTGAGATCCAGCAGTGATTGTGTTTGAGCCACATTCTCTGCAAGATGCTGCCATAGAAACTGAAGCCCTTTACGCCTAACCTGCTCTGTTTGGCTCCTGAAGGCAGGATGTAAAACAGGCATTCTGCAAGGGTCACTGAAACCTGCAAGATTTCTCTGCCCCTGGCTAGTGGGAGGAGCCAGAGCTTGTAACTTGGATTGAAGTTCATATGAAACCTATTTATGTCTCTTTGTTGCTGTTGTTGTTGTTTTTAATGTTCTCTCTTTTATTCCCACTCAGACATGGAAGAGAGACTGAACCTGAGTCAAAAGTAGGTTTACAAGCATGACTGGAACTAGCACTCAATACGGATGAGACGCCAAGTGACCCAAAATAAACACAAACTCTCTATGAACCAAATCATTGCAATATACCTGTCTTCAAAGTCCACAGGCTCCTGATGCTCTCATAAATCCACACACTGCACAGAAAGGGTGTGCCTCTGGCTTCCACCAGTAGCTTGCATCCACTCGTATCACATTCAGCTGCTCTCAAACCTGCAAATCATTATCTGCCTGGCAGTGCATGAACTACTACTGTCCAGAACGGTCTTCAGTCCAGATGACGGCTCTACCACTTCCTGACTGCTATCCTAGTACAAATATAGGTAGTTTTGCAACAAGGCAGATAGAAAAGAAGTATCTCCACTGAATTGGAAAGATCTACAGTTTTGGAAAGTAAATGAACTATATCCACCCCCCTTGCATCCTGAGCATTTGAAATAACCCAAACCCTTCCCCATCGTGTGTACCGAATTATAATCACCACAGGCCTGCCAAGGGCCACGCCCAGTTTTTTAGTGATCTCACTTTCATCTTTCACAAAAAGCAAATTAGGATGCAAATGAACGTGATTGCTACAAGAATAAAACATGCTAGCATGTTTTAGAAAACTATTATACAAGCCAGTGAATGGTTGGATGGGTAAAAGGGCTTGTGGAGCACGTCTGGCAACCTGAGTTGGATCACTGAAACCTATAGTGGAAGGAGATCCTGAGCCCTCAAAGTTGCCCTTTGACCTCCACATATACATCATGGCCTACACACACACACACACACACACACACACACACACACACACACACCCTCATCATCATCATCATCAATTCATTTGTAAACACTGGTACTTCATTGTTACTTGGCACAGCCAATCAAGCCTTTTGAATCAAGCCTTCTAATGCTGCTGCTCCATACCGACCATCACTGCGTGAATGCAGTTGTTTTTCCACACGTCGGAAATTAGTTTGTTCGTATTGTTATATATAAACCAGCGCTCAGAGTTCTGAAAGGATTTAATTTTTTTTTTTTAGAAAATCCATGAAAAGGTCATTTTATTCTCAGAGTAGAAGGAACCCCAATAATTTTCTACCAGAATGTCTTTATGTAGAAAAACTAGGCAATTTGCTTTTTACAAATTGTTTTGCTTTGTTTTTACTATTTGAACTTTCCCTTATCCGTTTTATTTACATGAGTAGGCTGGGGTGGATTTTTGTTGAATGAATAAATACATGAATGGATGGTCCACTTCTAGGGGCCTAAGAATACATTCGGAAGTATTTTTAACTAAATTAAGTAAGACCAGCGGCTTTCAGAGACGCTGCATTTCCAGATCCTCCCGCCACTCATGTCAACTTGGGAGCCAGGTCAAGGCAGCGTCATCATTCTGACTAACTCAGGAGGTTCAATTATTCATGACCGAGGGAGAGACCAAGAGCTACATGGCTAAATTTCACCGATTCACTCAATTCATGCAACGGAAAGGGGAATGCTCAACGCTTTCCTCAGTATTACATAGTCTGCTTTTTAAAAATTAGTATTATCTTTGTAAATAAAGTAATGGCAGTTGCTTCCTTAAGAGCAAATTATATGGGGGCAAGGAAAATAGTAACTTTTTCGGGAAAATTCCATTTATCTCATGTCCTTAGTCTTGTTCCCTCCAGCCAATTGGTGCAGGCAATTGGTGCAGTGACTAGTAGTACTGGTGACGCCAGGTAGATGTCTATGTTGCCTTGAGTCTCAGAGTCCACTGGTGTACATAACCAGCGGACAGTGCTTCTCACCTGAGAAGGCTGTCATTAGGCTTCAGTTAACACACATATTTTTAAATTCCTGGGAGAGAGACTGGTGAGATGGCTCAGCAGTTAAGAACCCTTCCCTCTCATCCAGAGATTCCATGTTAGTTTCTGGGCGCCCATACCAAGCAACTATAAGTCACAACTGCTTATAAATCCAGATCCTGGGGATAGGACAGTTTCTTCTGGCCATCACAGGCATCCACATGCATTCTGCACATACACACAGAGAAATAGACATAAATAAAAACATCTTTAAACAAGTTGTTTTTTTTTTAAGATTTATTTATTTATTATATCTAAGTACACTGTAGCTGTCTTCCAACACTACAGGAGAGAGCATCAGATCTCATTATGGATGGTTGTGAGCCACCATGTGGTTGCTGGGATTTAAACTCAGGACCTTCGGAAGAGCAGTCAGTGATCTTAAGCACTGAGCCATCTCTCCAGCCCACAAGTACATCTTTAGAAAGGAAAACAAAATTTTTAAATTCATGAACATGAGAAGGATGGAAAAATGACAGTTGGTGGATCCTAGGTTGCAGTTAGAAAGGAGTAAGGGTCTGACATGTGGTATTGCACAGTAGGGGCTTTAATACCTGGAAAGGCTGCAGAGGAAGATTTTGAGTCCTTTTACCATGAAGAAATGGCAAATGGACCTGGAAAGATAGTTCAGTCCTTAAGGCCACTTGCTGTTCCTCCAGAGGACGAAAGATGGATTGCCAGCACCCATTTTGTGGGTCACAACAGTTTCACGGAATCTAATGTCCTCTTATAGCCTTGTTGGACACCAGGCCTGCACATGGTGTTCAGATGCATGAATAGAGAATTTAAAAAAAAAATCTTTAAAAAAAAAAGTAAGTGCCCGGGAGGCAGAGGCAGGCGGATTTCTGAGTTCGAGGCCAGCCTGGTCTACAAAGTGAGTTCCAGGACAGCCAGGGCTATACAGAGAAACCCTGTCTCGAAAAACTAAAAAAAAAAAAAAAAAAAAAAGTAAGTGCCAAATATATAGAAGATAGACACATTTAACCTGATTTAAACTCTGTACAATATATACATACACCAAAAATATCAGATCACTTTAAGTATGTACACATTTTGTCAGTTAAAATATATTGAAGTGTTTTTTTTTAAAAATTGAGTGTAGATTATAAGAAAGAAATATTAAATCCAGTCTTTGCTTGCAGCATATTTTGCAAATTATCTGTACTGTATCGCTGCACCCTAGCTCCAAGAATGGTTTGCTCACAGAGGCATATTAACTCCACCCAGAAGTCTAGGTTGCTAAATACAAAGCTCAAAGCCAGGTACAAGTTCCTTCCCCTTGCCTTGTTGATTAGGGGTATTCCGGAGACGCTTAACAACAGTACAGGCCATTGCTGTTGCTCTTGGTTGCACACCAAACTTTAATAGTAACACTCCATCCCTGAAGACACAGCACACTTGGGTCACAGGTATAGAGAAATTAAGTTGGAACAGGAATATTCCTCCTTGCTGGCTAGGTTTCCTAGTTCTGAAAGGTGCTGTGTGGGTTGTGAGTTGGTGGAAGAGCGTCATCTGAAGTCACATCCAGCTGTCAACCCTGTGAGTTACAGTGACCTAGTATGGTAATGCATGCCCATGGGTACAGCAGTATAATGGGCAGTACAGGAAGAACTAACTGCGTTCTGATGAAAGGCCCACTCCATGGGCAAACACATGTGCCTGGTGCTACAGATCCAGTCTAGAACCCACGGCTGGGAAGCTCACTGCACATAGTAACACACTGACCTCTAAATAAACGTATGTCTCTCTACCTGTGTGCCACTCTCAGACCTCCCCAAAGAAGACTCTTTGTTCAGTGGATGGTGGTTAGGACAGAAACTCACACTGGTCAAAACGCACAACTGGCAGTGAATACGTATTACTGATGGGCTCAGGTACACCTATGTATCACCTCCTTACATCAAGGCTTAGGAATCATTTCAGGAAGATTGGGAGAGCCAGAGGGTAAGGAGGAGCAGAGTGAAGCACTGGCCTCTGCACTGGACAGGCCTATTGTACTCAGGAACTCGCAGCAGCTATGATTACCTGTACAACGCCTATGCAAGATCAAGTCAGTCAACATTCCAGCATGAAAGAGGAAGGTCACAAACCCCCACCGTCAGCTGAGGACCGGTTGACAGCTGATGGCTTCTAGGGAAAAGAAGGTCAGTGTTTGTAAGGGTGTGATCTCAAAAAGGTCTCCATTGTGCCAGTGGACGGCCCTAAGCTCATGAGTATACACACAACACAAACGAGGCCTAATGAGTTTTTTAAAGAAGGACACAAAATTAGAAGGTATTTGGAGTAGGTAGATCAGGGAGTGAGAGGAAAGAGTAGGGTGAATGTAAATAAAATACACCGTGTGCATATGAAAATCTCAAAGAATTAATAAAAGAAGTACATATTTTTAAAGAATAATTTGTTTCCTGAGAGAATGAATATTGCGTCTAAAAATTATGCTTTTGACATGTTCTTTTTCTTACATGTAAAGATTAGCAATAAACCTTCAGCTTTGGGTATTTACCATGTCATCTGTATACGTAGCATAATCTTCAACCAACCTGTCTAGTATTAGTCTCCATTTAGCCAAGTCAAGTTTAATGTTTGCCTCAAAACTGCCAAAGGATTGGTTGGAGCTGACTCTGGGGATGTTCAACATAGCAGTCCAATCAGCCTTGCCGTACTCGAAGAAGTTGTAATGAAGTAGGCTTTCATTTTTAAGACATAAAGAAGACAGAAAACAGATTTTTTTTTCAAACCATAATCCTCAAATTCTTGAAGATTCAGAATTTTTCCAAGAGAGCTGCCCACTGGTTCCTGTGGTTGTTGCTCTTTCCAAAACCATTTGACTCTCTATTGGGCTGCCAGGAGCACAGCTTTTCCGCTGGGCAGGGAAGGATGTAACAACTCTCCCTACACTCTCCAGTGCAGCAGTGTCAAGAGGCAGAACCTCGGGGAGGGAGTGTTCCCAGGCCCAGCTGAGTAGCAGCTTGGAAGGCATGCGCTGTGATAGGGGTACTGCGAGCAGATTACCATTCGGTAACTATAGATTGAACCCTGGGCAGAAGGTGCCACCCTCGCACCCTTGTGGTGACTTAGTGCTGCTGAGGAAAGGATGGAGTTGTTTTCACACAGAACTGTGAGTCACGTTCTAATAATTATCCCCAGAAAGTCCAACAGGAGATGTTTGTTTTCTAAATTCATAGCACCCTAAAATTCCGCAAGAGCACCTTGTTCCTCCCTGCCTATTCTATTGTGAAGTGGCATCAAGTAATTAATGTTCATTAATTCTACTCAAATATGATCACATTCTCATTATTTGGATCTATCGCCATTTAAAAATATATATATTTCGCCCTCAATTCAAGACGGCAGCAGTCACCAGCACCTGCAGGACCTTGGAGCTGCTCCTCGGATCCTGAGAGAGCCACTAAAGCTTTGAGGGAAACACAGCGATGGAGTATAAGTCTGCAGAATCTCTGGAACATCTAAAAGACAGGTTTTATGGGAAGATGCTTTTAAAAAGTGGTCTCATGAAATTGGGGGGCGGGCAGGGAGGCAGTGGGATGAACCAGGCCAATGACTACCTGGAAGAAGGATTTTACATGTAAAATTTGGGGAGAAAAATAGACTGTGTAACGCAAGGCAGTTTGCAATGCCGCTTTGAAGGATGAATGTGCAATGGAGAAGTGGGAAAGCGGGCAGAACAGAATCAGAGCTAGAGATGCAGTGCATAGGGCTGGCAGGGTGGTGTGCAGCAGCCTAGACCTCACACAGACTCTGCCCTCCAAACCCACTGTGAAGCCCTAGGACCACCCTGGCTCGGGGCAACAAGATACGTGAGAAGAAGAACGGTTCATTTTCCAGATTAAGACTTCTCAAAAGACCTCCGGGGTCTGTGCTGCCACTGGAAACCATGTGGAAGTCCATGATCTATGCTGTTGGTTAAGCAAAGAAGTTTCCTCTGCAGTGGTATCGATGATTGGAGACTCATAATTGAGAATGAGAGACATTGACAATCTTGCCACCCCCAAACCCCCAAAAGAAACAATTCAGACAGGAGGCCATTGAAGAATGTTCTTAAAAGTTGTGATAAAGGGGGCTGGTGAGATGGCTCAGCAGGTTAGAGCACCCTACTGCTCTTCCGAAGGCGATGAGATCAAATCCCAGCAACCACATGGTGGCTTACAACCACCCATAACAAGATCTGACACCCTCATCTGGTGCGTCGGAAGTCAGCTACAGCTTACTTATGAAGAATAATAAGAAACGAATCCTTGGGCCGGAGAGATCAACCGGAGCAGAGCAAGCGAGGCTGTCCGGAGCGAGCGGGGCCAGCTGGAACAAGCGGGGGCCATAAGGGGGGGAGGAAGGGGGAAGGG
>LR750187.1:0-15263 GCA_902729485.2 Mus minutoides | reverse complement strand
GGGGCTGGCCACTGGAAGTTTAACGGTAATCCAATGAATATATATATACGGGCAACGCAAATTAGACTTGGTGTGTTTCTTTTCTTCTGGGGGTAGGGCACAAAGGTGAGGTGATGGACCTGAGAGGAATGAGAAGCCAGTATGATCTGGGGTACATTGTATGAAATTCTCAAATAATCAATAAAAATGTTATGTTGGAAAAAATGTATAGGTTGCATAAGTTATTACCAAATCAGGTGTAAATTGGAAATGGTTGTCCCTACTGTCTGTTTAATTGCCTGTCAAACATTCACCCTCCCTGGACGTTTCCCCACTGTTGCTGTAGCAAAGAGGCTGACAGAATGAAAATACTTTTATAGATTTTTCCTTGGTCTGAACATCCATCAATCCATTGTAGGACTGTTTCATCGTTCCTCCAGGTATGGAAGGAAACTTGGCTCTCCATGTTTTCTTACTGTCATAAATTCAGAGCAACCAGATTCATTTGTGGAAAAGATCCCAACTTCAGAGATTGCTACACAAGACCGACAAAACCATCTATTAGATTGCAAAGTTAAATGGTTGATGTTTTTAAAGGTAATTCTGATTTTTCTGCCAATAAGGGAAGCAAACAATTCTAATGATAAGACGTCAAATCACTGCAACCATTAAAAGTGGGCAAACCGGGTAACAGGAAGTGGCAGTTAATGCCACTGAATGGAGTGTTGCTGTTGCTGTTGTTGCTGCTGTTGTTTAATGTACAAACCACCTCCCCTACCTCACCTTTGTCCTTCCTCCATTTTACCTCCTAAAGTAGAATCCATCAGTTTTAGGAAACTGGGAACCATGGCACACAGAGGATTTTCTAGAAAGTACCAGCAACATTATGCTAAGAGTCACTGACTTATTCCTGTTGGTCCCTCTGTTCCTGCTAACCACCCACTTACCTCCCCTGTCCCCCTCAAAAAAACTGAGTCTGGAGTACCAAAGAAAAGTCCAACCTTACATTCTGAATGGACATAGCAAGGAAGTATGCATGAATTTCTCTAAGCCACTTCTCTAGTTCAAGCAAAACTCCAAAATCAATGAAGGGAAAGATCCAATGGCAAAACACAGGTGAGACTTCATCCTGAAGAGAAGCGTGCTCCAGGTAGGCTACCTTTTTCTGAGACAACTAGAAATAGGAGCATTTCAACAGTCTGGTCATATGTCCTCCCACAAGAACTGTTGAGAATGGGTCTGGATTAATTGGGGGGGAAAAAAAGTGAACACATTCTCCTATACACATACGTAAGTGTGCTAACCAAAACCAACATCCTCCTGATAGTCTCAGAAAACATTACATTTTATTCAAATCTCTTTTGTAAAAGACAAATTTAGAGAGCTGTAGAAACTTTGGCTCCTGGATTGACAATAAGTATTTTTTGAGTTATGTAATCCAAGATGATGCGGCTCATGGGTAAATGAATCCATAATTTCTACTCCTTCCCTGCTTCCGCTTCTGAACTCAAGTATGTAAGGAGGCCAGTACTTTAGAGTAACACTGATCACCTCAGTGAAAGAGAGTGTAATTGAAAGGGGATAGAAGAATATACAGCAAATACTTCTCTTCATACAAGAAAAAAATAATATGAAACACAGGAGTGGGAGATAAAGAAAAACTGATTCTTGGAGATTTTACCCAGAAAGCCTTTCTGCTGGCTTCCTGCCCTATTTAAGTTGGAGAAAGATGTATTTTTCTGACACAGCTCACTCACCAGGGATCTGATATTTGTACTTTAGAAAGGAGACTTCTAGCATAGAAGAAAATGACACAAGAATGTCGGTCAGGCCACCACAGAGTTCCAAAGCTGTACTGTTGAGATTTGGTCTGTTACTATGTATTGTAATGCTAAATACTGGCCCCCCAGATCTGGTTGCCCCAGGGACAAGGAGATCCTCACATACACCAAGTAATGCTATTTAACCTCCCCCAAGGTTATCCCTGATTGGTCAAATAAAAATGTCTACCACCTGTAGCTTGGCAGAGGAGAGGTAAGGAGGAGTTTCCATTCCTGGGTTTGGGGTCTAAGGCAGAAACCTTTAAGAGAGGAGAGAAGAAGAAGGAAGAAGATGACACGGGAGTTGGTGAATTGTGAGCACATGCCCGCGAGGGTAAGTCAGTTGGAGTAGGAGCGACCCAGGCAGAACATGGCAAGTTATATCTCGGGGTTATTGACAAGGAAGTTGACAAAACAGCACAGAGGGCTGATATCTGCCCTGCTCTAGTGTTTTACGGCTTATTATAAATATAAAAGGTTTTGTGTCTTTTATTTGGGAACTAAATGATCTAAAGTGGGGTAGAAAGCTCCAATTAATTTTTATGACAGCACTGTGCCCCTACTCTGCTGGGCCAGAACTGAAATCCAGACCCAGATGTTCTTGCTTACAATGTCCTCTATTTAAAACAAGAAACCAAGATTCAAAAGCAAGCAAAGTCCTCAAAAAGTGTTATGCATTTATCTATCCCATGTAAAACTATGATTTTCTTCCCGTGTTGTACACAAAGTTTGTCAGCTTGGGGGAGTGAGGGAGGGCTTAGAGGTTTAGCACACTTGATGAATGAGGAAATAAATAAAATGTATCATCTTTGTAATTTACATAATAATTCATGCCCAAAGTTATGAGACTGGCAATGATAATTATTCTTTTGTAAGAGTCTTTACAATATTACTTATTAATATATGTTTAAGCCAGGCATGGTGGCATACGCCTTAAATCTCAGCACTTAGGAGGCAGAGACAGGTAAATCCCTGTGAACTGAAGGCCTCTTCTACGTAATGAGGTCTAAGACAGCCAGAGCTACAAAATGAGACCCTGTCCCCAAAAACAAACAAACAAAAAATACTTATTATTTAACATTTTACTATTTGGGAAATGCATGACCCTTACCTTGAAGGAGACACACACACATCACATATTTACTGGCTAGATGTGTGATTAGTTACAATGACTCATAGTTTCTATCCTGAGCTGTGCCACCCTGCGCTGGTACACTCCACACAAACAGTTGTGATCTCCCCATGCCTTAACTTCCTCATCTGTGTAATAGAGCTAAGAACTAAGTCTTCCTCCACCATTCAGTGAGAATCAGTTAATTTGGAATGAAATTCTGCTAATGAAAGACTCTTTGAATCTGCAGAGGGTTATCGTACAAACAAAACTGCATTTGCACACAGCTGGGCATGATTTTTTCCTGTGAGAAAAAACAGATTCCTGTAAACTGTACCTCCCCTCAAGACCAGGAAGTTCATCTCCTTTTTGGTGTCACAAAGTCTTTAACTACGTCTAACAAGAATACACTATAATATATTATTTTATATTATAACATTATAATATAATATTGTATATAATACTAAATTTTTAAGTTGACAAATTTTAATAGGAATGGGTAAGTTTCATAATGCTTAATTTAGTATAATATATTTAAATATCAAGTCAACATAATTCTAAGCAAGTACTAAGTTCTTTTGGGTTTTTTTTTTTTTGTTTGGTTTGGTTTGGTTTGGGTTTTTTTGTTTGTTTGTTTGTTTGTTTTTGTTTTTCGAGACAGAGTTTCTCTGTATAGCCCTGGCTGTCCTGGAACTCACTTTGTAGACCAGGCTGGCCTCGAACTCAGAAATCTGCCTGCCTCTGCCTCCCAAGTGCTGGGATTAAAGGCGTGCGCCACCACCACCTGGCACTCTTTTGTATTTTTAAGCCCTCTTTGAAATCCATGAATATATTTTTTTAAGATTTATTTATTTATTTTATGTATATGAGTTCTGTAGCTGTCTTCAGACATACCAGAAGAGGACATCAGATCCTATTACAGATGGTTGTGAGTCACCTTGTGGTTGCTGGGAATTGAACTCAGGACCTCTGGAAGAGCAGTGGGTGCTCTTAACTACTGAGCCATCTCTCTAGCCTGAAATCCATGAATATTTTAAACTCACGACACATCTTTATTTGGACTAGTCAAGATGAAGTGCTCATTAGCCTCCAAAGCTAGTGGTTCCCACACTGGGAAGAGCTGTGTAAGTGTCACCCACTGAGCCATTATCTCTAGTTGCTCTTGGGTGAACAGTTTTGTAGAGTTGTCTTCATCCTATTCACTTTCTGTACTGCTGGGCTTCAGAGATAATGATTTAGAAAGTCCTTGCTTCTAGCAATTCTCAGGAAACTAGCAAGATGGCAATAGAAAAACACTCCAGAGTTGGGGAAATCTTTCCCTATTTCTCTTTCTATTTCATCCCTCAAAGAGATGTCTTCAGGAATTGATGATGATCTTCTTCTCTATGTGTTACTGTGATCTTGAGGCTAGAAGATACAAGTTTCTGACCTGGATCTTGGCATGAAGATCTTGAGTCATAGTGGCCATGAAAAGCTTAGGCCCAGGCAAGGTAGTACATTCCTTTAATCCCAGGAGGCAAGGAGATCTCTGAGTTCAAGGTCAGCCTGAGACAAAGTAAGTCCCAGATCCAGGCATGGTGGTACACATCTTTAATCTGGGCCACACTTTCTTCTGAAGCCATACATAAGGACATTGGAAGAAGGAAGATTAACCATTCTTCATCTGCTTACACTTACTTGCCAACATATCTGTTGGAACCTACTTCTACAGAAGACCAGCTTAAATAAATAGTTTCATGGGACTGAGCAACTACTAGATTCTTGAACTTCCCATTCACGGATGACCATTGTTGAATTAGTTGGACTACAGACTGTAAGTCATCACAATGGATTTCCTCAATATAAAGAGACATTTTATTTAAGTTCTGTGACTCTAGAGAACTCTAACTAATACAGGAATGTCTAATATGAAGACATCCATTGACAGGAACAGGCCTGACCCCAAGATACCTGTGTCACAAAGAGCAGGACAAGGAGAAATACAAAGAAGCCTTTCTACAGGAATATTGGCTTATTGGGGTCATCATTGTAAGAAGCCACAGACTAAGTAGTTAGAAAAAAACATAAATCTGTTTTCTCATATTTCTGACTCCTAAAAGTCCAAGGACAGGGTAATGGTGAAGATTCTCTTGGTCTCTTGAGGTCCACCTTTGTACTGGATATAACTCATACCTCCTTCCCTTGGCTTATATGCTTGTAGAGTGTGGTGTTTCTTGTAATGCATTCATCCCACCAGAGGATGGCCCAACCTCAAGTCCTCTCTTAAAGTCAGCTTGCCTTCCAAAGGTTTCCTCTTAGGAGATTGGTCTTCAGCATTTTAACTTTGTGAAGGAACATAAGAATTAAATCTTAAACAAGCAAAAGCAGGCAGGTCAGAAAGCTTCCATGTGAGACTGCATCTAGGGTAACAAAGATGCCTTCCCTTCTGGGTCCTAAGAGAAGGCAGTCACCAAAGGCCAAATAGATAAAACAACTTTCATATGTCAAGGGAGCTATTTCTGGTCAGGCTCTCACCCTGGCATTTGGCTCGTGTGGCCTTTACCTCTCTTTGTTGAGCTTCAGCCCTACATATTGATATGTTTTCTGAACATCTCTAACTTTATGACTCACAGTGTCTAAAGGTCATCATGTCTGGAACGTGATGCATTATCTTCTACTGGTCCACTTCTTCTGGTTCATGTGTTTTCAAACCCTTTGGGGACCAACACCATTGACTCAATTATTTTAGCTAAAACTTTCTCCCTCACTCCTGAATCTAATCACCTAAGAGTGATATCATATCCATGTTTCTTATCCCTGCACAAGCAAGAAAACCAAGTTTATATATATTGTTTCTTCTCATTTCCACTATTGTTCATTAATGTATTTATTCACTTTAATCCTGATCTCAGCACCCCACTACTCCTAGTCTCCCTTCATACAGCCCCTCCTCCCACTGCCCCCTCCCCTATCCTCTGAGAAGGGAGAGGCCTCCCCTGAGTACTACCCCACCCTAGCACATTAAGTTACTGCAGGACTAGGTGCATCCTGTCCCACTGAGGCCAGACAAGGCAGCCCAGTTAGGGGAATGGATCCATACGCAGACAACAGATTTAGGGCACCCATTCCATTTGTTGGAGGCCCTGAATGAAGACCAAGCTGCATATTTGCTACGTATGTGCAGGGAGGGTGGGGGCTAGGTCCAGCCCATGTATGCACTTTGGTTGGTGGTTCAATCTCTGGGATGCCCCAAGGGTCCAGGTTAGTTGACTCTGTTGGTCTTCCTGTGGAGTTCCTATCACCCACAACCAAACACTGGAGTGAGTTTGGGAGTCTGTGGGTCTCTCCATCTATTTCAGTCAGCTGCTGGGTGAAGCCTCTCAGAGGATAGTTATGCTACGTCCCTGTCTGCAAGCATAATAAACCATCATTAATAGTGTCAAGGATTGGTTTTTGCCCATGAAATGGCTCTCAAGTTGGGCAGGTCATCGGTTGGTCATTCCATCAGTCTATGCTCCATCTTTGTCTCTGCACTTCTTGTAGGCAAGATTATGGGTAGGTTGGTATCCTTATCCCTCCATTGAGGGTCCTGATTCGCTAAAGGAGGTGGCCACTTCAGGTTCCATATCCTCACTGCTAGAAGTTCCAGGTAGAGCCACCCCCATAGACTCCCAGGAGCCTTTCCCATCCCAGGTCTCTGGCATGTCTTAGAGATGCCCCTGACCCTTCTGCCATCCATTGATTTCCACTCACTCAGCCTTCTGCTCTCTCCTCACATCTGACCTTGGTCACTCACTCACCCTGTTCTCCCCCACATCCTCTCCCCCATCTAGTTCCCTCCCTCCATCTTCCTCTGATAACTCATTTATTTCCCCTCCTGAGTGAGATTCAAGCATCCTTACTTGAGCACTCCAGTACACCAATTTTTTAAAATGCAGATTTTTAAGTTTTTTTATAAGACATCTGTAGGATAATCTGTTTTTGAAAAGTTACATAGGATAGAACAAAGCCTAAACAAGTATATCTCAGATTAACTATGGTTACTGTTATCTCAAGGTGGTAGTCTGGCATAAATTTTTTTCTTTGTATTTCATTTATTTCCTTCACGAATATACATTTTGTATACACTTGAAAGTATTTAAAGAAGACAGGAATAAATTCCTAGCTGAAATCTATGAAAAGACAAATGGCTGAGAAGAACAAACATGCCTCAGAATTGAATTCAATGAAGACACAGAACTACTGAAGAAAACCAAAACTGAAATGAAGCTGGAAGTAAAAAGCTTAGTGGAAGCCTTACCCCAGAAAGGACCACTTAGAAAACACAGTAAGTATTAAAGTTTCAGACTCCCACCACCAAATACACTCATCCCAACACCGACCTGAGAACCATGCCCTCGCTGCCTCCACATCTCCTCTTCAGGTAGAAACCCCAGTCTCACTGGGCCATTCCGCTGACTACCAAGCTCTTCCCCTCTATACAAACATACCCAATGACTGAGAACCAGTCCTACATATCTCCTGACTTCTCCTGGCTCAGCTGTGTGGATTCTCTATCAACAGGAGGCCTCTCTTGGGCTCAGACTCTTCACCTAGCCCTTGCTGTCCTGAGAACATTTCTGAACTCACACATTAGCACTGAGTTGCCCCATGACTGAACCCTAAACCAGGTTCAACTGCTCTACAACCTGGCAAGTTGAGGAAAGCAGCAGAAGGAAATCCAAACAAAACAAAGGGGATACCAATATCCTCAACAAGAAATATCACCAACTACCTAGTTTCAGATGGTCTAAGACCCATCACAAAAGCATAAACAACAGGGATGTAATAAAGACAATATATCTCCTCCAAAAATTAGTACTTCCATAGCAATGTTCCCTGAGAAAAGCAACTTAGATGACATATAAGACAATTATTTCAAAATAACAGTCATAAATTTATACAAGGGTCCCAAAATAAGAATAAATATCAGAGAAAGTAGCCCCAAAACACAAGAGTTAAATATAATATTAGATTATATTATAATGAAAATAATTCAAGATACTAAAGTAGAATTTAATAAAGAAATAAAAAAACACTGAAGAAAAGCCAAAATGAAATAAAGTTCAAAATGAAACATTCAGAAAATCAAATCAGAAGCTCAGAGGAAAGCTTCACTCATAGACAGGTCAAGTGAAGAACAGCTTCATAGAACAGGTCACTTCACTCAGAACAGGTCACTCATATCACAGGTCATAACGAGAAGGTACAGGAGCTGAGTACTCAGTCAAAGAAAATATTAAATATTTAAAATCCAATGAAAAGAACATTCTGAAATGATATGATGTTTTAAAAAGACCAAACCTATAAATCATAGATAAAGAAAAAGGAAAAAAAAATTTCAGGTCAAAAGAACAAAAAATGTTTTCAATAAAGTTGTAGATAAAAAAAAAAGATGTATATCAAAGTGCAAGAAGCATACAGAACAGCAAATAGAATCATTAGAAGAAAAACTTCCTCATATCATATAATATTCAAAACACTAAATGTACAGATCAAAGAACAGATTCTGAAAGCTGGAAGAAAACCAAGTCACACATAAAACCAGATCTAGCTAACACCAGAGTTTTCCTTTTTTTAACATTTATTTTACTTGCATGTGTATGTGCCCAGTACCACATGTATTCATGAGCCTGCAGAGGTCAGAGAAGGTATCTGATCACCTGGAACTTCAGTTACAGATGATTGTGAGGTCCCAGGTAATGCTAGAAACTGAACTCCAATCCTTTGAAGACCAGCAAGGTGCTCTTAATAAAAGAACCAGCTCTCCTGTCTCCAGCACTACTAGGCTTTTCAATTGAACTTTGAAAGCCAAATAGCTTCAGTTGATGTTTTACAAGTTTTGAAAGTTCACAGGATAAAAACAGATTGAAGGAATTTATGGCCACTAAGCTGGGGTGGGGGTGGGGGGATGGTTTTGTGCACGGTGTATTTCAGATGCTGATTTCTATGCCCAGACATCTGTTTGCATTCCAGATGTTGGCAGAGTCAAGCATCCCTATTCTCACTGTTATGTAAACTGTTTTCATCACTTCTGATTGGTTAATAAAGAGCTGATTCAGCCGTTAACTGGCCAGAAGAGAATAGGGTGGGACTTCTGATCTCAGTCAGGAGGTCCCAAAGAGAAGAGCGGGGAAGAGAAGGAGGAGGAGGAAGAGAAGAAGGTATGGAGAGACTAGGTTGATGAACCAGGAGGAGTCACCATGGGACACACATGCAGCAGAGCAAACCTGAGCGAAACTCAAATTACAGGTAAAGGACGAGATGGCTGGGAAGTAACCAAGCTAACATAGTAGAGTTAAAATAGATGAGTTTCTGCCCAGTTACTTGCAGCTTGTTAATACATTTATTATGATCATTTATTCAGGAGCTAAAAGGGTCTAGAGTGGGCATAGATATGCCCTGTCATTATTTGGGAACAAAGGAAGTAGAGCAAACTCCAAGAATTAACTTTTATCCTAAGCCAGCTCTACAGAAGATATGGAAATGAATACTTGGATGTGAAGAGAAAGTCAAACGCATCCAAGAAAGCACAGGGAATAAATAAACAATTTCAGGACATTTAACCGAAAGAGGTCTGTAAAAACACCAAGAAAAAGATAAAATGACAGAAATTAGTACACACTTTTCAATAATAGCTCAAAATATTAAGGCTTTCAATTCAATAACAAGATACAAGAATAAAAGGTTGGGTTAGAAAATAGAATCCATCTTTTCACTGCTAAGAAACACACCTCACTTTCAACAATAGACACTGCTTTGGGGTAAAAGAATGTAGAAAGTTATTCCAACCAAATGGAACTAAGAACAATAAGGCATAGCTATTCAATAGACTAAATAGCTGACCAAATAGACTTCAAACCAAAACTACTCAGAAGGAATAAGGATGGACACTTTAAGCCGGGCGTGGTGGCACACGCCTTTAATCCCAGCACTTGGGAGGCAGAGGCAGGCGGATTTCTGAGTTCGAGGCCAGCCTGGTCTACAAAGTGAGTTCCGGGACAGCCAGGGCTACACAGAGAAACCCTGTCTCAAACAAAACAAAACAAAACAAAACAAAACAAGGATGGACACTTTGTGCTCTATAAGGAAAAATCCACCAATAGGACATTATAATCCTAAGTATGTCCACACCAAACACAGAAATACATAATTACATAAAAGAAATGCTACTAAATTTAAAACCACATATTAACTACTATACAATGACAGTGAGAGGTTTCAATACTAACTCTCATCAATATGTAGGACATCTCAAAAGAAATTAAACAGAGAAACTCTGATCATAAATTAAATGAACCTAAGAGATACCTGCAGAACACTCTACTCAAAAACATACACACACACACACAAATGCATATTCTTCTCAGCAGCCCACAGAACCTCTTCCAAAATTCCAGTGAAATCAAGACTGTCACTGTCCCCACCCATGTTCAATATATTGCTCAAAGCCTTAGTTAGAGCAAGGAGACAATACAAAAGAAAATTAAAAGTCAAAGTGTCTCTATTGATAGATGATTTGGTTCTATACATAAGTGACTCTAAATATTCCATAAAAATATACCTGGCACTGATAAACCATTTCAGCAGAATACAAAATTAACCTAAAAAGCAGTAGCCTCACTATATGCCAATGCAAAACATGCTGAGAAAAAGGTTGAGGAACAACCTCATTCACAATAGCCTCAAAATGATATCATGGAGTCAACCCAATAAAGGGGATTTTTTTAAACAGCAATTATAACTGTAAAATTCTGAAGAAAAAATTGAGAAAGGAACTACAAAATGGAAAGACATATGCTGATGGATTAGTGCAATATAGACTCAATGCAATGTCCAAAACCCCATGTCATTTTACACAGAAACAGAAACAATATTTTAAAATTCATATATAAACACACAACATTCCAAATACCCTCAGAAATCCTGAGCAAGACAGGCAGTGGTGGCACATGCCTTTAATCCCAGCACTTGGGAGGCAGAGGCAAGCAGATTTCTGAGTTTGAGGCCACCCTGGTTTACAGAGTGAGTTCCAGGACAGACAGGCCTATACAGAGAAACCCTGTCTCGAAAAAGCCAAAAAGAAAACAGAAAAGAAAAAAAAGAAATCCTGAGCAAAAAGCCTCCTATAAGTACAGTAAACCTGATTTCAAGTTATACTAAAGAGCCATCATAATAAAAACAGAAAACCAGACATATAGACCAATGGAATAGAAGAGAGAACCCAGACGACAAGTCATGTAACCAGATGACCTGAATTTTGACAGAAATGCTAAAAATGAACACCAGAGAAAGGACAGGATGTTCGAGAAGCAGTGCTGGGAAAACTGGTTGTGCACATTCAGGAGAATGAAACTAGGACCTATAGCTTCCACTACATGAAACTCAACACCAAACAGATCAAGGACTTCAGTGGAAGACCTGGGACTCTGAAACTGCTAAAGGAAAAGGTGGGCATGCACTTTAAAATATGGGAGTGGGTAAGTCCTTTCTGAGTTGGACTTGGATCATTTAGAAAACAAGACCAATGATCAGCGGGTAGAACCTCATGAAATTAAAGGGCTTCTGTGCAACAAAGAAAACTATCAATTGAATAAAGAGACAGAATGTAGAATGGGAGAAAATCTTTGTGAGCTACACATCCAACAGAGGATCAATATCTTGAATACCCAAAGAATTTTTTAAATCAATAATAAGAAACAAAAGTGGGCTATAAAGCTGAAAAAAGGATTCTCAAAAGAGGAAATGCAAATGGCTAATAAGCATTATTTAATGTTCAATGTCCTTAGCTATCAGGAAAGTAAAAATTAAAGCTACTTTGAAATTTCATCTCACCCTAGTCAGAATGGCCATTATCCAGAAAAAAAAAAAAAACCACATGACAGTAAATGCTGGTGAGGACATACTGAAAAAAGAATCCTCACTAGTTGGTTTGGAGTGTAGGGCTGTGCAGCCATTGTGGAAATCAGTGTGAAAACTCATCAAAAAGCTAGAACTCTAACTACCAATGCATCCAGCTAGTCCACTCACACACATATCCCCAAAGTACTCCATATCTTACTTCAGAGATACTTCTCCATGTTCCTAGATGCTCTATTCACAGTTGCTAGGAAATGGAAAGTGGCAGTTTAAATAAGAATGGCCCCCAGGGGCTCATATATTTGAAAGCATAGTCAGCCAGTTGAAAATGTACATTAAAAATATAATTACGGGGCTGGTGAGATGGCTCAGCGGGTAAGAGCACCCGACTGCTCTTCCGAAGGTGATAAGTTCAAATCCCAGCAACCACATGGTGGCTCACAACCATCCGTAACGAGATCTGGCTCCCTCTTCTGGAGTGTCTGAGGACAGCTACAGTGTACTTACATATAATAAATAAAATAAATCTTAAAAAAAAAAAAAAATATATATATATATGTATGTATATATATATATATACATATATATATATATATATATAAAATTACAAAAGCATATATTGCATGGCTAAACAGTGCTGCTCCTAAAAGCCATGGTTACTATTAAACAAAAATTCAGGAGCCAGATGTAGGATACCTCCTTAAAAGTCACCAGTCAGGGAGCCTCCAGAGTCCCCAAAACGATGCAATCTCTGGATACTCCTCTGGTTGCCTATTAGAACTAGTTGATAAGACATGATTGCTCAATACATCATAACACCTTTGTAGCAAGTTATAGGGAAATTAAGCTCAAACATGCTAACTTTCATAGTGCCGAAAGGTACGGTGTAAGCTGGTGGGGGAGAAAAGCCATCAGCGGTACTACCTCATGGTGAACCCTGCATCCTACAATACCAACAGGCCAGACAAGATGTACTCATTGGTATAATGGTGGTACAAGTGTTAGGAGTAACCAACTGCTCTCTGGTTGGATTTGAGACCTACTCTACAAGAGAGAATTTGTGTCTGGTAAACCAAGTCAAAAACCAACCAACCAACAAACAAACAAACAAAAAACCCTGGTGACTGAGGAATCATTAGGCTCCGGGAGGAAATATACCACACTTGTTTAGCTAAATTGGCATGCACCAAACTATCTTCTAAATATTTATGCTTGTTGCAATAAAAAAATGTCTACTGTCAGTCTTAGTCAAAGAGGTTTCTTTTTGCAATAAATAGTGATGAATGCAGAACAGAAGTGACTGTTAAGTTCCCAGGCCTCAACAAGAAATTTGTACTATCCCTTCTAAGGCTCAGAGTTGTAGAAGAGAAGTAGAAGGAATGTAAGAGCCAGAAGACAGGGAGAAGGGCTGAGCGATCCTGTCTTCTGGTCATATCAGAGCCATTGCAAATACCATCTCTAATGCAACTAGGCTGCCTGCACTGGGACTGCACAAGATCTATTAGAAGTCACTCATGAACTAGGGAGACTCAAGGGTCAAGCCTTCACTACTGAGCTTTTGGCTCAGTAGTGGATTCTGGGGAAGGAGCAGTTTTTAATCATCAGTTGTGTACCCACAGATGAAGCCACTGGGCCCCCACAGATAGTTACAGACCAAGATGACCATGGTTAAACTCAGTGGGTTCACAAAACAAAACAAAAGTCATAAATGTGGGAAAAAAGAAGGAAAGAGGTGGCTAGGGTTAAGAGAAGAGAGTCAGAAGGCAAGAGTAATCAAAATGTGTTATATACAGGTATGAAATTTTCAAAGAAAAACGTGATAAGAAATAAAAATAGAAGCTAAAATAAAACACTCCCTCAGTACTTATACTGAAATAATCTCTACAGTGTTTATGGAAAATACGATATTTGGTAATGCCTCAGAAATTTAGTATTTAATTTACTATTTCAAGAATAGTAAAGGGATTATTAAATATGCTTAAGAACTATTAAAACCTCTGACAGATATGTACTCATGAAGTTATGAATGTGTACATTTATACTGAGTCATATAAAATAGAAAGCACACAGAGCATATGTGTTCATCTTGGTGCCCAGCATTCTGTGGACAAAGAGATTCTCTGTTCTGCAAAGTTCTCTGTTCACTAACTTATGTCTGAATGTGCCCATACTTCTGTGATTCTCAAATGCTTGTGTCAGGATAAAAACCCATCATTCGCAAGATATTTGGAGAGCTTCATAGACTGACCATCTATCCTTCTAATAATACTAACATGAAATGTGAGGAATATTATTTGTTAATATTCCGGGTCATTTTAAGATTGTCGATGTTGAGGCACAAACGCCACACTCACTATATATGTAGAAATTGTGAACAGAGCCTGGATGCTCCCATTTACAGCATTTCAGGAACGTTAGATGCAGTTGAGTTTTTATCCACTAAAATAACTCTGTACCCAGAGGTGGAATTAGAATAAGCACATTATTTTCAATAACGGCCATGAACCAAGATGGATTTAAGCATCCTTTCAAAAGTGGTTGAAACATTAATTTTAAAATTTGTTTTTCTGTCTTTGGGCTTAAGGCAGAAGGACTGAGAATTAAAGGTTGTTCTCAGCTATATAATGACTACGAAGCCAGTCATAAATATGCAGTCTTTAAAAAGAGCATCATCAACAACAAAAGTTGGTTTTGAATGAGCATTTCCTGACATTTGTAAAGTGTTACATACAAACAAGGTTTCTATTTATTCTAGACCATAAATAGATATTCACTCCAAGATATACATCATGGGGCTGGGGACCCACTAAGCCATAAGGAACTGCTTATCTCCTCCATATCTCCAAGGTATACATCATGGGGCTGGGGACCCACTAAGCCATAAGGAACTGCTTATCTCCTCCATATCTTGAAAAAAAAACTATCTATTCAAAGTCAAGAAAGCATTAATTAACCAGAAGAGCTAAGCATTCTGTTGTCATTTTGGCTCTCATAACATTAAGACATATAGTTTCCTTCATGAGCTACACAAATAGCCACCAACAAACCATAAAAGTATTATATAGAGAATTTTAAAAACTCAACGTATTGCCATGATACCACACACAAAGTCAATAACTCATCACACTTCTTGCCCTAGCTATTCCTGTTAAGTGTAATGATTCATTCCAAAAGATATCTGGAAAATAGAACCCATATGTCCTTGGGACCAATATCAAACTTGGTAGCTGTGCTTACAAGGGACTTAAAGGCCTAAGTTTAAGCTATCACAGAATTAGGGGATCCTTGAGACATAAGCATTATTTATAACATTGTTTCTGAAATACATTGTAGAACACAGATGAGGGAGTCAGGTCTCAACCTCCCTTCACACCATACTACCACTTTGGACAAGAGATACAGCAATAGATCATCTGGGGAATTCCTCAGTGCTCTTGAGTTCTGAACTGGTATATCTCTCTTCTTAGGCTTTTTTT
>LR750188.1:591350-811893 GCA_902729485.2 Mus minutoides | reverse complement strand
ATTGAACATTTCATCCTAACACGGGGTTCCCCCTTGTACTATTTTAAGCCACCATTTTCCTATGTACCATGTCTGTTGTCTTCTCTCCAGGTGCAACCCTTTTTTCCCTCTAGGACAAGTACCCCTCCTCTCCCTTGTTTCCTTCTCCTTCTCTCTCTGTCTCTTATATGTCTCTTATCCCTGTCCTCTGACCCTCTGCGGCAAATAAATCTCCTTTGTGCTGGTAGGGGTACCGAGGAGATATATATATATATATATATATATATATATATATATATATATATATATATATATATATATATATATATATATATTTTATTATATGTAAGTACACTGTAGCTGTCTTCAGACACTCCAGAAGAGGGCGCCAGATCTCGTTACGGATGGTTGTGAGCCACCATGTGGATGCTGGGATTTGAACTTATCACCTTCAGAAGAGCAGTCGGGTGCTCTTACCCACTGAGCCATCTCACCAGCCCCGATATATATTTTTTTTAACAAAAGCAACAAATATTCTTTTTTGTTTTGTTTTGGTTTTGTTTTATTTTTATTTTTTATTTTATTTATTTATTTTTTTTGAGACAGAGTTTCTCTGTGTAACCCTGGCTGTCCTGGAACTCACTCTGTAGACCAGGCTGGCCTCGAACTCAGAAATCCGCCTGCCTCTGCCTCCCAAGTGCTGGGATTAAAGGCGTGTGCCACCACTCCTGGCGCAACAAATATTCTTAACTGCTGAGCCATCTCTCTCGCCCCATCCATGTTTTATAGTGACTTTTATGTTGAGGGCTATGTAAAGGGTATATTTATACATAGAATTTGATGTGTATGAGCATATGTGTATATCTTACAACTGTATAAACATTTATGAAGTACCCATGAATGCTCCATTGACTATTTTTTGTTGTTGTGTTGAGACAAGGTATCTTATGTTATAGGCTTGGCTGGCCTGGAACTCTGTGTGGTTCAGGATATTTTATATTTTTGGTTTTTTTGAGACAGGGTTTCTCTGTATAGCTCTGGCTGTCCTAGAACTCACTTTGTAGACCAGACTGGCTTCGAACTCAGAAATCTGCCTGCTTCTGCCTCTTGAGGCGTGTGCCACCACACCCAGCATAACTCCAGGATATCCTTAAACTCTAACCAGTTCCCCAGCTTCAGTCTCAAGTGCTTGGATTACACATATGAGCCACCATATCTGGCTTTATTGCCTGTTTTGAATATAAATGAATAAAACTTGAAGGTTTTTGGCATAAGTACCTCAATCAACAGACTGTAAAGCTATCTACCTTGACAAAGTGAAAGAGAAGGCTAATAGTAAAATGCAGTAGGTTCCTTTGCTTTTGGGGGGTTTGTTTTGGTTTTTAGTAAGAAAAGGCATCCATTCTAAGTGTGTTGTTCTGTGTCTGTTAGAGAATGGCATTCCCTGTGGATTTGCTGGATAACTGCACACACGAAGAACTGGAAAATTCTGCTGAGGATTACCTCTCCAGCCTAAGGTGTGGGGATCCTGAAAATCCAGAGTGCTTTTCTAGTCTGGACATTACGGTAAGCATTCTGCACTGACTTTTACCATCCTGCCCACTTACTTTATGAAATCATTATCAGAAATCTACAGGTAAAATGTATTAATATCAACTAAGCAATATTAACAAATTGAATGGCAAATCAGGGTTTTGGGGTGTGTGCGCGCGCACACGCGTACGCATTGTTGCATAAGCGTACAGAGGCCAGAGGAGGACATTAGATGCTTCTATTGCTTTATACTTTATTCTCTTGAGACAGGGTCTTTGATTAGACCTGAAGCTTGTCATTCAGTCAGGCTTGCCAGAGAGTGAGCCTTTACATCCATCTGTGGCCACCCCATGCTAGTAGACAGAGAAGCTGGTCAGCTTTGCTAAGACAAGATACATGTTGAAGCTGTGTCACTTAAATTTACTTTGAGTTTACGTTTTGTGAATTCAGAAGTTAATTTTAATAAAAATCAGGAAGACTCCTCAAATTAGATTATTGTGGCAGTAATCTTTCCTTCTTTGAAAGTTTTACAATTTTGAAAAATAAAAATTTTAATCATTAAGCTGTATTACTTTGAGACTTGGGATCATTGAAATTCCACTATGAACTGAAGTAACCAGACTTCTTAATATCTCTAAGGACTCACAGCTTCTGGGATGATGACTTTAAATTTTTATTATCTTTAGTTTGTGTGGGGGCATGTGTGGGAATCAGAGGGCAGCTTTTAGTTAGTTCTCTGCTCCTGCCTGCTATGTGGATCTTGAAGATTGAACTCTGGTTATCAGATTTGGCAGCAAGCGCCTTTACTCCTGAACTATCTTACCCACAAGCCTGCTAGAAAGAAAGGGTTTTTAACAGCATTGCGTTGCCAGCACCAGTGTGCTCTGATTCGTCAGTGAACGCAGAACAGTGTGAAAGGGTTGTGCGTGTCCTGATGAAGCGTCCTTTACCCTACTGCTTTCTTTTACTAGAAAATAAAATCTGCCCCTCATGTGAAATCTAATGGTAATAAACTGTAGTAGGCTGGCGGTGACGTTGGCTTTTACTCAGTAGCATGGCTAGTGTCTAGGAATATTAATAGAAACATTTTCATTTTTTTCCACAAGAAAATAAAATTCTTGCAGAATAGAAGCCGCTTTCATTGTTGCTTTTTGATTTATTCTTTTTAGGGGAGACTAGGTATATTACCTCCTATGAAATGAAGCTTTATATTAAAATAAATGGGAGATTAGCCTAAATTCTGGCAAATCCTTTGGTATCTTTTTGTCATGTATTTTCATTAAACTCTCCACTAATCTTGAATCGTCTTATGTTTCAGATTCCCATTAGCCTGTCAAATGTGGGCTTTGTACCCCTCTATGGTGGCAATCAAACCCAGAAAATTCTTGCTCTCTTTGCGCCCGAGGATTCTCTTACAGGTCCTGCCTTTGCTTTGTTTTTGTAAACTGAGGCACTTGAATTCACATTGCGAGCAGTTTATTGAGAAACTTACACAAACTTCTTTTATATTTTAGTTTTAGAAACATGTAATTCTCACTTGCATATAATTAAACCTTTAATGAATAAAGAGGGTTTGAAAACAGAGGTGGGCCGTTCTGTGGTGGCGAACGCCTTTAATCCTAGCACTCAGAAGGCAGAGGCAGGTGGATTTCTGATTTCGAGGATAGCCAGGGCTATACAGAGAAACCCTGTCTCGAAAAAACCAAAAAAAAAAAAAAAAAAAAAAAAAAAAGGAAAAGAAAAAGAGGTGGGAAGTGTGGGTTCAGGGTCTGGGGAGGGCAGGGGAGGGAGGATAGCTGAGGATAGATATTACCTGGATGTGACTCTCAACATGACTGGACAGGAAAGCAAGCAAGAATGGGTGTGTTTTATTGTGTATATATATATTCCTTATTGAGAAGCAGTAGTGCCTCTTTTAACCCTTAGACTTAAATGTTAATGGCCATTTTTTTCTATTTTAGCTGTGGCAGTTTACCTTGTTGGTCAGTGGTGGGCCATTGATGATATTGTGAAAACATCTGAACCTTCTAGAGAGGGGCTGAAGCAGGTAATAAGATCCTGTCCTTCTGTGATTCCTGTACACAGTGATAGTTGTGGTGAAAGCAGGGCCATCTAAGCTTCCTTGGTTTCTGTGGTCCTGCCTTTCCCGAGGATTAGGTGAGAAGGAGCATGGGCTCTGGGCTAGCTCACGGATATTAGGTGAGTATGAGTATGGGCTCTTTGGGGTAGCTCACGGATTTTAGGTGAGAAGGAGCATGGGCTCTTGTGGGCTAGCCCACTTGAATTGGGAGGAACAAGAGGCGTACCAAATTTTGACATCTTGGATAGGCTGTGTTGCCTGTTCTTTTGAGTGTAAAACTCTTCAGAGACATCAGATTCAAAGGGAAGGAATTTTAGGGAGTAATATTTGAGTATTATTTCTTCTGGATATTGTATTTATTCTCATAAGGAAGATGTCTTAGAATAATATACCAACCATCATTTTTTCTTAATATTGTATTCTTGAGTATGCCTTTAGAATCTACAGTAAGAGGCCCATCTTACAGAAGCTAGGAGAGTGCATATCTGGATATTTGCCAGCCTTTGTAGTGTAGCCTGATCTTGAACTCCTATAGAGGAAGAAAGATTTAAGACACCTAGAAAGCGATAATCTAGGTGGGGATATGTGTGCAAGAATGTAATGTATCGGGGCTGGAGAGGTGGTTCAGTGGTTAAGAACACTAACTGCTCTTCCAGAGGTCCTGAGTTCAATTCCCAGCAACCACATGGTGGCTCACAACCATCTGTAAAGGGATCTGATGCCCTCTTCTGGTGTGTCTGGAAACAGTTACATTGTACTCATATAAATAAAATAAATTTTAAAAGAAAAAAGAAAAAGAGTATCAGCTCTGACAGAGAAAGAGAGTATCCCATAGAACTATGACTGAGGCAGCATCTCGTAGAGGACATCTAGATGAGAGTTAAAGGACAGAAGGACAAATAAATAGACTGCCCTCTCCTAGTCATGGGAGGAAACTGAAGCCTCCAGGTATGGATTGGGAAAAGAGAACGACTTACATCCAAAAATTAGACTTAATATCTGTATGACTGTATCAACTCTGAGGAGTACGGAGAGCATGGAGGGGAGGTGTGGAAGACTAGCTGTTCTAGTTAAGTTCTGGCTGATTAGGAAAATTGATAGTACAGGAGGAAGTAACAGTTGCTTATAAAGCTATGACATTGAGCACATGACCTTGTTTAGACCTTACTTTCTGACTTATATGTGGTGGTAAAATAAAGATTATAATCCCAGGCCTCAGATTTATGCTTAGTTACATGCTGGAGGGCTTTCCCCGTTTCTGTTCTGGACATCAAGTCACACTGCCAGTTCCCTGGAAGACATGGATGGCATGCTCGCCTGTTTCCTGTGTCCCTATGTCTTCATGCTGAATGAGACAACTCGTCTCTGAAAAGCAGAAACCAGAAACAAAGATGGAACCTCTGAATTAGCCGTTTTCCTGTGACTTTACAGAAGGAAGAGTTGATTTGGGCTTACAGTTCCAGGAGAAGTAAGAGTCCATTATGACAGGGATGCATGGCAGCAACCTACATGGTGTCCTAGTCTGAAGCTAAGAGGTTACATCCTCAGCTACAAGCACGAAACAGAGACAGCAACTGGAAGTAGGGCAAAGCTTGTCACCAGTGATATACTGTCCCAGCAAGGCTGTACCACTTAAGCCTTTGAAAATAGTGCCACCAACCGGGATCCAAGTGTTCAAATACCTGAGCCTGTGGGCAAGTGACATTTCTCATTCAAACCACCATGCTTAGGATGTATCTGATTGGTAGAGTGCTTGCCTTGTGTGCATGAAGTCCTAGTTTTAATCCCCAGCACCATATAAAGTAGATAGATGTAGTCCCAGCTCCTGGAAGGTGGAGACAGGAGGATCGGGAATTCAAGGTTATTCTCTGCAACATAGTAAATTCATGATTGACCTTGGCTTCATGACACTGTCTCTAAACAAATAAAAGGGAACAATACATTTAAATGGGAATAGGTGGAAGGTAATAGGTGTATGTTTCAGAAAGATGTACACGCATGCCACTAGGTCTCAAACTGAAACTGCGTGGGTGAGAAAGATGATTCAGCTTTAGGTAATCGGCAGTAAGATGGAGCCTTGAACTTATGAAGCAAACTCACATTAGCTCCACACTGTCTTCAGTGTTTATAATAAATGTGTGCTAAGCATGGACAGACATAGAGGCACTCAACAGAGGATGGACATTCCAAAGGTAGTCTCAGCTGGCCTTATTCTTAATGTTGCATTGGTTAAAAAAATGAGAAGAACATCATGGCTATCTTCAAATGTTGATACTTTGTGTGGCTTACTATCAAAGAACAGCCAGTGAGAAGTAGAGCTCAGCTCAGTGTGAAGGAGCTTTTGTGGCTTAGTGCTACATAAAGAAGTGGCCTTGTCATTTAGTAGAGCAACTTGGCTTTGCCATCTTGTGTTGTCGGCTCAGGAGAGCCTCTGCCAGGGGTATTTTTGGAGTAGTGTATACAAGGAGTTAAGAGTTTTCCTTCTCAGCACAAACTAATCCCAGCAAAGTTGTTTCCCTTTAGGGGACTTGGAAGGAAATAGACTTGACAAGCAAATCTTGTTTCTGACATTACAGATGCCTCTGGAAGCTGACTAGCAGCAGAGTGGTGTTCTCCTAGAGCCTGTGCCGGTGTGGCCCTAGGAGCAGGAGCTGGGCCTGTTTTACCCTGCCTGGGCCCCTGTGTGGAGCTTAGACTTCTCTGTTCTCTGCTTTAGCATTGAGGTGTGTGGGTGGGAGGGCTGAGTAGACTTAGAGCAAAGACGGGGCTGTTAGAGAAACATTTCACCTGACTAGAGGAGAGAAAGCTACTTCTCCTGAGTGCATATTTATGGCTGCCTTCATGAGGTAATTATTCTGAGAGTCTCCTGGGAATAGTACTGTGGGGTTTTTTGTTTGTTTTTCTGTAATTTTTTTTTTTGAGACAAGGTTTCTCTGTATAGTCCCGGCTGTCCTGGAACTCCCTTTGTAGACCAGGCTGGCCTCGAACTCAGAAATCCGCCTGGCTCTGCCTCCCAAGTGCTGGGATTAAAGGCGTGCGCCACCACGCCCGGCTGTTTTTTTGTTTTTTTAATAAATGATTTTTAAATGTAGGGGCAGGAATCAGGTGAGAGGATTGAAGCAGAGTATGTAGTGGCGCAGTAGTTAGGGCTGCACACACCCCTTGGGGTCTGGGTGGCAGTATTGACAAAGACACTGACTGTACTGGGTGAGATGTGGACAGTGTGCGCCTTGGGGCCTCCTCACCCCGGGTTAGAATTTTCTACAAGAGAGTATCCCATACCTAAAGTGTGTTTGTGGGAATGGGCCATTTTTTGTTGTAAATGATTAGCCTTGATGGATGATTATAGAATGTTTTTAAATTGTGTTGACTAGACTTGAAGTGTTTTGCATGACAGTAGGAGCTGAAGGAGCTGGGGACTGGTGATGGTGTTTCTAATAGCTGCGTATTGTAACTGCTGTGCCTGCTGTTTGACTCTCTTGCAGGTGAGCACTCTTGGAGAAAGAGTGGTTCTGTATGTTCTCAATCGAGTTATTTATAGAAAGCAGGAAATGGAGAGAAATGAGATCCCATTCCTGTGTCATAGCAGTACTGACTATGCTAAGATTCTGTGGAAGAAAGGAGAGGCCGTTGGGTTTTATTCAGTTAAGCCTACAGGTGAGTTTTATAAGTTACTTAAACTGTGTTAAAGAATCTTCATTTTTGACTCCCAGAAATATTAGTATCTGTTAAATCAAGTCCTGGAGAGCAAATGAGATGCTTGCAGTTCAGATTCCTCGGGACTCTTACACCCTAGTGTCCTGTGAGAGGACAGCTAGAAAAGCCTACTGAAGAGTGAAAAACAGAAGATGGCCTTTCTATCTGTACGGGGAGGAGACTGCCATTTCACCTTGGTCTGCTCTTTTATTAAAGGTTGCATCTGCATCTTGCATCTGCTCTTTTATTAAAGGTTGCTATTCTGATTTCTGCTACTGTTACTGTTTCTTATTAAAACACACATGACCTACATGCACTGCCTTTTCTTTCCTTTTTTTTTTTTTTTTTTTTTTTCCCTCGAGACAGGGTTTCTCTGTATAGCCCTGGCTGTCCTAGAACTCACTTTGTAGACCACGCTGGCCTTGAACTCAGAAATCTGCCTGCCTCTGTCTCCCGAGTGCATTGCCTTTTCTACTTAGCATCCTTAAAATAAATATTATTATCTTATTCTTACTCTGTTGCTCAGGCTGATTCTGAGTATGCCATTCTTCATTTGATGTGTCTCTTGGGGCTCCCTTCTCTACTGGGACCTGGGCTCCTCTACTCTTGCTGATCTGGTGGTCAGCTCTGCTTCATCTCAGCCAGGCCAGCTCCTACCAATTTCTGCACACACACACACACACACACACACACACACACACACACACACACCCTGCCCAATTTTTCTAATTGCCTTGTCTTTTAAGCTCTGTCTGTCTCCCTCTGCTGGGTAGTAGTGGAACAGGGTGCTCATGTCAGCCTTTGGGACAGTAAGAACAGTATGGAGCGTAACTGAAATCACTGTGAGAAATTGTCCCAAAGAAAAACGAAAACATCCTTCCCTCTCTTGCCTTCTTTCCCTCCCCACATACATAGAAGGGAAAAGGTACACCTGCAGTTAGAAGATACAGACTGCTTAGAAATTTATATTAATGTATGTGTGTTGAGTGTGTGTGCCACGTGCACCTGTGGAGGTCAGAGTGCAGTTTCTCTCCTTTGACCTGTGAGTCCTAGGGATGGAGCGCAAGCCGGCTTGGCAGCAGCACCTTTACCTCCTGAACCCGTGAACCCGCCATGGACCGACATGGACCGGACCGAAGCCTTTGATAAGCAAGGTCATGGTCAGAGGAACGTCTTGCAAAAGTCACTTGTTGAGTTTTTCTTAGCAAGTATTTGGTGGGGGTTTGAATAGGGAACACACAGCTTTGGGGGAAGGCAAAAGGAGACTCATTCTGAGGTCAGATCTCCAGTTCAGTGACATCCAGGAAACAAGAAATGATTTTTTTTTTTTTTTTTTCCTTGAAATAGCGATTGCTATGAGGGATTTCTAGCTTGTTTTTCAGGTTGAGTTTTGTTCTAAGGGTATCTGTGGGGTTCTGTTTTATCTTAATGAAGTGATAACATTAACGAATTCCTTTAAGGTTTTGTGTGTGTGTGTGTGTGTGTGTGTGTGTGTGTGTGTGTGTATGTGTGAGATTGTAAACAATTACATTATCCATCTCAGGAATGGATGTCATCAGTATGGTGAATGGTCTAGCATACTGAATGTCTAGATTTTTATGTTGTTATTATTATTTATATTAATAGTTAATATATTTTATATTAACTATAATAACAACAATAACAAGTATTATCCATCTCAGAAATGCCAGCACTCGGGAGGCAGAGGCAAGTGGATTTCTGAGTTCGAGGCCAGCCTGGTCTACAAAGTGAGTTCCAGGACAGCCAGGGCTACACAGAGAAACCCTGTCTCGAAAAACCAAAAAAAAAAAAAAAAAAATCTGTGAATGCGTGAAAACATGCAGCTCACTGACCATTTCAGTCCCATCCCCCCACCTCCACCCCCCACCCCCCAAATCCCTGGCCTGTCCTCCTCCCCCTTTCTTTTAAGACTGGGTTTCTCCATCTGTCCCTGTCTATCCTAGAACTTCCTCTGTAGACCATGCTGGCCTTAAACTCAGAGATCCACCTGCCTCTGCCCCCAGAGTGCTGAGACTAAAGGCGTGCGCCACCACGCCCAGCGGGAGACTCTATTTGTAATGTACTTAAAAAATGCAGGCTTGGCAACAAATTAGAGTATAGTTGTGTTTTCGAGAATTATAAATTAAGGCCTGTCTTGGACCTGTTAAATCATGGATATGTTTGTCTTATACTATGAGTGATTTAAAGAACAGCAGTTAATAGAATATAATTGGAAATGTTGGTGGTCTCAAACATCATATTTTATCCAGTTTCTTTTGTTGTTTTGTATTTAACAAAAACTTAATCTATAAAAATTACTTCACTTCTTTTTAAAGTTGGTCTCTTCAGTTCTTTGTTTTTTTCCCACTTTGACAAGTTAAGTAACTGTTGTATATTGTTTTAAAAATTGGAAGGATTAAAGTCACACAAAATGGTTTCTCAGACTATAAAGGAGAGGGCAAAAGAGTCCCAACCCAAGTAATTGTGTGTGTGTTCGTGAGTGTGTGGAGACTTGAGGTGGATGTTGGTTTCTTCCTCAATCACGCTTCACCTTTCTTGGGACAGAATTGCTCACTGAACCTGGAGCTCACTGATTGGCTAGACTGGCTGCTACCTCCCCAGCCATTGGATTAGAGGCACTTGCTCTTGTGCCTGACCTTTTTATGTAGACGTTAGGGATTGAATTCAGATGTGCACTGACACACCTGGCTCTTTTCCTCAAGTATTGTGATTGATTTAGGTCCTCAGGCTTGCATGGGGCACATTGTACTGACTGAGCTGTTTCCCCAGCCACCGGACAATATAACAATTTCATAGTTGTTATGCTGAATATTATACAGTGCTTTTAGATCAGGTGTGATACTGTTCAGAATGTATTAACTTGAAGTTTTTGTTCAAATTTGAGTCATGACTGGTGATTGAGTTACATATCTGTCGGTCCCTTTTCTGATGCCAATGGCGACCAATAGGAAAAGTTACAAAGAATGCATGCTTACTCTTCTGGTGATGCTTTCTGTTGGTGGAGGTCCAAGTAGTACAGGCATCATGGTGGAAGACGGAACACAGAGGACAACTGGATTAAATTGGCTATTGATAGTATAGACCCGTTGATCACTTCTTAAGAGGTTCTACCTGGTCCTGACTCTTGAGACATGGTCTATGCAGACCAGGCTATCCTCAGACTCAGAGATCCTCCTGCCTCTTAACTCCTGAGTGCTGGGGTTAAAGCTTGTGCTTCTAATAGGGAGTGTATTTCAGCATGGATTTTAGAGATAAACTGTACTCGTACCATATCATCCTCCTTGTGCAACATTTCTCAGCATCTTAGAAAAGGATGGATGTAAGCTTGTGGGACTGAAACATTTGGAAAGAGTAAATGTACAGAGTGCAGTGAATTCATTGCCTGAGATGGGCTCTGAGCTTCAGCTATCTGAAGATGAATAGTAATTATTTTATTTTAAATTAATAAAATTTAGTCTGTGTCTAAAATTTACGCCAGTGTTGGCTAACTTGAAACATCTCCTGAGCCGGGCGGTGGTGGTGCACGCCTTTAATTTCAGCACTTGGGAGGCAGAGGCAGGCGGATTTCTGAGTTCAAGGCCAGCCTGGTCTACAAAGTGAGTTCCAGGACAGCCAGGGCTATACAGAGAAACCCTGTCTCGAAAAATACAAAAAAATAAAAACCATGAAAAATGATTACCTAATTTGTTTGATGTTCACAGCATACAGTGTGGGAAAGATATTTCCCACACTGACAAGTTTATGAAATGCTAAAGGTGGTTTTAGGGCGATGAAGGATTTGGTCAAGGGCTACTTTCTTGGTGGACAAAGAAGTGATTTGGTGGGATGGGGAAGCTGCTTGGTTTGGCAGAATAGGCTTGTGATTTCTGCTACTAGATCTTGAGTAGTGTCACTGAAGTGTGTTTATTTATGTTGTTTTTAGTTGACATGTGGATGAGGAACAGGAGAGGGAAGGATAGGGGGAAAGAATAAGGGACACAGTGAGAATAGTAAAAGCTCTGTCCTTGAGGCAGGCAAGTAGGTNATAGCTGAGTAGTACTCCATTGTATAAATATACCAAATTTTTTGTATCCATTCCTCTGTTGAGGGACATCTGGGTTCTTTCCAGTTTCTGGCTATTATGAATAAGGCTGCTATGAACATAGTGGAGCATGTGTCCTTGTTACCAGATGGAATATCTTCTGGATATATGCCAAGTAGAGGTATTGCAGGATCTTCTGGTCCTGACTCTTGAGACATGGTCTATGCAGACCAGGCTATCCTCAGACTCAGAGATCCTCCTGCCTCTTAACTCCTGAGTGCTGGGGTTAAAGCTTGTGCTTCTAATAGGGAGTGTATTTCAGCATGGATTTTAGAGATAAACTGTACTCGTACCATATCATCCTCCTTGTGCAACATTTCTCAGCATCTTAGAAAAGGATGGATGTAAGCTTGTGGGACTGAAACATTGGAAAGAGTAAATGTACAGAGTGCAGTGAATTCATTGCCTGAGATGGGCTCTGAGCTTCAGCTATCTGAAGATGAATAGTAATTATTTTATTTTAAATTAATAAAATTTAGTCTGTGTCTAAAATTTACGCCAGTGTTGGCTAACTTGAAACATCTCCTGAGCCGGGCGGTGGTGGTGGTGCACGCCTTTAATTTCAGCACTTGGGAGGCAGAGGCAGGCGGATTTCTGAGTTCAAGGCCAGCCTGGTCTACAAAGTGAGTTCCAGGACAGCCAGGGCTATACAGAGAAACCCTGTCTCGAAAAATACAAAAAAATAAAAACCATGAAAAATGATTACCTAATTTGTTTGATGTTCACAGCATACAGTGTGGGAAAGATATTTCCCACACTGACAAGTTTATGAAATGCTAAAGGTGGTTTTAGGGCGATGAAGGATTTGGTCAAGGGCTACTTTCTTGGTGGACAAAGAAGTGATTTGGTGAGATGGGGAAGCTGCTTGGTTTGGCAGAATAGGCTTGTGATTTCTGCTACTAGATCTTGAGTAGTGTCACTGAAGTGTGTTTATTTATGTTGTTTTTAGTTGACATGTGGATGAGGAACAGGAGAGGGAAGGATAGGGGGAAAGAATAAGGGACACAGTGAGAATAGTAAAAGCTCTGTCCTTGAGGCAGGCAAGTAGGTNGATGGGGAAGCTGCTTGGTTTGGCAGAATAGGCTTGTGATTTCTGCTACTAGATCTTGAGTAGTGTCACTGAAGTGTGTTTATTTATGTTGTTTTTAGTTGACATGTGGATGAGGAACAGGAGAGGGAAGGATAGGGGGAAAGAATAAGGGACACAGTGAGAATAGTAAAAGCTCTGTCCTTGAGGCAGGCAAGTAGGTGCTAGGAAAAAGATCAGGTAGATTAAAGAGCGGGTGTTGGAGAAGCTATTTTAAATAGAGTGGGTAGGAAGTTTTCTGGATGAGCTGATGGAGTAACTGGAAGTGTGAGACTCAGAAGAGATTCCAGGTAGGAACTGAAAGTGAATAGGTTTGAATACTTCAGAAATTGCAGGTGGCTTCCAAGTTTGGTTTATAGGGTGAGTGATAGAATTTGGAGAGGGTAGAGGTTGTATCTTAAAAGGTTTCTAGGCCAAAGAGAGAGTGATTTCTGCTCTGTGGTGAAGGGAAGAAGGGGTTTCAGGATGGAGGGTAACACCATCTTTCTTGCTGCCCCCTGCACCCAAGAAAACAAGGGTTTCTTTGTATAGCCCTTGCTGTCCTGGAACTCTCTGGTGACAGACATCTGCCTGCCTCTGCTGCCTGAGTGCAGGGAGGAAAGGCTGCCTCACCTCCGCCTAACTCCTTCATGCTCTTGGCCGCACTAGGAGTGCAGGGCAGGGTGCCCAGAGTGTGCAGGTGTTCTGTACCGGCCAGAGAATGACTTATAATAAACTAAGTCATGCTTTTAGTTTATTTTTTATTTTATTTGTATGAGTGTTTTTCCTGCATGTATATATGTGTATCGTGTGTATGGTACCCACACAAGTCAGAAGAGGGAGTCAGATACGATAGAACTAGAGTTATGGATGGTTATGAGCCACCAGATTGGAGCTGAGAACTGAATGCAGGTCCTTTTCAAGAATGGGTGTGCTAAACAACTAATCCATCTCTACTCATAGTATTGGTTTTGAATGAGTTGAGTTTCTAAGATAGAAACACCTTTAAATAAGCTGCTTAAAATATCTAGCAGAAATCAGTTGGGAAAGCCCATTGAGGCAGGTAACTAGAGTTGTTGATAGAAAGTCTCCCCCAATTCCATACCCCCACTTGAGGCTTCCAAGTAAAAGAAGAAATAACAGCTAACAGGTATTGTCATCAAATCCATCAGAAACCCAATGGGGAAGCACCATTAGGGCCGCACTCAGCTGGAGTTCCAGATCGAGCTAGTCCCTGGCAGAGCAGTCTCCCCAGGAAGGCTCCCAGCAGTTAGCAATAACAGCATCAAATCTGGTGCTCACAATAACCAGCTGAAACAAAATGAGGCAGTTAGCTGGAGTTCCCTGTTGAGCTTTCTCTCCAGGGTTGTGCTTCCCATGACTGAACTTCCAACTTCTTTCCACTCTTACATCATGGGATAAATAATAGTAACATCTGTTGGGAATAGTTTATCCGTTTTAGTTGTTGTTAGAACATGATGTTTTGTCCTTGAGCTGTTTTGTTCTCTTCCCTCTCTGTCACAGAGCTGTTTTTGTTTTGTTTTGTTTAATTCTTTGTTCATTTTTGTGGAGGGGCACATGCCTAGACAAGGGGCCTTAGAGGATACTTCAGACAAACGTGTTTAGGTCTGAAATGGGGAGGGACCTCCAGAGCCAGCTTCTCTGTGAGCCGAAACTGCTCCTGACAACTAACTCATCAGTGCAGAGCATGTCAGCAGGGTTTAGAGTGTAGTGACAGGGACAAGGCCCAAGGCATTGTTGCTGTTCCTGCTGCAGGATTTCTGATGGACTGTTGTAGGCTGCAGGAAGAGCCAGGGGTGAGTGAGTGCTGGACGCTTTGCTCCGAGTGACTGGACAAACAGATATTACTGAGATGCACTGAGAAATGGGTAAACTGAGGGAATTTACTTTCAGACTTGTCTCTGCAGAATTTGATTATAAATGATATACATCAAATGTGTAAATTGCTGTTTTATTTATATTTTAAATAAGTTGTATATTCATATACCACAAAATTTATACATTTCAAATGTATCATTTCACCAGTTTTATATCATTTTTATTATTACAAAACAAGAAAATCTATATACAATAGTCACTCTTATTTCCAGCCTTTGGCAACCATTAATCCATTAATCCATTAATTAATCTAGGTCATATGTTGTGTGGCTTGTATCTAGCTTTCAGTCCCTACCTTCCTATTCTTCCTCCTCTTCCTTCTTTTCTTTTCTTTTCTTTTCTTTTCTTTTCTTTTCTTTCTTTCTTCATAGTCTTTTTCCAAGTCTCATATAATATATTGTAGTGTGTATCAGTACTTCACTTCTTTGGAAAAATTAGATTTATTACATCTGTATTACTGTTTTGTTTGCTTGCATGTATGTGTACCGTGTGCATGTCTTGTGCTTTCAGAGATCCGAGGTGGGCTGGAATTATGGATGTTTGTTAGTCATCATATGGGTGCTGAGAGCCAATCCCTGACTCTGTGAGCTATCTCTCTAGTTCCAACTCTTCATCTCTTCTTATGACCAACTAGGATTTCCTTGTATAATGTTCTAGTCAGACTTTGGTTGCTGTGATCATATATCTGAGCAAAAGCAATTGAAAGAAGATTTATTTTTGGCTCATGGTTTTAGATGTTTTCAGTTCGTGGAGCAGATAGGGAGAAGGCTAGGTTATATCTAAAGATAGTGATAGTGTAATATACATATAGTCATAGTCAAGTATGTATGTCATGAAATGTTAGTAAGCTCTTTGTCCTATATTACTGTTGGCAAACATAAAATAACAGCTATTCTTATCACATATATATATTATAGTGTATAACAAAAGTTACAGTACACTTTATTACAGAATATACACATTTTTGGTGTGCTTTTTTACTTAGGGAAAAGCTATTTTCAGAAATGTTAACTTGTATTTACTAAATGTCCATGTAACTTACTGTGTAAACTTCTTTGGTTTCTCTTGCTGCTGCAGGAAGCTTATGTGCCTCATTTCTTACTCAGAATTACCAACTGCCAGTTCTTGATACAATGTTTATAAGGAAGAAATACAGAGGAAAAGATTTGGGGCTTCATATGCTGGAAGATTTTGTTGATTCCTTTACAGAAGATGCACTTGGCTTACGGTATCCACTGTCTTCTCTCATGTACACAGGTAAGTGGACTGAGCTGGAAAATGTTAAACTTGATGTCACCTCAAAGTTTTTTCTCTAGAATGTTGTAAATGTATATACATCAGTGTTAAATGAGTTTGAAAGTTTTTACTTTCTAGGACTTAACTTTACCAACGTAATTTTATTTTACGTTATCTAGTTGTTATATAAAGGATAACTTTTTTATTTTTTTAAATGTTTTAAATGGAGACAGGTTGGCATGTAAGCCCAGTGCCTGGAGGTTAAGACAAAAGGAGTTTGTAACATTTTTTGCAAGGCTTGTTTCTTTTTTTTTTTTTTTTCCCAAAGTTTGTTTGTTTTTTTTTTTTTTTTTTTTTTTTTTTTTTTTTTTTTTTCCCAAAGCTTGCTTGCTTATTTATTTATTTATTTATTTAGTCTCTCTTCTGGCCTTCATGGGCTGTAGATACACATGTGGTGCACAGACATGCATGCAAACAAAACCCATACATGTAAAAGAACATTAAAAAAGTAGTTCGCAGTTTCTGTATAGCAGCACTCACTAATGGTTTTTTTATTCTGGTTTTGTTTCCTGCAAGTTTATTCTGTCTTTCAAACACATGAATAAAACACATGCTATTGAGGAGTTAGGATTTCCTTTTACAGTTCTTAGTCCTTTATTAAAAATTTAAAAACAGACTCAGAAAGAAGCTTGAGAGTCAAATTTGAGAATTTGAGAGAAAAAACAAAAGATTGCCAAGCCCTGAGTCCCAGCAGCTGCTAGGAGAGAGATGTAGAGAAATGGATGGCTTTGTAGTTAAGGTCAGCAAATATTAAAAATCTGAGAAGAAATCCAAACCTTCTGTCTCAAGCATTTGGCATAAGAGATACCCTCCTGGTGACTGCAGAACAGCCTTGGTGACCATTTACACGTGTGCATGAGAGGTACCTGGGTTATAAGTGCAGATGCTCCAGGGAAGTACTTTCCTTATTACATCCAGGGCAGAGCTTTATAGTGTGAGAGAAGGCCTGGACAGTGCCCAGTTCCAGTCAGTCTATGGATTTGCACCAGATACTCATAATTTGTTCACCTGATAGAGTGGTATCTTGCCATCCTTGTCTTCAGGATGCAGATTAGACAGCCTTGACAACAGTTTGTTTTTAATGAGAATTACATAGGCTGAGCGTGCTTCACCAAAATGGAAACTGCTCCAGGTCTGGAACTTATTAAGCTTATGTCGTTCAAAAAGTTGTATGTTTCAGAGCATTTTTAATTTTCAGTATGCCCAATAGTAAAGCGTATGCAAAGTATTTAAAATAGAAATAACTCTGAAATTGGAAACAGCATTTTCAATACAGGGGTTTGTACAGTTCATTCTCTGTACAGTTCATCTTCCCTTTGGAGCTGTAGTAATTCCACCTCCCCTTTGTCTTTGCTCTCTAGACAGTTCAACTCCTGAAATCTGTGTATCCTTCTTTCTCATGATGTCACATTTGCGTGTCCGTAACTTTTTAAAGCATTTTGGTTTTTGTGGTTGTTTTTATTAACCAGTTTTTATAAGTCTGATGATATTTGTCATTTAATATGTATGTTCTGTAGAGATGTGCACAGTGCTGTATCTGCGCCATTACTGTATCCAGAACTTTGTGCAGTGTGAAGGCCCTGTGACCTCACTCTTTGAATTACCTGTTCTAGTTAGATCACCCCAGTGCGGATGGATATTGTTTGATGATGGTCGTATTCGCTGCAGTAGAGAGAAGCTCACCAAGGTGCTAAGCCTTCATTTTTTTGAAGGAACAGAGGGGTTCAGCCTTCTTGGAAAAGACTGACACCGAGCTAGCTCACTCTACTTACTCTTTTCAAACATTATACAAGGTTAATTGGGGCTGAGAAAGGTTTCAAGTACCAAAGTTCTCTTACCCTTGCTGCCCGAGAGAGCAGAGCACCCACACGAGTCTCAGTCCCTTTGACCATGGCTAGCCAGAATCAAAGTAAGAGCTGGAGGCTTGCCAGGAGTTGGTGTAGCACAGAGCACCCAGTGCAGGCTTGCCAGGAGTTGGTGCAGCACAGAGCACCCAGTGCAGGCTTGCCAGGAGTTGGTGCAGCACAGAGCACCCAGTGCAGGCTTGCCAGAAAGACAACATTTCATTGAGGGTCAAACAATCTCGAAACAATTTCTCAGCCTTTACTGACTGACCCAGACATAGCAAAGGCTTTGCTGAGACATGTCACTTAAAGCCAGACACAAAGGCTTTACCAAGCATGTCACTGCAGTTTGGCCTCTTTTTTGTGACTTATTTTGACAAACGGTCAAATGTTTATGTAATATTTTAAATATTACATAGTGACTCCTTTTGCATGTGTACCGACATTCTTTTAGATTTTTTTCATTTAAACTTGTTATTTGAAATGTAAGATTTTTACTTTTCTAAAAAAGATACATTTATCATTTTATGTGAATGATTGGCCCGTGTATCTGTACTGTGTGAGTGCCAGTGCCTGTGGAGGTCAGAGAGGGCATTGCATCCCCTGAAATTGGAGTTATAGATGGTTGTGAGCCATCATATGGGTTCTGGGAACCAAACTCAGGTCCTCTGGAAGAGCAGCAAATGCTCTTTAACCACACGCCATCTTTCCAGCCTCGAGATTTTTACTGTGACTGTGATGACTGTTCACTCTGAGGCACCTTGGTCATGTTTCTGGTGCAAAGGTTATGTTCCTCACTGAATGACTTAGACATCTTTCTTTCCTCTGTTCTTTTTGCCATTTGAGATTTCTAGGACTTTGTTAAATGTGTTTTGCAGCTTCCAAGCAATACTTTGAAAAGTATCCAGGAGATCATGAACTTCTTTGGGAAGTTGAAGGTGTAGGTCACTGGCATCAGCGAATACCAGTCACCCGAGCGTTACAGAGAGAGGCTATTAAAGTTACAGGTAAGACTAGTAGAATATGGGACACTTTTAAAAACAGCACCCAATGGTGGTCATGTCTTATATACCTCAGAGCAGTGTTGTAATCTTTCTAGTTGCAGACTGTCTTAATTAGGATTTTATTCCTATGAACAGACACCATGACCAAAGCAAGTCTTAAAAAGGACAACATTTAATTGAGGCTGGCTTACAGGTTCCAGAGGTTCAGTTCATTATTATCAAGGTGGGAACATGGCAGCATCTAGGCAGGCATGCATGGTTCAGGCAGAGCTGAGAGTTCTACATCTTCTGAATGCTGCTAGTAGTAGACTCACTACCAGGCAGCTAGAATGAGAGTCTTAAAGCCTACATCCACAGTGACATACCCACTCCAACAGGGCCACACATCCCAATAGTGCCGCTCTCTGGGCCGAGCATATACAAATCATCACACAGACCCGCTTTTAAAATTTGGAATTTTTATTGTGCTTTTGCTTTTGAGTCACCAATAAAAAAGAGGCGTAGAGGGGGCTGGAGCAATGTCTCAGCAGTTGAGAGCAGTGTGGCTCTTGTAAAGGACTGGGTTCAATTGCCAGCATCCATGTGATGGCTTACAACCATCTCTATAACTCCAGTTCTGGGATCTGACACCTTCTGACCTCCTTGGCCACTAGGTACATGTTATACCTACATATATACTGGCAAAATATTCATACATTAAATACATCTAAAAGGTAAAAGTACAACACAAAAGACAATGGTAGGCAGTGGTGGCGCACGCCTTTCCTTCCAGCACTGGGGTGGCAGAGGCAGGTGGATCTCTTTGTTCTGGCCAGTCTGGTCTACAGAGTGAGTTCCAGAATAGCCAGGACAACACAAAAATCCTGTCTGAAAAAAACAAAAACCAACCAACCAAACAAACAAAAACTCCAAAATAACAATGACAAAAACAAAATCTGACCTAGACTAGCCCAACCAATGAAATATCCCAGTAAGGATAATATATTAATAAAGAAGCATGGATTAGGCTTTGTGGATCAATGGATTAGTTACAAGGTATTATAAAGGAGACATATCTAAAACTCAGTTAGTATTAAAATAAAAAACATGATTGGTTCCTAATTTAAAATTTTTTCTTCATGTAGACGTTTCTCAACATGAAGCCAAAAGATCTGTGTCTGGAGGAGAATATGGTCTTGCTGCTGTGCCAGAATATGAACCTGGAATGGAAGACACTCAGTCTAGCGAGCTGCAGGTACACCTTTGACCCTCATAGGAAATTGTAATGTTTTTGTGTCATTTGTGTTTGTTGCTTGTTTTGGGATAGTGAGCACTGAACGAGTTTTACCACTAAAGTACATCCCCAGCCCAGCCTAGTACTCTTTATTTTGAGGTGGGTCTCACCATGTTGCTCAGGTAGGCCTGTATATTCTAGCCTCGTTTGAACTTGAAAACATCCTGCCTCAGCCTCATGAATAGCTCAGACTGGAAGCTTTTGTACCCAAAGTTTCAGACATTTATTACATAAGCTTAGGTAATTTCCACTGCATTCATTTTGTTGATGGCTCTGTCAATTGATTATTAAAGACTTAGTGCTTTTTGAAAAATATTTGTAATGATGTTTACAGTATTACAAGCTAATTAAAACTAATTTAAGATATATACATATGTATTGTTTATTATTGAGACAGTGTCTCATTAAGTTGCCGTGGCTGGCCTGAAATTCAGGAAGTCTCACCTGCCTCTTCCTTCTGAGTTCTCAGACTCAATGTGTGTGGCACCATGCCTGGCAAGCCCCTGTTCTTGTTATGTTGCAGCCCATATTTCTCAGTCACACAGTCAGTATTTTCAGTTATCATAAAATCAAGGAAAACTAGAAATTATGCTCTTCCCACAAGGGTAATAAAGGCTATAGTTTATTTTAATATAATACCAAATAATTTTAAATGTCATTTGAGAAGGAGAATATATTGTAGTAACTGTATGTTATAAGATTAATAGCATATATTGTATATTCTGTCATTTTTGAAGTTCATATTCTTACTAGAATGTTTTAGTTAAAAAACAATTGTAACCACTTATTAGTAGTTTTAAATACATGGTTTATTCTTTCGGTGATGATTTTTGCTTGCTTTTACTTATTTGTGTACATCAATCATTACATGTGTGTATCTTTGAATCTTTATCTATTCTTTGTATCTTTTTGTCTATTCATTTTTATCTTTCTAGTTAATAACAGACTTCTTGAAGCAAGATCCTTACAGTGCATCTGCCACAGTCTATAATTGACTGTAAAGACCTCAATTGACACATACTTATGTAATTTATTATGTACATTATTTAATGATTGGATTGGGATCATTTGCACCTCAAAACATTAACTGTTTTTTTCATTGGTATCTTCAAATTTGCATAGTTCTACTAGTATTCTGAAATACAGGATAAATTTTTTTCAGCTTTAAAAAGATCTTTCGATACCATGTTGTAGTTCAGTAAGTGTGGAATGGATAAATTGAGTGGTTGGAGTTTTGTAATGGAGTAGGTATCAGAGCAAGAAGTGGACATTCAAAAGTATGGTTCTTGTTCACATGAGAGAACTAGATGATCCATTGTTAAAGCAATAGATATACAACAGGATAATAATTGTCTTAGTTATTGTAGCGTAGCACAAGGATGACTTGAAGGGTAGGTGGGAAGTCTATGACAACATTATTAGGGCATTTTAGAAGATAGCATGTAAAGGAGATGTATACTATTAAGGGCTTTTTAGTTTGTATTTTGTATAGTGCTAAGATATTGATTAAGCAAAGGAGTCAATCATACAGCTTGTGACTGGGAAGCAATCTTTTTTTCTTCTTTTTTTTAAGATTTATGTATTTATTATATGTAAGAACACTGTAGCTTTCTTCAGACACTCCAGAAGAGGGCGTCAGATCTCATTATGGGTGGTTGTGAGCCACCATGTGGTTGCTGGGATTTGAACTCAGAGCCTTTGGAAGAGCAGTCAGTGCTCTTAACTACTGAGCCATCTCTCCAGCCCAGAAACATTCTTTTATTGGGTATAAAGGATTAGATAGTAGATAAGATGGTAGATAAGGGGAATACTTGGCCAGTGAAGAAGCTGTTGGGATTGTTCAGATTAAGATAATAAAGCCTTGGCTAAAGCAATACTGATGAAACAGGGAGCCTTCATTCAAAATCAGCAAGCTTTGTGATTGGTTGAATGAGATTTAGGACTATATCATTTCTATTACATAGGTTTTAACTGGAATGACTGTAATTGTTGCCATCAATGTAGAGAAATAATTTTGGGAATTTATCTTGATGGGCCATCTGTTGGGAGATAATTGCTTTGGAAATCAGGCTACTTGTTGAGGAGCTTTAACTGTGTGCTTAGTTCATCAGCAGTAGAGGTCTATGTGAAGGTCATGAAAACAACACAAAACGGTGACCTCAACAACAGCCCTTAGCCCAGCAGAGCAGATGGCTGCAGACAGTTCAGATCCTTTGATAAGTTCTTAGGCTTATAATAAACCAAGGGCTATAACATAATCATTTAATTTCGAAGGTAGATTTCTTAACAAAAAGTACTATTGGAATACAATTAAATATTTTCCTTTGAAACTATGAATCAAAGAGGTCCATAGTGAGAAAGAATAGTTTAAAACATTAGATTTTAATCTTTATCTCTATTTTAGATCCATTCCCTAAAAGATGCCTTTGCTAGCACTTCTGAAGGTAAGAAATCAGCTGAAATCACTTCTTGTAGTAAGTGTTCTTCTAGCCTGGGCTCTCCTCCCAACTCCACTGCCTCTGGTTTTACTGTGTGAACACGGAGGGTGCTGGTGAGCACGCCATTCTGTACTTGTAGCCCGGGGATCATAATATTTACATCATTCCCCAATATCAGTAAGAGAGAACATGGATGAAAGTGCAGACACAGTGATCCTCGTGATGATGTAGGGATATGTAGAGTGAACATTAGCCATTATTGTATACTGAAAACAAGTGCTGGCATTGCTCTCCTTAGCCGGATCTGCAGGAAGGAGCAACACTGTAACGGGGCCTCGGGTTGTCAGGCTGCAGATCTGGTACTGCTGTGAGTGTTCATGGTAGTCCTTCTCATGCAGACTCAAATGCAGTTTTCCCCGGCTTCTCCTCAGGTCCAGAAAAGACTCCTGTTTCCACGCGTACTCGGAGCAGCCATCTAAAGCGACCAAAGATTGGGAAGCGTTTTCAGGATTCTGAGTTTAGTAGTTCTCAAGGTGAAGATGAAAACTTTGCCAAGACTTCGCCTCTGGCTTCAGTAAACAAGTGAGGAACTCTTGCTTTTCTCTCCCACTGTGCTGTGTGTGGTGCGTCCATACCGTGGAATCTAGTCCTGAAGGCAGAGCTGCGGTGTGTGCTCCAGCAGGTGTCCTTGCAAGGGTTTGCATCTAGCTTCTGCTACGAGATGACCCACCTGTCAGCTTTCCCAGGACTGTCACCATCTGAACAGTGTTGTACAGAGCCTTAGTGAGTAAGAGGTTGGAATAAACTCACCCATGGCATCTTCCATTGTGCAAATCCAGAGTATTCTAGTCACTGTGTCTCTAGAAAGATTCATTACCATCACTTTTGAATTTGATTGGATAGGTTTTAGTAATGTTGAAACTTAACATCTGTTTTTTTTTTAAATTCAGATACTTTATAATTAATCCACTTTTCCTAGGCTACTGGATATAATTAATAAGTTAGTGATAACCATAAATAATACAGTCCATTCTTCCAGAGACTTGGCCATTAACAGAATCAGCATAACTCTTGTTAAACATGTAACCTTCAGATCAGCCATGGAGACTCAGTCCTGCAGTCCAATGCATGGGAGCCTGAGATCGCTGAGAGGCTGAGACTCGTTTGCCCTACGTGGCGAATCCCGTCTGAAAAGGGTCAACAAAGTGTCTTGGAATTTATTTTTCAGTTTTTGAAGGAGGATTTCATATGGTCTGAAAGTTGTTAAATGGCCATTTCCTTTTGCCTCTGTGTCCCCAGGGCCAGGGTTATAGGCATGCCCCATAATCCCTACCTTCTACAGCACAAGGGGGTGGAGCCCAGGGCTTTACAAAGCTCTCTGAAGGAGAGGGAAAAAGGCTGAGATTAATCCCTACCTTCTACAGCACAAGGGGGTGGAGCCCGGGGCTTTACAAAGCTCTCTGAAGGAGAGGGAAAAAGGCTGAGATTAATCCCTACCTTCTACAGCACAAGGGGGTGGAGCCCGGGGCTTTACAAAGCTCTCTGAAGGAGAGGGAAAAAGGCTGAGATTAATCCCTACCTTCTACAGCACAAGGGGATGGAGCCCAGGGCTTTACAAAGCTCTCTGAAGGAGAGGGAAAAAGGCTGAGATTAATCCCTACCTTCTACAGCACAAGGGGGTGGAGCCCGGGGCTTTACAAAGCTCTCTGAAGGAGGGGGAAAAAGGCTGAGATTAATCCCTACCTTATACAGCACAAGCGGGTGGATGGAGCCCAGGGCTTTACAAAGCTCTCTGAAGGAGAGGGAAAAAAAAAAAAAAAGCTGAGCCATCTCCACAGCCCTTTGTTGGCATCTGATAGAAACCAAGATTTTATGTTTTATAATAAAATTAGACTTGTTTCCTTCGTACCATTCAATTCAATTATTTAGTTAATTTATGACTTTATCATTTTAGATGTCAAAATATTTACTCAAAAATCTGTTAATTATGTAAATAATTTTAGATGGAGATAATTAGATGGTACATGATAATAAAATATTTATATTAAAGATAAATATAAGTAAAATGTGTGAAGAATAAAAAGTTTAGATAACTATTCAATATTCTCACAGGCAGTTACTTAATGACTGTATATTTGTGATTTTTTTTTTTTTTTAAAGATTTATTTTATTTATTATACGTAAGTACACTGTAGCTGTCTTCAGACACTCCAGAAGAGGGCGCCAGATATCGTTACGGATGGTTGTGAGCCACCATGTGGATGCTGGGATTTGAACTTATCACCTTCGGAAGAGCAGTCGGGTGCTCTTACCCGCTGAGCCATCTCACCAGCCCTATTTGTGATTTTTTTAGGATGTATGTGTGTGTGTTTGTGTTCCTGTGAGCACAGATGGTATGTCCTCTCTCACTGTCCACATGTTCCTTTGGGGTCAGGGCTTCAAACATAAGTACAACTTTGTAAGCAGAGTTAAGAGAGATGGCGTAGCTTCAAGACCTTCCAGCTCTGCTCTGTAGGCTCAACCTAGTCTGCCATCTGTTTGTTTTTGTTTATTTTTGCATGGTATGTATGGTAGGTATTGAACCCAGAGCCCCACATGTGTACTTTCTTCCTAAGACAAGGTTTCTCTATATAGCTCTGGGACTCACTGTGTAGTGAGGCCTTAAATTCAGAGAAAGCCAGTGCCTCTGCCTCTCTGGGGCTGGGATTAACCAGTGCACCCCACCCCACCTCCAGCACTTATGTGTGCACAGGACTGTATTTACATCTCTCTACTCCATCCTCTCCTCTCCAACTCTTCCTGTGTCTTTCTCCAACTCTGTCTCTAATTTATAATCTATGGGGATCATTTTCATTCAAAACACCAGGTTCTACTCCCTGATCACCATTGTCTTGTGGCCATATCAAAATGCAAAGTGCATTTAATCCAACTTCAGAAGTCACAGTAAGGGCTGGAAAGCTATCTCAGAGGTTAAGAGCACTGACTGCTCTTCCAGAGGTCCTGAGTTTTATTTCCAGCAACCACATGGTGGCTCACACCATCTGTAATGGGATCTAATGCCCTCTTCTGGGGTGTCTGAAAACAGCAACAGCATACTCACATGCATAAAATAAATAAATCTTAAAAAAACAAAAAAGTCACGGTAAAGTTTCAGTCTCAATACTTTAAAAAGACACTCTGAGACTCAAGTCAATGTAACATATAAAATTAAAAATCAAAAAACAAATTACATAGTTCAACATACAGACACAGAACATGTGTTAAGGGAGGAAATTGGTTTTAGTGAAGAAATACTGGGCTAAAGCTAGACGGAAACCATCCAAGAAAACTCAAGTCCTGTAGCTCTGTCGTATGGTGTTCTTTTCTCTCTACACTGTATACTTTGTGTTTCTTTTTCCCCACTTGTACTTTTTCATTGTCAGCCTGCATGTGAGTGATTGTTAGCAGTGACACTGTAGAGTGGTCGGTTATCCGTGAATTCCAGACAGGTTAGGCTGCCTTGAAATCTCCTCTGCTGAAGAAATTGGTCCGTTACTTTTCCGTTTTGTCTTGGGCAAGTTCTTGGAACTGGAACAGGAATATCACCAGATGTCTCTGCCAAAATATCACCGGAATGGCATCTAGCCAGATTGCTGCTATTCCCTTCCCCCCAGGTTTCTCCATCTGGGTCTCCACAATCCACATTGTTTTCTGCACTACTGACTTCTAAGCTCCGACTAAGATGGCTGGTTCGACTCTGCTTACAGCATTCAACCCTTTTCCTAATCCAAAGTCCCAGAGTCTTCCATATTTCTACAAAAACAAAAACAAAAATGTCTGTCATAACAATAGCTCACACCCATACCAGCTACCAAGTTCCTTTCCGGTTGCTCTGATAAAAGACCATGGCAGACTCAACTTAATGGAAGGGTTTGTTCAGAGGTTAAAGTTGCAGAGGGATGGCGGGAGGCAGGAAAGCATGGCTCCCCAGCAGCAGTTGAGCTCATCCTGAACCTCAAGCAGGAAGCAGAGAGCACACTAGGAGCCTAATCGTTCCCAAGCAGTCCTGCCAGCTAGGCACTGAGACTTCAAACCGAGGAGCCCATGGGAGCCTTTAGTTTTCAAACCACCCCAGTATATATTGTCTACTTCCTTTTACTTAATCTCATTTTTCTTTACAGCTAAATAGAAATCCATGGGACATACTTAGGTTTTCACTATCCATTCATCAGCTGAAGAACATTTGGGTTGTTTCCATTTCCTAGCTATTGCAAATAAAGTGGCCGTAAACAAGGTTGAGCAATTATCTATAAAGTATATCAAGTCCTTTGAGCATATGTCAAATAATAAGTGTCTTATGATGATAGATAGTACTTGTGATTTTGCATTAACAGTGTTGGAAATAAAATGTTCACTTCAGCCGGGCGTGGTGGTGCACGCCTTTAGTCCCAGCACTCAGGAGGCAGAGGCAGGCAGATCTCTGAGTTCAAGGACAGCCAGGGCTATACAGAGAAATCCTGTCTCATAAAACCTAAATAAGTAAGTAAGTAAGTAAGTAAATAAGTAAATAAATAAATAAATAAATAAAATGTTCATTTCAGTAGAATAGATGAAAGGTCTAGTTTAAATAGAGGAGGTTTTTAATTAAATAGGCAAGAAAAAGGATAAATCCATCAGGATGAAAAGATTAGTTTTTACCTTCAGGGTCTAAAGTTGATGGAATACCATTTATTTGTTCTAAAATGTTAGTTTGTTAAGAAGGGATTCTAGTATACTGAGGGAGGAGGATTGTGAATCCCAACAAAGGCTGGGTAATGCCTTCAAAATAAAGGGCTGGATTCTACAGTTCTTGCTCAACTATACCAGAGTTCCTGATTTCATCTGTTGTACTATCCCAAAAACTGGATCCTTGAAATTTTATCTTAATGCATAATAAGAAAAAACAAGGATGGTTTTGGCTTGTTTTCTAGGATAGACTATACTGCACGAACATCAGAGAGCTCAGAAGACTTCCTTGAAGAAGAGCCTGAGCAGAGAGTGGTTGAACTTGAGGATGAAAGCAGTGATAAAGACGAACAGCCTGCTCTGGAAGCTCAGCCACGCCTGCAGAAGCACGATGGGGACAAGGTATGACGGCACTCCTTAAGGAAAACCCCCTGGGAGTCAGCTAGAAGAAACATCTTTAACTGTACACTGCTGGAGAAACAAGACCACCATTTACAGATTGTGGTTGGTGTTGAGAACTTTTGTACATTGGCTGAGATTTATGTAGTTCAGGCAAATAGTAAGATCCCTCCGTGAATTTTAAATACACTGATAGGTGGAATTAAATACACTTAACAAGTACACAGATGTTGAAGCCAATTAAGGTCCAGGCAATCTTAACTTTTGTTAGAAGGATAGAAATTAGTTAACTAGATTTTTTTTTTTTAAACTACAACTGATTTTCTAAGTCCGTCAAAAAATAAGTAGTTACAAAACAAAATAGTACCCAAAACAAATAGATAAATCTCCTGTATCTAAGGGAACTAATCAAGCTTCATACTTGACATCTACATGTTTATTATCCTACCCTCCTCTTCCTCATCTTTACCCATTTGTCTTTCCTTTTGATATCTTTAGTCCTTTGCTTATGTATTCCTGGTCCCTTGTTTCATATGCACCTGAGTTTCTTGAATAATACTACTACTTCTTTATTATTACTTTTTAATGTGTGTGAGTGTGTTGTCTCTGTATGTTTGTGCACCAGGTATGTACCTGCTGCCTTTGAAGGTCAAAAGAGGGGCCAGGCATGGTGGTATATACCTTTAATTACAGCACTTTGGAGGCATCTCTGAATTTTGAGGCCAGCCTGGTCTATGTAGTGAGTTCCAGTACAGCCAGGACTACGTAAGAGAGATACTGTCTCAAAAAACGAAAAACAAAATAGAAAGCATGTAACTGGAGTTACAGACAGTTGTCAGTCATTTTGTGGGTGCTGCTAATTGAATCTGGGTCTTCTGGAACAGCACTTATGCCATTTTCCTTAAGTCAATATAGTTTAGCTTTTGCTCCCTTAACCTTACTAAACTATAATTTAAAATGCCATCTTTTCTTTTAGGAAACAGGGGAAAGTAAAACCACATACTTTTGAGGGGGAAAAATGTCTAAATATTTATAGTTTTCCTCCCCCTTTATAATATAATGTAGTATATTGTGAGACGTACATATCATATAACCTGTCTCATCCAGCAAGACATTGAACGAATGCCGTTACAGCTCTTCATTGCCAGTGCCATTGTGATTCCAGTGGATTCTCTTTTCTGGGGTAACTGACTACTACTCTACCCAAGTAAATATGTGTTCATGTGTCTGTATATATTTGACTCATAGCTGGTGCTTCTTCTTCTTCTTCTTCTTCTTCTTCTTCTTCTTCTTCTTCTTCTTCTTCTTCTTCTTCTTCTTCTTCTTCCTCTTCCTCCTCCTCCTCCTCCTCCTCCTCTTCCTCCTCCTCTTCCTTCTCTTCCTCCTCCTTCTTCCTTTCTCCTTTCTTCCTCTTCCTACTTTCTCCCCCTCCTCTTTCTTCCTTTTTCCTCCTTCTTCTTCCCTCCTCCTCCTTCTTCTTTTCTTCCTCTTCCTCCTCCTCCTCCTTCTCCCCCCCCCCCCTTTTCTTTTTCTTCCTCCTTCAAGTCAGGGTTTCTCTGTGTAGCCCTGGCTGTCCTGGAACTCACTCTGTAGACCAGGCTGGCCTCGAACTCAGAAATCCACCAGCCTCTGCCTCCTGAGTGCTGGGATTAAAGGTGTGCCCGGCAGTTTTTTCTTCTTAATGTGTACATCCTGAGGACCTCCGCATTTTACATTTTGTTCTTTGGTTCCTTGCCTCTTTTGTTGTGTGGGTGCAGGGGTGCATGTGCTCATATGCACACATACATAGGCCAGAGAGGGATGTTTGATATCTTCTCTGGTGCTGTTTGCCTTAGTACTTTAAGACAGCGTGTCTTACTGAACTGAAGCTTGCCCTTTCTCTAGACCTGCTGGCTAGCCTGGTTGACCCATTTGTCTTTGGCTCCTATTGCTGGTAGTTACAGGAACAACTATGTCTACATCTTTATATGTGGATGTGGGATTTGAACTCAGGTTGTCATGCTTGCATACCAAGTGTTCTTATCAACTGAACCATCTCCCCAATCCCAGGTCTAGATCTGCAGTCACTTGCCCACTGCAAATTTCTGTCATCTTAATTAACTTCAATAATACTTCTGTTTTTTTTTTTCCCTCATGCGTTTTTAATTATGTTTGTATATCTATGTGTGAGCATGTATATATGCATGCAGGTACCCAAAACTGCCGGGCAGTGGTGGCACACACCTTTAATCCCAGCACTTGGGAAACAGAGGCATGCGGATTTCTGAGTTTGAGACCAAGTGGGTGCTGTAATTACATACGGTTGGGTCACCTAACATGGGAGCTAGAAACCAGCTCAGGTCCTCTGCAGGAGCAGTGCTCAGCCTCCGAGCCATCATAATCCTTCTGTGTTAAGTGTGCTTTCCTGCTTTTGTTCATTCTGTTCTCAAATCTAAAACTGGAAGGGGGTGACCTTTTATTTTTCATTGCTTCTTACTTTGTGGCCACAGTTCTGTCTTATATTTTGTCTTTCTCATTTTCTTCCCTTTAACATTTTTCTCAGTCTGGTCGGTGCTTTTATGAGTTTACTTTAATTACGTTCTCTGTGTAACCATTTTTGTATACCACTTGGTATAATAGTAGTGTTTGAGTTAAAGTTTCTATTAATGCAACGAAAGTACCATGACCAAAAATCAAGTTGAGGGGCTGGAGAGATGGCTCAGGGGTTAAGAGCACTGACTGCTCTTCCAAAGGTCCTGAGTTCAAATCCCAGCAACCACATGGTGGCTCACAACCATCTAAAATGAGATCTCACACCCTCTTCTGGTGTGTCTGAGGACAGCTACAGTGTACTTAGATATAATAATAAATAAATCTTTAAAAAAAATCAAGTTTAGACGGAAAGGGTCTATTTGGCTTACACTTCAGTTTGTAGTCTATTGTTGGAGGAAGTCAGGACAGGAACTCAAGCAGGGCTAGAACCTGGAGGCAGGAGCTGATGCAGAGGCCATGGAAAGATGTTGTTTACTGCCTTGCCCCCAATGATTTGCTCAGCCTGTTTTCTTACAGAACCCAGGACCACCAGCCCAGGAGTGGTACCACCCACAATGGGCTTGGCCCTTTCCCATTGATCACTAATTGAGAAAATGTCCTATAGCTGGATCTTATGGAGGCATTTCCTCAAGGGAGGTACCTTTTTGATAAGTCTAGGTTGTGCCAAGTATGAGCCAAACCCAGCCAGTACAAGTAACCATATATATTAGTGATAGAAACCATTCTGTCTCCTGTTGTGTAATCAGGCTAGCCTTAGAATGGCCTATAAACTTACCTAGACTGTTCTCAAACCTGGAATCTTCCTTCCTTAGTCTACCAGGTACTAGGATTATAGTCAGACCACCAAGCTCACCCTAAAAAATTATTTTTTAGAACAGTTTTATTTTGGAACAGTGAAGTCTACTTTTTTGGAAGAGTTTTGTTTTTGTTTTATTATTTGAGACAGTGTCTCCCTACAGAGCCTTGGCTGTCCTGGCACTCACTATGTAGATCACGCTGGCCTTGAACTCCCAGAGATCTGCCTGTGTCTGACTCTCTACAATGCTGTTATAAAAGGAGTATGTCATCATGCCCAGGCAGAAAAGTTTTCTTTTATGTTTTCAGGAATCTAGTATTGGATCTAGTTTTGAATAGTCATTGTGCAATAATTTTCTAACTTTTTAAAATGGTAATGGTATACTTTCTGGTTATCAAACTGTCATTAGAAATTAGGAATATTCAACATTAAATAGATGTAAATTGATGAATATTGGAAGAAAGTCTCAGAAATTGGAAGGTTTGTGCCATTAGTTCGTTTTCTGTACTGTAATAATATGAGGCAAAGAGCTATTTTTTGGGGGGGGGGTGACTGATAGAGCCAGGTGAGAATGGAGATTTTGTTTTCTCAGAAGAAGCAAGTAGACTTGGATTTTACGGGACTGGTAGGTAGCACGCCTCTCTCTTACTCTCACGGTAAGCTATCTAAGCAGAGCCCCGACATCCTAGGTGCTGAGCAGCTGGCATTGTTTCATGGAGCTGGTATCAAGTCTCACTGTCTCTGTTAAGTCTTTTTTTTGTTGTTTTTTGTTGTTGTTGTTGTTGTTTTTTCGAGACAGGGTTTCTCTGTGTAGCCCTGGCTGTCCTGAAACTCACTTTGTAGACCAGGCTGGCCTCGAACTCAGAAATCCGCCTGCCTCTGCCTCCCGGTTGCTGGGATTAAAGGCATGCGCCACCACGCCTGCTGCTCTTGTTAAGTCTTTACTGAAAAGTTCATTCTGTGACTGTCCTTTACGAAGGACTAGATAGAAGGAGAAGGATCTTTTTACTGAATCTTAGACCCACATTGTACAACCAACCTCTGGCCATCCATGTCATCAGAACAGTAGGAGTGTGTGTTCTTTAGATTTCTTTACTGCTCTGACACTGAAGCACCCCCCCCCCCCCCAGCCCCGAGTAAATCTAAAATCTTAAGTTTTAACTGATACTTCATCTTGTTTTAAATGTATTGTTGGTAGGTGATAAGTAGGGACTGAGAATGGACTTCTCTTGAATGATCAGTTATAATCAAATCCTGTCTTTCCCTCTTGGTGCAGGACTCTGCGTTAGAGCCTGTGAATGGTGAGGTAATGGATGCTGCCCTCAAGCCCTCTCTTACAACTGAAGATGAGGACTCCGCCAGTGAGGGTCTTGAAGAAGAGTTAAAGGTTCCACCTTTTAATTCCAGCGGAGAACCTGGGAATCCTGTTCCACTAGTAGCGGAGTCTTCAAACGCGCCCGAGGCCACACTAGACAAGGTCAGGCAGGTATTGCCTCACTTGTCACAGTCAGGTCTGCCAGTGCTGGTGCCCTTAGGACCAGGGTAGAGGGTTCAGAATCTTTACCCTAGCATCTCATCCTTTAGGAACATTTTTATTTCAGACATAAGTTTTTATATTTGCCTTTCAAGGTTCAATTCCACTCCACCTATATTGTAACTACTTTATGGTAACAAAATGAACTTTCTTTACAGACTTAGGGAAATGATTAGGAAAATAAAAGCAAACACATGGTTTACCAAACATTTGAGTACTTATTGTGTGCACTGGCTATGACTGCTACAGTAATTTTGTTTGTTTTAAGTTCAGTAGAAAGGCTAAAGAAAAGCTCCGTGGTATATTTAAATGAGTTTAGTTTGGAATATTTTAGCTTATGGCTATAGGACATGTATAGTAAAGCTTTTTAAGTGTCTTACTGAAGTTGGTGGATCTCCCATCACCCAGATCGCTATTGTATAACATAACCAGTCAGACCTAGCTGTCAGGCTGTGAGAACAACAGTAGACAGCTTTAGAACTCAGGAGAGAGGCCCACTGGATAGCACAGTCAGGATGGGTGTGCCTCAGAGAGGCAGAGCTGAAGGACTACATGTCCTGAGGACTTCATGCTGTTGTGGAGTTGGGCTTTCCTGTTCCCTCATAATCAGTGAGTTGTGTGACATCTCTAAGGGGTCTCTGGCCCCTTGGGCAGTATATTGCGATTAATCTTTTTTAAGCATTGTTGATGGATGATTCAACCACCACTGTTGTTTTTGAAAACAAAATCTTTTTTTTTTTTTTGGTTTTTCGAGACAGGGTTTCTCTGTATAGCCCTGGCTGTCCTGGAACTCACTTTGTAGACCAGGCTGGCCTCGAACTCAGAAATCCGCCATGCCTCTGCCTCCTGAGTGCTGGGATTAAAGGCGTGCGCCACCACGCCCGGCGAAAACAAAATCTTAAATGTTTGATTTTATCAACGAAGACTTAGGAGCCAAAGGCTGTGGTGAAAGCCTACCAGTTCCTCCATCCTAGCATGCAGTCCTTTAGGAAGAGGCGAGAAAGCACCCAGCTGACCTTTCTATTCTGTACTGTCTTAAAGCCCTTCAACTCAAACACCTTCCTTTCTGTATACTTGCGTTCCTTTCTGTCAGCTGGTTGCTTGCCCTGCCTCCTTCCTAAGGTTGACTTTATTTACCTCTTAATTAGAAGGTGTGTCTTAGTGCTGAGCCACACCACAAGGCTCTTCCAGTTCACAGTCGTGGGGTTCACAGTGTGATCAGATATCCTCAAACACACCAGCCTCAGAAAGAACTTAGAGAGGCAGATTGTTAGTAAAGTTAGGTTAAGATGTTTTTGTTAGGGTTTTGATGTAGAAAATTTTGGGGAACAATTGAAAGCTCAGGCACATTTTTAATAATTGAGGGATAATAATTGAGGGATGTCAGAGAACAAGAACGGTGGCAGCCTGATTAGTAATAGGTGAAGGCTAAGATTTTTAAAAACCTACTTTTTATAAGGGTTCTTAAATGCTTTATCCTCTCTTCTAGCCCACCACCCATCAGAGGTAGTGGAAAGAAAGGTTTTTAGGATACGGAGAAAGTGGACCTGTTTAGAAATAGCTCTCTGGAAAAAATCCAGTCTTCACTGTCAAGATAGATCAGTAGTTCAGTTCATGCAAATCAAAAGCAGCAGCCCCATCCATTCACAAACAATCACAAATCAGCAAAGGTAGGTTGGTCCAGAAGCCTCGGCTCTGCCATATTCTCTTTAGAAGGAGGTCCTTGGGGCTATTTCAGTCTCCAGTTATCAGGATACCAGCAGTCCAGTTCACTAGTGTCAGGAGAACAAACACAAATTGGCAGTGGTGGCACAACCCAGCATAAGTCAGCAGACTCGACCAGGACCACAGGGACACCAGAAGAAGTTCTCTACCCTGCCTCTCTCAACAAAGTGAAGATCAGTGAATGTGAAGACAACTTGAGACCAACCCAATGGTGCAAAGCTTTTTGCAAGCATGCTGTCACTGTCCCTAGAGTCCTATTTTATACTCCCTCCAAACAGCAAAACTGGAAGTGAGTCTGTATCAGCTGATAGAACCAGAAACTTCCACCTCACTCTGTCGATCAGCCTGATTCTGTGGAAGTGGTAAGAAGCCGCCAGAACACCACCAGAAGTTTTTTGGTCCATATCTTTCTATGAAGTCATGACAAATGATGAACAGTAAGGAATGGCAAGGCGGACCAATGCAATAGTCGTCCACCATCTGTGGGTTATATTTATATTCCTTCTTAATATCATGTGTCCTTTCATTTGCTTTAGCAAACATCCTTTGACCTGTGTCTTGCTTCAGGAAATAATTCTTTCATATGTCTGCTTTAGCAAAACATCATTTCACCAATGTGCCTCAGCAAAACATTTCATATAACTGACTTTCCAAAGAAACCAGAAGTTTTCATTTCAACTAGGTGATGTGTCTTTCTTGCTAAAGCTGGCTTGGTGATCAAGGCAATGATTAATCTCTTGAATGTATTTTTTGCCATTGGCTTCCCAACATGATTCATTTAAGTAAAATGTTGAACTGTGTAAAGAGTATTGGGGAACATGCTGTCTTTACTTATATTTATTGTAATCATTCATTTAAAGAAAAATAGAATATAACCACACTATAATTTTTATATTGCTTAAAGGATTTTACTAGGATATATAAGCTGTAGGAGGAGAAAAAATAAAGTTGCAGTAGCCTTGCTTTTTTCACCAAGTGTGTGTCTGTGTGTCTGTGTGCCTGTTCGTGTGTGTGTGTGTGTGTGTGTGTGTTCGTTCATTTCCCAGAGAATTAAATTTCACTCTCTCAAAAGTCTGCTGAGTGATTTGTCTCCATCTCTGTCCCTCTCCCCAGTGTATCTGATCTAGCCTTTGGCACTTAGGATAGCAGTGTTGTCCCTAGAGACTCTTCGTTCCAGCTCCAGCAACACCAAAACCTAGAGGCAGTTGATGATTTGGTATGATCTTGAAGCTTAAAGATTCTTGGATATTTTGTTCAGGCATAAAGATTTCTTATAAGAATTTATTGTATTACAGTCACCATGAGACAATTTTGAAGAAACTGAGTTGCATTTAAAATAATGTCCTCACGCTGAACAAAAATGAGGAGCCCTGAGGTCTTCACAGTGACATTGAGAATGATTCGCTTTAGAACTGCTTTGTAAAATGGCTTACTGACCTGTTCTTTGTGTGCTTTTCCCAGACCTCACCTGATACTGACTCAGAAATGTTGACCGATCAAGTCCCATCTGATGATAAAGGACATACTGAAGAAAATCTGTCCCCAGTTTCAAAAAAGAAAACACTTTTGGGGAGCTCAGACACTGTTGCCTCTGTATCAAATGAAGAAAAGTCTGATAGTAATTTTTCAAATTCTGTGGTACCAGAATTTCCCGAAGAACCAGTCTCTCAGAATTTATCACCCAACACTACTTCCTCAGTGGAAGACCAGGGTGAGGAGGGAATACCTGAGGCCCAGGAACCCTCGGCTACTCAGAGTTCTCTGATAGAGGTAGAACTTGAAGATGTGCCATTACCACAGAATGCAGGACAGAAGAGCCAGTCAGAGGAGCAGTCTGAAGCGTCCTCTGAGCACCTGGAACAGTTTACACAGTCAGCAGAGAAAGCTGTGGATAGCAGCTCAGAGGAGATCGAAGTGGAAGTTCCTGTAGTAGATAGGCGCAATCTGAGAAGAAAGGCCAAAGGGCATAAGGGCCCTGGCAAGAAGAAAGCCAAGCTGACCTGAATGAAGGAGGAATACCATTCATAAATCCTTTGTTATTGTTGTTGTTTTTAAACCACGGTAATTAATAAACAGCATGGGGCACAGGACAAATTCTACAATTTCAATTTGAACTTATTTACAGATGCAGGTTTTCTCTTTCCTTTAGAACAAGGATTCACCATTCTTTTTCATTTTTCAGGCTATTTTCTGTAAGTAGCTTTTATTTATGAACCATGTGTCAACTTTGGAATTCCAGGTCATATTGTTCTTCCAACAGGTAGAGCATCTAATCATTAATATTTAAAAAATACAACTTAAAAAAAACTATTAGTCTTTGATCATAGGAATCTTTTATACTAAGGGTTTTAATGGTGAAATTTGGTAAGGGTTCTCAAAGTTTTATCTTAGTTTCAAAAACATTCTCCATCTTTTAAGTGTAAGCATACCTAAACAAAATGAGTCAGTTAATTAAATATAATATCAAGTTAGAGAACAAAAAATAGGAACTTATGATCAGTGGTTTATGAAGATGGTTTTTGTTTTTATTTCTTATTGTTCGTTGTAGATGGAGTTCAAGTCTGTGAGAAGTAGTTTAGACTGCATATCATCTGGTGTTAGTACTGTTAAAGATATAACTGGTGTGTGGTTACATAATTTAAAATATAATTTAAATTTAATACTTCCACATAAAGTATTAGTTTGCTATAATTTTTTCCTCTATATGTTTTCAGATACTGAGAAGCTTGAGTACACGTTTATCTTTTAAACACCTCAAGTAATTGAAGTTAGTGTACAGTTTAATTCGGACTGTAGTCTTGATCACAGCTAGTGCAGAAGTATAGACCCCTTCCCAGGCCGCCTTGATTCTACTACTGCTGTCTCACTGTGATTCTGTCAACAGACCTCCACCCAGCTCGCCTGGTATACCCTGGATCCATTTTTGGATAGGTCTAGAATGCTATCCGACCACCTTTAGGCCGAGATGGGAGGAATAAAGCTGCCCAGTGAGATGTACAAATGCCTAGATTCTGATTCTGCTGTTCCTTTGGGTCTTGTATACTTTAAGATAGGGTTTCTCTGTGTAGCATTGACTATCCTGCACTGGTTCTGTAAACCAGGCAGAGGTCCAGCTCAGATCTGCCTCTGCCTACTGAAAGTTGAGATTAAAGGCGTGCAGCACTACCACCTGGCTATTTGATATTTTAGAAATATTTAAAAAAATTTTTTTTAATAATTGGTTTTAAAATGAACAAGATGGTTATTCTTAGAATTCATAGAGAATTGGTCAGTGGCACTTGGGGAATACCATGTACTTTGATTTGTATTCAGTTAGAGACTATTTTGAGACCAATTAGATTTGTTTTTGAAACAGCTTGAACCTTTGTGAGAGAAATGTTGAGAATTTGAGTCATGAAGTGCTCTGAGTTTATGCTCAGTCCGTTCAGTCTTCAGTCAGCTGATTGGTGATTTCATGTCTTACATTTTATTTAGGGATGTTGGTATTTTAGAAAAGCCTAATTAATTAGTTAAGATATTAAAGCAGCAGACCAAATAGCAAACCCTTACCTGTTGTCATTTTGGTTAGATGTTAGATAATTTCATTCTAAGTGAAAATTATACTTTGCCCTTTTTTTTTTCTTTTTTGTAAAAGCGGTTAGTGAATTTTCCAAATGCTGTTTTACACATTTAGAGAAATTTGTTAGTATCTCAACTAGGGATAGTAACTGAAAGGTCTGTTAAAGATTCAGAGATTTAAATCCTGTTTTTGATTTTTAGTACACACTTAAGAGTTTTCTTAGTGTGTTGTTTTTGGCTCTTGCTCCCCTTCCATTACCGTCTTTAAATGAGTGTTTTAGGAGATTGCACTCACTGGCAGCTCAATGTATGAACAGTCTCTAGAGTTAAAGAAAAATAGTCACATACCACACTGGGTACTAACGGTATAAACTTATATACTTCCTAAACTTGTTTGATAAAAATGGGATTCAAAACTTGTTACTTGCTGTCTGTGACATAAATTAAAGTTTGTATAGATCATAGAGGAAAAGTTAGGTCACAGGAAAAATCTTTCATATTCAGTAACATGTTTATATAAAATTTGTAACAATTTATGTTCAGTAGGGAATCTAAACAAATGTAGCAAGGCATGAGGACTGCAGAGATTTCAAGCAGCTGTTTGTTGAGTGCTCTGTCCCATTCTGTGGTCTCTTATGAACTGGTACTTTCTGTTTCAGAGTCATGAATGTGGAGAAGGAAGCTCCCTTCTGGTGTATATACATATATATTTCCTTATGTAACATAGCAAATGAGTATTACCAGAAGTTTAGTTCTACTTTCCAACTTAAACTGTTAGACCACACAAAAACTTATTTAAGAATTTTAATGTAAAACTCCTTTAAAACTTTTAAAGAGATTCTATTATGATTTTTTAAATAAAATCAAATGGCATGACTTAGAATGTCAGTCTTCTCCATGTGTTCACATTCTTCTACTTGTGTGTCTACTTTTCTTTTTCTTTTGCAGAGAATAAGGAGGACTTCTAGTCATTAAATGGTCTACTTTGAACAGGTGACCAGTGTTACCTAGTGGTTTGTGACTTTAGAATAGTATACCTTCAAGCCCTTCTACCAACTAAACATCTCTGAAGTTGTTTCTCCTTTGGAATTACCTAAGCTGTGGTCACACCAGCAAACTGAAACAGATTTTGATGTAAATAATTTATACTAATACTACTCATGTGACTGTATTTTAAGAGAGCAGCTTTGCTTTGATGTCCATTTGCAATCTGGTGGTTTTGGGCGTAGTCTATTACAGAAGTCATGCTTGTTTTAATACTTCTTGCCATGCCTTTTTAGTATAAGACAGTTTGTTAGTTTTAATCCTAAAAAAAAAAAAATAAGCAAATGTACTTCAGCAATACCCACTGATTACCTGAAGTCAGGCTTCCTTTCACCGTAATGTAGGCAAATAAATACACATTGCCCATTTTTACTGGTAGAAAATGTTAAAATCTAATTATTATAAGAAAGTGAAGTAATTCTGCCTTTCCTGGTCAGTCCTTTCAAAGGAAGTAGGCCTTTATTATCTTTGTATGTTCTAAAACTTAAAAAAGAATTATTCAGAATACCAAGTCTTACGGATAACTTATGGTTTGTTTCTTTGCTAGGTTATATTCCCCCCCTTAATGTTTAAAATAGTAATTAAACCTGTATCTAGTCTTGTGTTTTAAATTTCCTTTGAGTTTCATTCATGAAGATGTGCTTAGATATTAGACATTGAATGATTCTGTTAAAGGCACAGCCAGTCACACTGCCTGTATTATGAAAGTAGATTTTAAAAAAATAAACAATTTAAAGCAATACAGTGATTACAGATTAATATACAGATTCTTAAGAATGTGGATTAAGGTATAACCCCAAATCATGACCTTTCAATTTAATTGACTGCCACATCTCAAGTCACTGGTACATGGTGGAGAATTATCTAACCCAATTGTTCACATTGTTGTAGCAGTATTAAGTGCACTCCCTATTTTTAGAATATAGGAAATGGGGGAAGTACACTGGAGGTCACTGAAAGTACTACATAAGGTATTAATTATGAGTGAAAGCACTGAGCTGTGCACTCTTTTCATCTAAATTTACCTTCTCTCGACTTTTAATGTAGTAGTTTATGAATTGAAACACTACCATGTGTTTAAAATGTTTCCCATTTTAGGGTGATTGGCAACGCAATGCAAAGTATTTGACTTTACGGGAACTTCAGCTATACTGACGGCTTTTCAAGTAATGACAGACTCCTATTGAAGCATAGTTTTTAGTGTGCTTGCTACTCAGTCACTAAGTTTTATTAACATGTAAACCATTATGCCCCAAACTAAAGACCAACTGTCAGACTGGGCAGTTTTATTTTCCTTTACAACTTAATAAATACTTCTTGATGACTGCACATTGGGTAAGGCTGCTTGGTAGTTCAGAAAGATCCCAGTGGTGGTGTTTTCCTGACAGTGTGTAGTCTTCAGTATTGAGTGGAATGATGTCACTGTCAAACCAGCAAGACTGCATTTATGCACCCATCATTCTCAGGATTGTTGGTAACTTGGGCATACTTTCCTAAGGAAAACCAAACCAAAGGGAGAAAAGGAGTTAGCAAAGATCAGTTTAAAGAGAAAACTTTTTTCATTTTACATTTCTAAATACCATGTTTATATAAGAAATGAGCAGATCAGCTAATTCAAAGATAAGTTATGTTCACAAATGGCAGCCAGCTCCAGTTTATCAATACAATATGTTACTGTTAACTTTTCCAGTGACTTTCTTTTCCTAAATGATTTTCAAGTCATTATAACACCTATTTTAAAACATATCTTCATTTTCAAACATCTGAGCAATAAAAGTAGGAACTAAATCAGTTTAAGATTCATTCCTCATATCTCCAGCCCAACTGCTGAAGTTCTGACTTAGAAAATTGTTTCGTTTTTTTCGAGACAGGGTTTCTCTGTAGAGCCCTGGCTGTCCTGGAACTCACTCTAGACCAGGCTGGCCTCAAACTTAGAAATCCACCTGCCTCTGCCTCCCAAGTGCTGGGATTAAAGGCGTGCACCCCCAGTGTTTGCCTAGGACTACAGAAAAGCAACACCAGATTTAAGTTTTTACTTACCCCAAATCACCTTGCCTCCTTGTGTCACAAGGCCCAACTCACTCACATTCACTTCAATAACTGTCCCCTTGGTGATCACACCCAAGGTTGTATATAATGGGGATGATGGATTCTTTTTCACACCGAGAATAGGCAGGCAAAAGGTAGCTTTCAGCTCAGGGTGTGTGACATGGGCTTTTTTGAAACGTAGACCCTAAAAATCAAACATAAGAATGTGTCCAAATGTTGAGTAGGGTCTTTAGAATCCTCATCTTTTCTAATTATCTCTACTAGGCGATCAATAATGTTTTAAAACATCAGAAGAAATACATCTCTACAGATTAAAAAATCGCATAGTGGACAGGAAGAAGCATACACAATCCAAAATGGGTTATCCCATGTCAATGCTTGGATTTTTCTTTGCTCATCATACTTATTGAAGGGAATATGCCAAACACTGGCTCATTTATACATGACAACCATATCACAGTCAATGATGAAGCAAAGTCTACATACAGCCTTGAGTTTTGTTTCCAGATCAAATAATAGATGGTAAATAGAATCAAACCTACAAGTTCCAATTTCAGGAGTTGAAATACCACCTTGAAAGATGGGGAAGAAAAAGATGGTAGGCTCTTAGTCTTTATGTAGGTAGTAACATGATTCAAAGACGGGAGAATAGTTAGGGATGACCTTGTTACAGATGTTACCCAGTCTCCTGAATGGGGTCCTGTGAGCACAGTACTTTAAATTTCAGAACTTTTTAGCCTTAATTTTACTTATGTAGGAATGGAAGGAAAATTGTGTTAGATTCTTAGTTTTGGAGTATTTGTGAGAACCTTTCCTCCCTGGAAAGAAAAAAAAGATACCAAAAAGGACTTCAAAGATTATGAATACAAAATCAAGGGTATAGTCCAAGAGTGAATAAAAATTCTGAGCTTTGCAGCCAGTCTCTGGCCAGTAAATTGGGGGAGGGAAAAATTGCACTCTTCAAGTGAGCATGGATGGCTGTTAGTGACTACAGCATTTGAATCCATTACTAGTTATTCAGATTGGGTGTTAGGATCAACAGCACCAGCATTCCTGTTCAGAAACGATTCTGAGAAAACAAATTAAGCTTCACACTGTTCAAAGCAGGAGGAAAAATTAAGGGGTGTAGGAGAGCTTAGTTTTTTGGAGACATTAATACTGCTCTCAATAGAAATCTAGCTACTTTTATTGCACCTTATAAAGATGAAATAATTACATATAGGATGTTTTCAAAAGCAGTAAAAAAGACACTCACCTCACTAAATCTCAGCTGAACAGTGCAATGCTCTTTGGTCTTTTGGCTAAGACCAAATGTAAGCAAATTTTCCCTGTCTAATGAATTGTCACAAAGGCCAGTGTTTGAGGCCTAGCACTTCAGGCATATAGCAGCTTGCTTATTGAATAAGGAATATATAACTATAAAATAAAGAGTCTAATGCATCATGTTTAAATACAAGTATTCACTGGCAATGTGTTACACAAAATCATTTCAAATCTATTATGAATCTGACGTTTAGATTCAGCTGAGATTCATGGTAAAATAGCACAAAATATTGTTCAAGCTGTTTTTCACACCAATTTTAATAATTTCAGGGAATTGTAATATACTTTATCCAGCATTACAAGGAGCTAACGGTCATTGCACTCCTATAGAGACTTACCATAGGCCTAATGAACCTTTCATATTTAGGTGGTTTTCTTGTGAAGCCATCACCAACAAAGCAGACTTTTGTAACCATTCTCTTCCATGCCTTCTTTTTTCTTTTTCCTGTTCGAATAACCTTCAATACTTCTGTTTCTCCTTGGGCACGGACTTTGGGTAGAGGGACCTCCCATTTTCCCTAAAAGTGTAAGTTGATATTGTAAAAAAAAAGAAAGATAGTAAGAATAAGTCAAGTGTTTTTTGGTCATACAAAATAAAAGATTCACTTTCTCATAATCATTCAACACACTTTAGTAGTTGAGCTGTTTTGGAGACGTCTGTGCTCTGTCTTCAGAAGCCATAATTGGCAAAACCAGCTAAGTATGAATGTCATGGGTACATTAAATAAATGGTTTGGTTAACCTAAAATCTCTTCATATCTTGTTACAGACCTAAAATATACACCTATAAGGCAGTTACTTATAAATAATAGTGTATGTGCTTGTTACTAGTTACAAGCAGAATATTAGAGGACTCATTCCACTTCATCTCTTTGTATTTTTCCCTAAAATAGACTTTAAGACTGCTAGTAACATCATATGCTTTGTAGCACCCCAGAATAAACAGACACATAAAACAAAAAGAAAACCCCTAAAGCTATAGCAGTGTAAGGCAGTAGAAAGACTTCTGGACTAATATTGCTAAGACATGGGTTCTAGGATGTACCATCACTTCACAATGCATTGCCACCAATAATAATTTATAACACCCCCCCCCACTCTAGTCTCTTATCTGCAATCAGACTAATTCAGCATATTCACAGAGTAGATATCCACTAGTGTCTTCCGTAGTAGTCATACCATTATAATTTAGGATATTTACAAATTGAAAAAAAGATTTTAATACTGTGTATTTTCCAATTAGATTTCTTAATTCTCACAGAAACTTAAAAACAATATTTATGCTCTTTCTGTATCAGGGCAGAATTTTAGTTGGTTTTGACAGAAATTGTAGGAGGGTGTGTAAAATTCTACTGGAACCAATTTTGACACTGCAAGGCCAAAAAATGTGTTTTTCTCTATAATAGCACAGCATTAAGATTTTCAAATGTAAGTCATTAACTACTGAACTTGTTTTTAATTAATTTTTAAATGAGAGATGTATGACACTCTAATGGCTTACAAGGACTCATGGAGTCCAAGTTGTCCTCAAACTTGCTCTGTAGCCAAGAATGACCTTAGACTTGTGATGCTCCTGCCTCCCCAGCCCCTCCTCCGTGCTGGGGTTACAGACATGCTAGGTGGGCAGATGCCCATCAACGGAGCTCTATCCACAGCTCCCTCTGATAGATTTTGTTCAAACTTAAGTTCTAAAATTCTTTCAACCAAGATACATCAACCTTGGTGACAAGACAGCAAGTTTCTATCAAACTAAATTTACAAAATTGGGCTGGAGATGGCTGGTAAGACACTTGCTGTTCTTCATACAACGTGTATTCAGGTCCCGACACCCACACAGTAGCTCGTAACAGTCAATAATTTCAGTTCCAGGGGAACAGACAGCCTCTTCTAGCCTTTGTTGGCACCATGTGCTGTCAGAAATACACATAGGTAAACACACTTAAAAATAAACAAGTCTTAAATCCTCATCAAAATAGGAAAAAAAAAAAGATTCACAAAAACATTCTAAGACTTCAATATCCCAATAAGGGAACTAATAGTTGGCCTTAATGTTTCAAATTAAACTGGAGACAAATCTTGACTCTCACATTAGGTATTTCTCTTGTGAAAAAATTACTTACCGCCTTTTCTTTCCGTTTCTGCTTAATCATGTTGGAAAGTACTTTTGCTCTCGACTGCCCCTCTCTGTCCAGCAGATAGGCGGGGACTGCTCCCTGTGGAGTCTTCTCATCATCCTTCTGCTTGGTGTTCCTCTTCTCATGCATCTTAATACTACGAGAAAGGACAGAGGTTCAGAGTGTGCATAGTAATTATTACCTGAGTAGGATATGTAGATGGGCCCACTTACGTCTTTTTCATTTGTATTTTCTCGGCATGGCGCTGTTTATGGTAGAGCTTAGCCTTCAGGCCAATCATTTTTTTTGCCTTTTTTGAACGTTCATGGGCCTCCCGACCTTCTTTCTTTCTCTTTTTCTCATGGTAGTCCAAACGATATCCATATCGTTTGCGGTGCAATTCAATATATTCATTTTGTGGCTGTAATGATTCAAGAAATGTTACTTTAATTTTTGCAAGTATTGATACAATTATTCTAAGATTTTTAAGGATTTATTTATTTATTTTAGTTATATGAGTACACTGTAGCTGTACAGATGGTTGTGAGCCTTCAGGTGGTTTTTGGGAATTGAATTTTTAGGACCTCGCTCCGGTCAGCCCCTGCTTGCGCTAGCCCAAAGATTTATTCATCATTATACTTAAGCACACTATAGCTGTCTTCAAGCGTATCAGGAGAGGGCGTCAGATCTCATTACAGGTGGTTATGAGCCACCATGTGGCTGCTGACATTTGAACTCAGGACCTTCAGAAGAGTAGTCAGTGCTTTTACCACTGGGCCATCTTGCCAGCTCTATTCTAAGACTTTAATATGATGAAGTGAAATATATTTTTACCTTGGACAGTGTTCATGTGCTTACACCTGCATGACTCTCAGAGAAAGCTACTATTTAATGAAGGGATTTATTCGAAATCTACTAAAAATATAAGATTACTACAGGATTTAATGCCTTTTTTCTTTAGACAATAAGGTAAATTACTTCCAGGTCTTTTTAAATTAGAAAATGTTATTTTGTTGGGCAGTGGTGGCGCACGCCTTTAATCTCAGCACTTGGGAGGCAGAGGCAGGCAGATTTCTGAGTTCGAGGCCAACCTGGTCTACAGAGTGAGTTCCAGGACAGCCAGGGCTACACAGAGAAACCCTGTCTCAAAAAACCAAAAAGAAAAAGAAAGTGTTATTTTACTAAAACACAATTTACATAAAACAAGATTTACCATTTTTAGTTGTGGGTGTGTAGTTGTAATTCCTGCCCAATTATAAACTTCTGTATCCATCATATTCAAGATGGCATATTGATTTTTCCACCCCAAAATGTTCCTTTGTGCTACTCTGACATCTTCTTTCCCCATCTTCAACCTTATATTTGTATGGTTTACTCTGCCCAGTGAGTGGAATCTACAGGACACACATCCTTTTGCATATGGCTTCTTTCAACTAGAATATATCCATTTTGTGTATACAAGCTCTTAAGTACTTTATAGCATTTGGTCATATCCCAGAGTGTGGATATAAACTCATTTCTTTTTTTTTTTTTGGGGGGGGGGTCTTTTGAGACAGGGTTTCTCTGTAAACCCCTGGCTGTCCTGGAACTCACTTTGTAGACCAGACCAGGCTGGCCTTGAACTCAGAAATCTGCCTGCCTCTGCCTCCTGAGTGCTGGGATTAAAGGCGTGCGCCACCACCGCCCGGCATAAACTCATTTCTTTATCCATTGACCATATGATGTATATCTGGACTGTTCATTTTTTTTTCCATTGGTGATTAGGAATAAAGTTGTAATAAATATAGTTGAATTCAGATCTTTGTATGGAAACTGTCTACTGCCGTATTATCTTCCAAAGTGGGTGTATTGTTTTGCATGTTGTTAGTACTATATGGGATCCCCTTTGTGTTTTAAATTATTTCATTGTTAACAATGAAACTGCAGTCAGCATTTACTTATATTTGAACCCTCAAAACCAACCAACCAAACAAACAAACACAAACAAAACCCACGATACAAAGGCCAAGTCCAGCTCAGAGAATAAAACTAGGTAGCAAAATCCTTATGGGTGTTGTTTTCAACTGCTATCACATAAACTTTGCAGCAACTACAAAGAAGGTTTATGGCATTCCACTTTTAAGAGAAACACAGTACAAGGAGAATGGCGGTTCTGGCAATTCATTTATAAAGAGAATGTTTTGTTCCTCAACTCATTCGCTGTTTGGCTTCTTGCAAAGAATATAGTATACCGAGCATTAAAACGGTGTGATGTGACTATACAGTTATTATCACAAGTCTCAACTGCATTCCATTAGGTTGGCACTGACGCCACGGAAGCAACATCAGGACTCGTTCCGGGTCCAGAAGCTGCATCTCACGTTCAGCATCTCAGTTCCGCCTATCACGGTCCTCTCTCCACGACAGCCCAACCACGCTAACCCCAGGCCCTTCGTCGCCCATGTCCGAGGAAGCCTCCTTACCATGATGACAGCCGCGGAGCAGCAGTCCGCGACCTTCCGGGTCTCAAAATACTCTTAGTTTCTGGGCGTCCGGTCCACGAGCCTGCCTCGTTCAGTCCGGGACGGGAAAGGGTAGTCCTTTAAGAAGGCCGAGTGGAGCGCAAGCGCCGCACAGCAGTTCCGTGACATCTTTCCGTTCCTAGAAGGGCGGAAATTGACAGCAGGAGAATTTTAGCTGAGGCGCCACCGGAACTGCTTCGGGGGCGGAAGCTGCTTATGGAGCTGCTGTAAGCAGGTTCTTTCTGCGGGTATGAGGGTATCTGAGGCGGTGGGATGTGCTACCATGTGGCCGGTTCCTCTCTTACTCCCCGGCGGAGTCTAGCAGAACTACCCAGGCGCCCTGTGCGTGCCGCGGTCTTGCTGGTCTGCCACTGCTGACCTTGTAGCTGCTACTGACAGCGGGTTCCAGAAGAGCACTCCCCGGCCTCCGGGCCCCGGCCGGGACGTCTGCCGGGTCACGGACGTGTTGCTACATCCACTATGGAGGGCTACTGATTTGTTAGTCTGTTTCTCTCTCCTGTTGCTAACGGATGCACAATTGGTTGAGATATGTTATATAGAAAATAAAACTACTGGCCAGCCGCCAGGAAAGCAAGAGATCCTTGGTTTGTGTAGACGCCCAGGACTTTCCCCCTAAGCTCTTGAGAAATCCCGTGTAATTAAGGGCAGTTTTTACCTTTTAGAAATCTGTGGGGTTTTTCCACCTTATTATTGTTTTTAATGTGTAGTGAGTGCCTGGTGCCCTCCGAGGCCTCTGATTCAAAACAGGTTGTTGAATCATAAAACATGACTGGGAGTGCTAGTGGTTGCTGGGAATTGAACCTGGTCCTCTAGAAGGGCAGCCAAACTTAACCGCTGAGCCATCTCTTCAGTCCTCAGTTTTACTCTTGTACTGTAGTCACAGAAGCTCACTATCTCCAATTTGGAACTACCAAAATTGAAAAGTACATCTCAAGAAGCCCTAGCACTTGGATTCAAGCTGTCGCTTTTTTTTTTTTCTTGCCCCTTTCTTTCTTGGTGTTTTCGAATAGTGTTTCTCTGTGTAGAGCTGGCTGTCCTGGAACTTGCTTCGTGGACAAGACTGGCCTCCAACTCAGCAAAGATCCACCTGCCTCTGCTTCCAGAGTGCTGAGATTAAAGGTGTCCACCACAACTACCGGACTTCAAACTATCTTTTAAGTCCCCATAGTATAATGTGGGCTTTTTTTTTTTTTTTTAAATCAGAGCTAGTGCTGATTATCATTCGTGTATTTTCAGGTGCAGTAAATTATGCAATTTCTCAAGCTAGAGTGTGCTCCCTCTTCCCCCATTGACTCCCTTGCCTACTTTAGATGTTTTTAGTTTTAATTTCGCAGTTTTAGTGACGCCTCCCTTGACACCATAACTGCTCCATTTCCCTTTCTTTCTACAGCATCAATGACAGTAAGATGTTATATATTTTTGTTTACATCAGCCCCTTCCCCCTAGTAGCCCTTGAGTTGGCTAGAGTCTGTGTGAGCACAGTAATTGTTTTTGTTCACTGCTTTAACTCAAATACTCCAAAAGCAATTTTAGACACAATTTTTATTAAGTATGTGGGTTTAATTCTCATGCTCTATTTGTGCTGTCATAGATGAAAGACTGAAACTCTGAGATTTCTAGTGATTTATCCAAGATTTCTGAAGACCTGAGAGTCCCGCAGCAATCTTCTAATAGTAAAACATATATATATATATATATATATTTTTTTTTTTTTAAGACTCATCCAGACAGGAAATAGATGTACTATAGGTGTTTGTCTTGGTGGGTTTAACACGTATTTAATCAGCTTCCGGATTAAGAAATCTCTTTAACTGAGTCTGATTCCTTCTCTTTTCCCAGCTGTCACTACAGTCACCCTCACACACGGCATACATTCATAGGGACATATGGATAAAAAAAGTTTTGTTTTTTTTTTTGGATTTATTTTATTTATTATATGTAAGTACACTGCAGCTGTCCTCAGACACCCCAGAAGAGGGTGCCAGATCTCGTTACAGATGGTTGTGAGCCACCATGTGGATGCTGGGATTTGAACTTATAACCTTCGGAAGAGCAGTCGGGTGCTCTTACCTGCTGAGCCATCTCACCAGCCCCAATAAAAAAGTTTTAAAACTTTTACAATTCCTTGTGCCTGAAATAAGTTTTGTAATAAAAATAAGATTAGGAGCTTCAGATCTTCCATTGAGCGTAAAGAGGAAAAGCAAAAGTGATAGTTAAAGGCTGTTGTTAATAACATTTTACCTAATTCATACATCATACTTTTGCAGAAATGTTAAATATGATACAAATTTGAAATGAAGTATGTTATTTCGGAGACATCAGTACATAATAAATATTGTATGTAAACAATACATTTGGGATACAATTTAGAAACATCATCTCTTAGGGAGGGAAGATAGAATTAGTGCAACAGTAGGAACCTAATTTAAGGCCCTTTCCACTGGGTGCTGACAGATCCCCTTTCCTATGTTATGTCTCAGCAACATTGTTTTTCCTCAAGACAGGGTTTCTCTGTGTAGTTTTGACTATTCTGGAACTCACTCTGTAGGCCAGGCTGGCTTCCAACTCAGAAATCCGACTGCCTCTGCCTCCCAAGTGCTGGGAATAAAGGTGAGCGCCACCATGCGAAGCGAGTTACAGTAACATCTTAAATTCTGCTTACATAGGAGTACATTTTATGACTGTTCTTAAATGTCACATTTTTTTAAATGTATTAAACTTTATTGACATGACTAAGTGTATTTATTTATTTGTTTTCTTGATGTGCCAGTGTGAAAACACATGTGTTTGTGCAGAGGTCAGAGGACAACTTATGACAGCTGGTTGTCTTCACCCTGTGGGTCCCAGGAATCAAGTTGAGATTGTCAAACTTGGTGGCAAGAGCCTTTACCTTTTAAGCCATCTTGGTGGCCTCAGTCACGTAGCATGGAAATTCTGCATAACTGATTTAGCATTGCCTCCCGTGATCTAGGCAGATAATTTTCTCACACCTTTGATCTTGTACTTTAAGGCCAGGGAAGATTTGGTAAATGTGGGTCTAAGGGCCTGCTGTGGTGCTGAGGTCAAACCCAGGACCTTGACAGAGTAAGCAAAGGCTACACCTCAGGGTTAGTGTTTGCAAAGTAAAGGCCTCTGCGTCTGTATTCACAGAGGCAGGCAGCTTGCCTTCATAGAGCTTTTATGAATTTTATTTTCACATATTGTTCAAAAATCAGAATAGATAAGTTTTGTTGTCGATGAGAAACTACCAAGTTTCCGTGAGATATCTGTCATACTTAATCCTAAATATTTACCTTAAGTATATTTCTGTGTAGTTTTTTAAAATTTCAATAAATGTACTTTAATTATATCTTGAGGTTTTGTTTGTTTGGTTTGGTTTTTCTTTGAACCGAGTCTATGTATGTAGCCCAGGTGACCTAAAATTTGGCAATCCTCCGCTCTGCTTCCCAAGTGCCAGGATTATAGGCATCTACCAAAGTCTCAGCCCTTCATTCTCTAAGAATTAACATGCCTTTTTTTTTTTTTTAAAAGGGGGACAGTTTAAGCTTAAGTAATAACTGTGCACTTCATTTAATACAAAGTTTTACTTTTTTTTTGGGGGGGGGGTGTTGTTGTTGTTGTTTGGTTTTTTTGAGACAGGGTTTTTCTGTGTAGCCCTGGCTGAAGTTTTACTTTTTCATGATGCATTGTGGTTTTGGTAGGTAAAATTATTCTAAGTTACTTTCTTTGTGTGTATGTGTGTATGGGGGTGTTTCAAGACAGGGTTTCTCTGTGTAGCCCTGGCTGTCCTGGAACTTACTCTGTAGACCAGGCTGGTCATGAACTCAGATATTCACCTGCCTCTGCCTCCCGAGTGCTGGGATTAAAGGTGTGTGCCACCACTGCCCAGCACAATTCTATTTCTTATATGTGCCTTACTGACTTACATATGTTTAGTTTTTAAATTTTGTTTGTCTCTTTTTTTCCAGAGAACAGTTTAGAGGACCACGATGTTCACCAACTGGAGGATTTTTGCAGTGAATCATCAGAGAATGTTCAGTGTGCACCTTAATGTAAGTGTTTCTTACAAAAATGGCTGTATTTAGACTAGTTATTTATAACCAGAGACTTAGTATACAGCTCATCATTCCAAATTTGGTTTGGTCAGACTACCTTAATTTAATTGGAAATGCAACTTAAAGACTTTCCTAGCAATAAAAAGAGCATCTGACAAAATGAAATGCTGTTCTCATGAGGTAATAAAAATGGTGAGTGTTTTGGAAGAGGCTGGGGTTTTTTCTCTCTTCCAAAAATGGCAGTTCTTCATGCTCACCCTTACACTGCTAAGAGTGTGCCTCTCTCTCTCTCTCTCTCTCTCTCTCTCTCTCTCTCTCTGTGTGTGTGTGTATCTATAGGTTGAAATACCCATGAAGTAATGTTCTGTGCTGTTAAGATATAACATCATTCTTAAATAGTCGAGGTACAACTTTCTGTAGAGCTGTTGGAAGCCAATTTCTGAGGCAGGTTGACACTTGCCTCATGTTTCATGATAGCATCTTCCCTGTAAGCTTTATTCTAACACAAGATCGCTATGTATTTTGTTACCTCTTACTTTGATTATGCATTGCAAATATGAGTCTTCAGGTGAAACCATGCCTTGTGTCACTCACCTGCAGGGACTGGGCTGCTTCTCCTCCAGCAGGAACTCAGCAGGGAGCTTTGGAGAGCCTGTGACCCAGGCCCTGCAGGCCTTGTCAGTAGGCTCCCAGGTCATTTTGCTAGTTTAAAATTACTTAAGCAGCATTTTGAGGAATGTGTATTTCCATCGAAAAGGTATATAGAGATTCTTGTTCTGTAGCAGAGGCTGGCCTCAAGCTTAAGATCTTCCTGCTTCAGCCTCCTGGTTTCTGGGATTACAGGCATGTGTCGCTGCACCCAGCAAGAATAGGTATTTTGTTTTCTATGTTTGATGTGTATTGCTAGAGTAAAATTAATGTCCATTTCTCTTTGTTTCTCCTAGACCATGTGTTACTGCAAAATAAAAGCAAATTTAAAAAGATTAAAGACTCAGGTGCCTCTTACAAGAAACTACATTTCCGCACCAGGTAAATCCTTGTAGTTTACCTGAAACCTTGCTCTCACCTTCCTTCTCACATTAGCTTTGGTTGAAGATTCTTGCTTTTTAGAGGTTTGTTGGCTATTTTCACGGGATTATGAGATGAGAGGGTTTTGGTAGCTGTGAGGAGGATGGGCACCAGTGGAGCACCCTTCCTCCTCTCCAGGGCTTCTGATGGGCTGAGCCAAGGGAGAGTGGGTGGGGCTAGTAGCTGCCTTCTACTGTAGTGTCTGAATCTACTTATTTTTAGGTCAGTGCTCATTTTTATGTTAGCATGTTTTCTGTCAATAGAGATTTACTAGAATAATTTATTTTGAGGAATTTTAGAAGAAGTTTGGTTACTTGTTTATCTGGACTATTTTAGATTAAAGGCATGGCTGCTACACTCTGGAATGCCTGGGAACTGAGCTCTCATTCCTGGTGGCCTGCTGTGTTTGAAGTAAACAAGTAGTACTAATGAATCTTAGCTTAACTCTGCTGCCATTCCTCTGATCAAGTTTATCATGTGCAAATAATGAAATGTTACGTTATTGATTGGCTGTTGATTTACAAGAATTTATGATTTCATGGGATGCATTGTTAGTATGTATGTAGGCTTTTGTGCTCTGCCCCTGCTAATTTAATTGTGGTATGTACTGTGGCCTTTTGTCTTTAGACTGCCCAGTGAGGGTGGTGGTTTGTTTTGTTTTGTTTTGTTTTGTCTTTTGGTTACTCTGTATAGCCCTGGCTGTCCTGGGTTTTTTAAATGTAAGAGTGATCTTCTTTTAGAAATCTAGGCCGCGGGCCGGACGTGGTGGCGCACGCCTTTAATCCCAGCACTCGGGAGGCAGAGGCAGGCGGATTTCTGAGTTCGAGGCCAGCCTGGTCTACAGAGTGAGTTCCAGGACAGCCAGGGCTATACAGAGAAACCCTGTCTCGAAAAACCAAAAAAAAAAAAAAAAAAAAAAAGCCGGGTGCTGTGCTGCCAACCTTTAACTACAGCATGCCGAGCGAGGAGGATCCCTGTGAATTCAAGGCCAGCCTGATCTCCATCACAAGGCCCAGACCAACCAAGGCCTTCTAGTGAGACACTGCCTCATAAAAACCAAGCCAAACCAACCCAACCAAAGAAAACATTAAAGAAATAAAATAAAATAAGAAACACTGTTTAGCTATAGGCAAGTATTGGGATCGTTCATCTTCTTTTGACTGACTGCACCCGTCTATCTCTAAAGGCATTGGGCTGGCATTGCTGGGGGAAAGGAGATTCTGACCTGCATGGCAGCTCACTAGCAGTTGCTCCCTTGGAATTCGTCAAGACTTAAAAATGCAGGTTTACATGTCTGCATGGTTAGGTTTTCCTTTTATTTAGGGTCTGATGTTACCTTCTATCATATTGTTATGAACACCAATTCTGTAAATAGAAGTGTAATAAGTAACTGATTGAAACAAATCTGTTTGTTGGTTTGTTTTTGTTCGTTTGTTGGTTGTTGTTGTTTTTTCAAGATATGGTCTCTCTGTGTAGTCCTGGCTGTCCTGGAACTCACTCTGTAGACTAGCCCAGCCTCAAACACATAAAAAGTCCACCTGCCTCTGCTTCCTGAGTGCTGGGATTAGAGGCATGAGCTGCTACTGCTTGGGAAAAAAAAAAATCTGTATTTTTTTTTTAAGGACTTGATTTAGAAAGTTGTTTTGTAGGTGGGAGTTAATAAAAGGAATTTGTATCTAGAACTTGTACCATCAACCACAGCTTTCTTACTTACTGGTAGAAAATGAATCCTAAATAAGTCTGTGTTCTTGAGCTAGATTTATAGCTGGATCTGGAATGTTGTATATGCTTTAATTTATTTTGTATGTTTTCATTTATAAGAAAAAAAGAAAAATTTTTAATAATTTAACAGTTTAATTTGAATTCTTTTCCTATTAGGCATAGTAGGAAGTGATGTCAAATCTCTTCATTCCATCATTAACCCTCCTGCGGCCAAGTAAGTACTGTCGTTAGACTAACAGTTTTCTAGAGGCTGTTGAGGAAGTTCGCAAGTCTTCTCTGACAGGTTTTACCAGTGACTTATGTTATTTCTGTTGTTTCTATATAAATGTTAGTATGTATCTCAAAAGATATTTTTCTCAGTTAAATATTAAGATTTGTTTGTTTGTTTTGTTTTTCGAGTCAGGGTTTCTCTGTGTAGCCCCAGCTGTCCTGGAACTCACTCTGTAGACCAGGCTGGCCTCGAACTCAGAAATCTGCCTGCCTCTGCCTCCCGAGTGCTGGGATTAAAGGCGTGCGCCACCACGCCCGGCTATATTAAGAACTTTTAATGTAACAAAAATGAATATAGTTTTTTTTTTTTAAAGATTGGGATTAGCCCTCTTATCACTTAGTTATTCTGTATGATAGTGTGATAGCATATATCCACAGGAGTGGGTAAGGGACAAGAAAGGGTGGTGGGGGTGAATATGAGCAAAATATATCCCACACATGTATGAGGATGTCATAGTGCGCCCCCTTATTATGTATACTTAATGTATACAGATAATAGATAAGTAGGTTTTAAATTTGTCTTTGTATATAATTGCATATATAATAGGAATACTAATCACCTTTAAAATTTGCACAGCATAGGTATTTTGATTGAAATACGCACCTCATAATGCATACTTTTTCCTCCCTTTCAAACAGAATTCGTAATATTGGAATTATGGCGCATATTGATGCAGGCAAAACCACCACCACAGAGAGAATTTTGTACTACTCTGGATACACAAGATCATTGGGAGGTTAGAATGGACTCCTCCTGTCCCCAACCCCCGCTAGCAAAATCATCATTGGAAAAGATTTGGGTTAAGACGTCAACTAGAGTGTGGCATGGAGTCTCTGGTGTCTAAACTGCAATGTTAAGATAAGGTAGCTGCAGGATCATCAGAAGGTCTTCTGAGACTCAGCCCAACACTGAGTCCCCCACGGCTGTCATGGGCCTCATCCGATACTCACCTACTGGAAGACTGTAGGACAGAACCATGCTTAGCATTGGGGGCTTCTTTCTACAAGAGCCACCCAAGTGAGAAGACTGAGTAACAGTGTCCAGGTTTCATATAAGGGACATTCTATATCTGAGTCAGGGAAGCCAGATAGATAGATAGATAGATAGATAGATAGATAGATAGATAGATAGATAGATCGATCTCCAAGCTATAATTCTTTCCCAGTTAATAGAGTTTACCTGTAAGGAAGAGAAGGAGGAAGAGAAAGAAGATTGTGTGTGTGTGTGTTAGAGAGAGAGAGAGTGAGAGAGAGTGTGTGTTTATGAAAAAGAGAGAGTAATGGGAAGCTAGATGCCATTTTGGGGTCTTCTATTGATATAAGCACTTAGTATAATGGTATGATATTCTATATTCATGAATTTTGAATTGTAAAAATAACTTTTATGTATTTGTTGTCTATAAATTTAATCAGAAAAAAGGTGTAATTCAAGAATCATTTGGGTCAGCTTTTTTTTTTTTTGGTTTTTTGAGACAGGGTTTCTCTGTGTAGCCCTGACTGTGGCTGTCCTGGAACTCACTCTGTAGACCAGGCTGACTTCAAACTCAGAAATCCACCTGCCTCTGCCTCCCAAGTGCTGGGATTAAAGGCGTGCACTACCACGCCCTGCTTGAGTCAGCTTTTAGGATTAAGTTTAAGCATAGGTTTATACTGAAGACTTGTCCTTAGGCCTTATTTGCAGACAACTCCCTGCTCTAGAGAACAGAAGTGAGATAGTTTCTGTAAAGAGCAACTTGGGAGGAATGTTTTCCATTTCTAATGTAATGTCACTGCTATCTGACTTTATTGGATTGGCCTGGCTTTTATATCCTGCCTCATCTTGTCCTCGTGACAGCCTGGCAGGGGTAGTTCTGTTATGTGAGATTTACTGTACAGACCAGGACAATCGCAGTGGCAGGAATAAGAATAAAGTTAGGAGGGAGCCTGGTGAGTGGTCTTGAGTGAGCTCTGTTCCACCTCCTAGCAAGGAATATGGCACACAGAGGGAACAAGAAACATCCAACTAGGACTACTGTGCAGGATGTGTGGTTTAGTCGATTTAAAGAAACTTCCACAACACAATTACTAATCTTGTTGAAAAAGCTTTTCTCTCACAAAGATTTTATATAGAGAAACAAAGGACTTTATTGAACTAAGTAATTTGAGTTGCTTTTTCTCAGTGCATATGAAGCTATCCTGGGGGTATACTGGGAACCAGTATGATGATGCACTTGCTTTAAACTAAACTGTGGCCTCTTTTTCCTGATTAGATGTCGATGATGGAGACACAGTGACAGATTTCATGGCTCAAGAGCGAGAAAGGGGCATTACCATCCAGTCAGCAGCTGTGACTCTCGACTGGAAAGGGTATAGAGTCAATCTGATTGATACTCCAGGTACAGTGAATCTTTGTCATCTTGGAGAAGCTATGTCATTTAGGCTGTTTCTATGGGTTGTTTTTTAAATTGTGGTCACAACCGTTAAATCTCCTATCTGAATTAAATCTCCTATCTGAATTACATTTCCTATCTGAATTACATCTCCTATCTGAATTACATCTCCTATCTGAAAATTTAAGTGTGCAGCTTCATCATATTTCCTACGTTCACACCACTATAATACAGATCTCCAGAGCTTTCCATCTTCTAGAACTGAGACTGTCCTTAGTAAGCAGCAGCTCTCCTCTGCCCCCTCCCCACCATGCTGGTCTTCACGTCTGTCCATGTCATTACATGGACATGGACATGCTCTAGATACCTCCTGTAAGTGGAATCACACCATGGTTACCTTTCTGTGATTGGCTTATTTATTTCAGTTAGTGTGAAGCCTTCACTTAACAGGAATCTCCTCCTCTTTTTTTTTCCTTCAATATTTATTTATTATATGTAAGTACACTGTAGCTGTCTTCAGACACTCCAGAAGAGGGTGTCAGATCTTGTTAGGATGGTTCTGAGCCACCATGTGGTTGTGGGATTTGAACTCAGGACCTTTGGAAGAGCAGTCAGTGCTCTTACCCGCTAAGCCATCTCTTCAGCCTTGGAATCTCCTCCGATTAAGGCTGTATTATACTCTGTGTGTGTGTGTGTGTGTGTGTGTGTGTGTGTGTGTGTGTGTGTGTGTGTGTGTACTTGCCTCTCAGTATACATGAGGAATTGATTTTAGGATCCTATAGTAGATACCAAAATTTGTATATGTTTAAATTCCTTATGGAATGGTATAATATTTCCATATAACCTATATGAATCCTTTTGTATGCCTACAGTATCTTAATACAAGTGACTCCTATAAATAGTTGTTATTTTGTATTGTTTAGAGAATAATGACAAGAAAAAAATATCTGTCCATGTTTAGAACAGACACCCTTTTTCCTGAATCTTTTCAGCCCATAACTACATTTCTAGACTCAGAACATGTAGGTATAGGAAGGCGACTATCTCTCCCACACTTTGTTCGCTGTGAATGTGTGTGTAGAAATGGCTTCTTGAGACACTCCTTTCCATTGCTTGCTTTGCTTTGGCTACATTCGGGAGTGGCATTGCTGGCCCATGTGACTGGTCTCGTTTGGTTTTGATGGTTTTAAGTATCTCTTTTCTTTCCTTAGGTCACGTAGACTTCACTCTGGAGGTCGAGCGCTGCTTGAGGGTGTTGGACGGTGCGGTGGCCGTGTTTGATGCCTCTGCTGGTGTAGAGGTAAAGCTGAGGCTGGAGTGAACACAGCAGCAGCGTGTCCTTAAAATGTAGCACGTATCAGGCTTAGTCAGTTATAGCCCTTTACTTGGTAAATCTGTATCAGTCAGACTGGGATGGAAGAAAGCTGGGATTTCATAATGCAGTATGACCTCAGATGTTCACAATGGAAGGAGAGTTGGTTTTTCTGTAGAAAATGTATGCATGTTGGTATGGGGAACCAGGAGGAGCCTGGGATTCTGTTGATCTTAAACTATTGAGTTCTTCTGTGTTAGTGTCATGGATTCTGTCAGAAGTCACAAAGTCACTAGATGAGGGTCAGGGGACTTTATTAGTCTACATGTAATAACCACCAGAGAGCCAACATCCCTCCAAGTCCTAGTCTAGAGAGTGGCATGAGAGGAGTCAGATGCCAGCTGCTCACGTGACATGCATGGTCAAAGCAGTGGAACACTTTATCGTGCACAGTTAGCTCCTCTGTGTTACTCTGGAGGATGTACAGTGTTTATTTTCTAGGGCAGTCATCAAACCTACCTTTCCTCCCTAGGGAGATAGATTGTTTGCTATAGAAACACAGCGTCCTTAAAAGATAGTGTAGAGAGGACACTTGGCACTTCTAGAATACACAGAAACATGAATAATTATTTCCTCACAGGTAACGTAAAGATTCTTAGCCTTTTGGTGGTGGTAGCACATACCTTTAATCCCAGCACCCAGAGGCAGAGGCAGGTTGATCTCTGGGAGTTCAAGGATAGCCTGGACTACAGAGTGAGTTCCAGGATAGTGCTACACAGAGAAACCCTGTTTTGAAAAACCAACCAAACAAAACAGATTCTTAGGAGGGGCTACAGCTCATTTCCAGAGTATCTGCCAAGCACATCTGAGTGAATGGGTTCAGGAAAGTCCTCTTTTAATAGAGCTTACTGATAGTGAATTATGCTTGTTATTTTTCTTTTGTTTGATTTTTATTGCTTCAAACAGGGTCTCATTATGTATCATGTATGCAGATGAAGCTAGGCTCAAACTTACAGAGATCCACCCACCTCTGCCTCCTAAGGACTGGGATAAAGGTGTGTGCCACTACCTGGTTTGTATATAGGGGTGAGTTATACTATTTTTAGTGAGTGTGCCCTTCAAAATTGGCTTTGTTGAATATATAATTCATATAAGTTTTGCCCTTAAACTATTTTAATTAATTTGTAAAAATCAGTATCTTTTTAAAAATGGGACAGATTGACACAGTATACCCTAAGAAAGATAAAACAAATATGTGTTGTATCGTGCTCAAAATGTTTGACTCATGTCTAATCACAAGACAGTGATTAGTGAAATCTAAGAGAGAAGATGTGTCAGGGACAACTACTTACAACTTTTCAGAAATAAAACAAAACCAAAACTGTTTTAATGTAAGAATCATAAATGATTAAGGGTAATCCTGAAGAACTATTCTATATAAAAGAATTTTTAAAAATCAAGAAAATGAATGTATTTTTAAATCCTTGGTTGGATCCTGAATTTAAAATGAATTAGAAGAGATCATTGAAGAACATAGAGAAATTTGAATTATATACTGCAGGAAAATGTTATTTTAAGCTATGTTAAGCCTAAAATGTTCTGAGTGTGATCATTATAACTGGTTATTTAGTAGAAGGTTCTTATTTGGAAGTACATGCAGCTATCACCATATGTCCAGCCTACTGTCATGACCCAGCCATATCTATTATGCATTTGTCTGTATGCAGGGCTTTTGAGAGGGAGCTGTCATCATAAGATAGCCTTTTATGTGCTGAAGAATGACTGAAACTCAAAAGAGAACAAAAGCAAGCATTGCTAACAGTGGGTCAGCTGGGGCTCACAGTTGTTGATACAGTGACTTTAGAAGACTGGCAGTTTCATATAAAGTTATATATATATCTGCCCTAAAACCCAATAGTTCTGTATCTTTTTCCAAGGGAATGGAACATTTGTTTAGCATGTTTATAGTGGCTAGAATTACAGCAGCTCCAAGCTAGCAGTTATGTAAGTGTGTACTCACTGATTAATAGAGAAGCTGGTCTGAGTAAAGGGATAAGGTGGACAAATCAGAAGCCATAGGTAAGTAAGACTCATGAACAGGCAGAATATGGACCTGTGATGGCATGTCAGAACTGGTTTCTTACAGCAGGCTGAAGAGGCAAATCTGGAGGGATAGCAGGTTCTATGCATTGATCTGAGTTACACAGGTCTATTTCAAACTTACCTATATGCTTAGTCTGTGTATTTTGTTGTGTATAAATTTTACTGAACAAACAAAAAGCTGAACATTAGATTTTTTATGCTTTTTCGGGCTTAAGGATTCAATGAGGTACAGATGTTTTAATATAACCAGACTATATTTATAAATTTAACATGTACAGGAATGAAATCAACTTATAAATATAGGTAGTAGTCTATCCTTCACCTTTACCCTATTGGTTCACATGAACATTCAGATACTTAAATGAAATGTGATTTTTATCATAATAGTGCTTTTATTATATTCATATTTATTCCTCAAGGCAAAAATCCCTATTTTACATATTTAAAAAACTGGAATTAGGAGATATGGTGGCACCTGCCTGTAATCTCAGCACTTGGGAGGAGGGTGGAGGAAAATGTGGAGTTTAGAGTCAACCTTGCATGGAGCAAGTTCCCGGCCAACCTGGGCTTTCTGAGTCCTGGCCTAAAAAAGTAATAGTTAAAACAGATTAGCTCATTATTACATACTGGGAAAAATGAAGAGAGATAAAAAATAGGTCTTTTGGTTGTGACTTAAGTTCTGTCCTGAGAGCTCTAGACATCTCCCAGATTCTGAGTCACTCTGTCAGGGGACTTAGTTTACCGAAACAGAAGCACTGGTCTCAGGCAGTGTGACGCTTCTTCCAGGCACCTTCACCACATCCTGTTCTGCTCTCCCAAGAGCAAAACAGAGTCCCTGGAAATGAACTGCCGAGGTTCTCGTTCTCTGCCAGCATCAGACCCAATTCCACACCACCACAGATTCATGGTTCTAGCAACAGCTATGGGCATTTTCTCTCATTTTTGCTTTAGGCCCAGACTCTCACTGTATGGAGGCAAGCCGACAAACACAAAGTACCCCGGATCTGCTTTTTAAACAAGATGGACAAGACTGGAGCAAGGTATTTGAAGACTGCTTCATAGGCTGTTATGGTTACAAAGCAAAGACAAGAACTCAGGGGCTAGAGCTTATTTTCAGAAAAAGCAATTTTTCCTTCTGAAGTATAATTATTCTATGGACTCTTGACAATTTAACGTAATTTCAAAGCATCTCAATTGTAGTTGAGATCAGTTGAGGTGTACTAAGTGGCAAGCCATCTGGGTCTAATGCAGCACGTCTTGTACACTCCTGATGAGAGTTTTGCTGTTCTGTTCATTCTCTTTGGAGCTCTACAGCATGTACTACCCTTGCTCCTGAAGGCTGCTGTGATCTCCTGGTTGCTAGACTTAGGGAGTAGGGTTGATTCTCGTAGTTAACTCAGAGAATGGGGTCTTTCTGTGTCTTCTGATTTTCTTTCGATAGTTAGTATTAGACTTAACTGAAGGGCACTGGGAAGGGGAATGTCCTATATGTAAGGCAAAGGATGGTTAGTGCTGAAATGTAGCGATCATACACTGAGTCTTATGTGGAGTGGCAACCAAATGGATACGTCGTTCTGGCAACAGAGAATCAGAAATATATGAAGGATTTGGTGAAATGTGAACAGAAACAAGTCAAGAATGTTAAGGATTAGGCCGGGCGTGGTGGCGCACGCCTTTAATCCCAGCACTCCGGAGGCAGAGGCAGGCGGATTTCTGAGTTTGAGGCCAGCCTGGTCTACAGAGTAAGTTCCAGGATAGCCAGGGCTATACAGAGAAACCCTCTCTCAAAAAACAAAACAAAACAACAACAACAAAAAAAGTTAAGGACTGTGGAGGAAATATGGGAAGACATCTTGGTAAGCGATGAGATGTGGTAAAAATTCAGCTGTCCTTCACCAAGTCTACTGTCCTGTGCCCCGTGGTTATGTGGCTTCCTTGGCAACTTAGTTTAAAGTTGATTACTAATGGTACAGCAACCTGTAACATTTGCTAGGCTCATGTTTGAATCTTTCCTATTTGGGATTTCATGTAGTCAATAGAAGTATGTGTTGAGTGACTTACAGTGTCTGTAGTGATGAGGTGGATACTAGGCTAGTTCTCAGAGATGTCAGGGCCATGTATGTGTGTAGTGTGTAGTTTTTAAAAAGAACCCATGCTAAATCCGGCTAATGTACCAGCACTGGTAGTCTGCTCCGCCCCCACCCCCAGTTTTTCCTGAAATGTCTGGAACTGCTGGCTCTCATTTCTCAGGCCAGCCACACCCCTATTCACTCAGCTACCCTTAGCCCCGTGAAATGAAAACACTCGAGACTTATAATAAACCAGCCAGATTTATAATGGTAAATCTCCAACCCCAAAATGCCCATGAAAAGAACACACACTCAATAATATAATTACAAACTGTACACTTAGATTAGACAGATATATCACTTCACTACTCTATTGCCCAGCTATGAAATTCCTAGCTGCTTGGGGCTTTTCCAGGACATGTGGTTATGCTCCATCTTCTTCCATCTTCTCTCCCCCACCCCACCCCCTGCCACTGTCCGCTGTCACTTCTTCCTCCTCCCTCCTCTCTAAAACTTTCAACTCCGTCTTTTCTTTCCACTGCCCAATCACAGGCTCTAGGAACTCACAATATATGTGTATATATAATTTTGCCTGTGTGCCAGCAATAGCATTTATACCATAGGTAGCCAGCCCAAATGTTAGCATGAAAACAAGCACCATAGCTATACCTAAGATTAAAACATAGAACATTAGTCTGTCTGCATCTTAGAAGAGAACCAATAGTTTATATAGCTGTAGAGGAAAAATCCTTAATTCAAATAAAATCTTGCATTTAACTGTAATTAATTAACTGTGTGACCTTAATTAGTATCAAAACTTGGTTATATGAAGCTTGCGATAATAATTGCTTAGACTTGCACATGGTGAGATAATGGTAACTACTCAATTGCTGTTATCAGGTTTCTTTAAGATACTACCCTAAGGAAAACTGATGTAGTGAGTAATCATCATTTAAGGGCATCAGAGAATGAATAAAGGGGTCCTTTTAGAGAACATTCTTAAACCTGTTTTGAGAGGTTTTTACTGTGTTTCTAACAGGCTACTCTGCTTTTTACAGTTTTAATTATGCGGTTGAAAGCATCAGGGAGAAGTTAAAGGCAAAGCCCCTGATTTTACAGGTAATTGGTTAGTTAATACCACATTTTGTAGTTCCTCATCAGTTTATTGTGGCATAAACACTTTTGACACATACTCAAGTAAATACCGATAAAGATTTTGATTGCAATAGTGAGGTAAGAGCTGAGGAAGTGGTGTGCTGGTAAGTGCTGTCACCAGAGTGGTGTAACCACAGAAAGCTCACTCTAACTTTCAGCTGCCAATTGGTGAAGCCAGAACATTCCAAGGAGTGGTGGATGTCATAAACAAAGAAAAACTTGTGTGGCATTCTAACTCTGACGATGGAAAAGACTTTGAGAGAAAGCCCCTCTCAGAAGCGAGTGATCGGGAATTGCTAAAGGAGACGATCGAAGCAAGGAACTCCTTAATTGAACAAGTAAGTACTTTAGTTTAAAATTCCATGTTTGGTAACTTTTGGACATATGTATTGTGAAACTTAAAAAAAAATACATATGTAATATGTAAAGTACAGTGAATGAAAATTAATGCCACTGTGTCTGCCACCGACAAAGATGAAATAATTACCTTGCTTCCTATTTATCTCTATATCCTTTTCAGTTGTTTTTATTTTCCTTTTAATATTAATTTATTTTTATTTGTATAAGTGTTTTTCCTATATGTGTTTGTGTTTACAATACATATGTCTAGTACCCAGGGAGACCAAAAGAGGGCGTTAGGATCCTTTGGAACCAGAGTTATCAGATGCTTGAGGGCAATGGAGCTATCTCTCTGGCCCTGGCTTGGTTTTGTTGTGTGCTCAGAGTTGAACCTAGGACTTGTTAGATAGATGGTAAGCATGCGCTTTACCACTGAACTGCACTCCCTGTACCCAGCATGTTATTTTAGTGTTAGCATTTGTTTGCATATTCTGACCTTCTATGTGTAATGATAGTTTATAGTTTTCCCATTTTATATTGTGATGGAGCTGGTCACTGTTGGTACCTGTAGTGACAGTTTAGTTTTACTGTTGTATGTTGTTTTGATACATAATTACAGTGCAATTTATTGTCTGCTTCTCAGTAGATTGACTTAAAATTGTTTTTTCTCTTTTGATGTTAGAAATAATGTTGCTGAGTTTGTTGTGGCATACATCTGTAGTCCCATTATTTCAGGAATTGAAGCAGGAGAATTTAAGGTCAGCCCAAGCTACGTAGTGAGTTCCAGGCCAACCTGGGGTTATATTGACCTTTCTCAAAGAAATCAGGCAAACAGAAACCATGTTCTATCTCCTGTGCAATGTGGAAAACTTTCCTGAAAGGAACCTGCCTATCTTCTACTTTATCAGATGTCAGATTACTTAAAAAAATTAAAGTCATCAATTTATTTATACTTATAGGTCTGCATCAAATCTCAGCACTTTAATAGAACATAGCAAGATTGTTAGGTTGTAATATTTAAATCAATATTTGTGGCAATAAATAATACATGTTATGCTTCTTGAATATTTATAGTAAAGCATTTGAATCTTTTAATTTATTTTTTCACTTTAAAATTGAGTTGGTCTAAGTTTAAAACAAATATTTTTTAAGACATAGTCTTGACTGTGTTGCCCAGACTTCTTTGGAGCATTCCATCTTATAGCCTCATACTCTACCTGCTCAGTCCACGCAGATTCTACCAGCATGTTCTAATATTTATCTTGGATAGGTAGATATTTGTAGAGAAATTATTTGCCATTTATAACTTTTAGTATTCACTGACTTTATAGCTAACATAATGTTATTGTTACTGGATAGTACATATTGAGGGCCTGGTGTTTGCTAGGGTTAAGGCTTTACATGGACTGTTTGAGTCTTACAACCATGTATTTTCCCATTTTACAGATGAGAAATTGGAATCTTAGAGTGTTTCAATAAGTTTTGCTGCTAATAAAGGGCAGAGCTGGGATCTGAACTCAGGACAGCATCAGATCAGAGCTCAAACTGCTCCCACCCTGATAGTCTGTTTCCCCCTCTCCCTTTCCCTCTCCCTCCCCTCTCCCCTCTCCCCNTGGCTTGGAACTTGCCTTGTAGAGCAGGCTGCCTTGAATTCACAGACCTACCTGCTTCAGCCTCCCAGGTACTGGGTTCAAAGGCTTATGTCACCATGCCTCCCTGCTAGATGGCTCCTTGAGATTAATAAGGCATAGAAAGAGCAAGAGTAGAATTAACATTGATCATGAATTGGGCACATAATTAGTTCCTTTTTGAGCATGTGTGTGCATGTATGTGCATGCGCAATTTTAATACAGAACAATTATAGGCATAAAGAAGGATTTTATAATCCAGATGGATAGCCAAAACATGCTTGCACATACGGCTTTTACTACAGTGTGACAGTGTTTGATGTGTATAGAGAAAATTTGAGATATCAGTAGTAATAACAGGTGATTATAATGAATAAAATTTAGAGAATAAGACCACTTCAGATACATTAGGGACAATAAGAGAAAAACCCCACAAGTGTGTATTGGTGAGTATAGAACAGATATAATCCTTGTGTACTATGGTGGGAATATAGTGATTAGTTGCAATAGAAAACCATGTGAGAAGGGCTGGAGAGATGGTACAGTTAAGACCAGAGGACCCAGGTTCTGTTCCCAGCACCCACAACTGTCAGTTATTCCTGTTCCAAGTTATGTGACTTTTTTCCTGATTTACACAGGCACCAGGCACACATGTGGTATGCATACATATATGCAGACAAAACACTCATACACATAAAATAAATGTAAATCCTTTAAAAAGAAAAAAAGGAAAGGAAATGGAGGCTCTTCCAGACATTCCATTTGGGGTTCTACCCCCCAAAATTAGAAGCAGTAGCTTGAAACCACCCCTGTTCCTATTAGTAGTATTCATAGTAGGCAAAAAAGCAGAGACAACCCAAGTGACCATCAACAGATGAGTGGATCAACAAAATATGGATGGACTGTTACTCGTCTTAAAAGGGAAGGGAGTTCTGACAGGGTACAGCCTTAGTGACCTGAGGCCACTGTGTCAGGGAGGTACACCAGCCACAAATGCTGCGTGGCTCTGTTTTGTGAGGCAATTAGAGGATGCTCAAGACGGAAAACAGAATGCTGCTTACCAGATGTGGATGGGAGGGTGGGAGTTGTTTGCAAGTTTAAAAGTTTAGGAGCTTGGCCAACAATACAAATGAGCTTAATATTACTGAGCTATACCTAAAAATGATTATGATGGCTAACTGCTTTAATGTGGCTACGATGGTAAATTTTAACCACAGTTAAATTGAGACCCTAAGTGTGAACTAGAATATGCTTTCTGTCTCTCATGACTCCTTTAGAGGTGAAGTGTAATGGTGATAGTAATAGCTAATACTTATGGGCTGCTAACCGCAGGTTCTGAAAGAAGGATTGCAGTTGGCTCTTGATGGTCACAACAGCCCTAAGAAGAAAGTGACCAGGACCCGCAAATTGTTCTTCAGTGACAGAGAAGATAAAAGCTGGTGTATGGGGGTCTTGCATAAATTTTGTCTTGTGCCAATCAAGTTTATTGAGAAGTACAGCATCTTATTTTCAGAGTGAAAAATGGCCAAAGTCAGCAGATGGCTAAGTTAGACAAGTTGGCAAGGAGAACACAGCCACCTTTAACTTCGAATTTGGCTTTGTGCTTTCTGGGCATGTTAGGTTTGTTTCTGCTGTGTCTTCTGTGCTTACACTTTTGGATATTTTGCTCCTTTGCACTATCATCCACAATTAAAACTGTTTTAGAATTATGATCATGATTTGTTTTTATCTTTTGTCTAAGGTAGAGTTTCAATTTCTAGCCCAGGTTGCCTAGAAACATGCAGTCCACCAGCCTCAGCCTCCTAAGTGCTAGAATTGCAGGGATGTGCCATTATGCCCAGCCTGTTTTATTACTTTTTTGTTAGCTGAATTATCTGTTTCATTTATGCAGATGGTTATGAGAAGCACAAACTAGTAATTACAGTTGTATTGTTAACATGATGCCAGCAACAGCAACTGACATACCTTACTTTGTGGAAGTAGATTAGGGCCTTCAGTCTGGCTACTGTGGGAAGTGTAGCCATCATTATGTATTCATATGCTAGAGGAGTACCTGATGACACTTGCTATGAGCTAAAAGACCCTGCTTTATCCCCAAACCAGCAGTCCACTGTGTGATTGTCACTGTAGATGCATTAGGCGTTTTCTCTGATAACATGGAATTGAGTATAGCTCTGACTCTCTGTGACTTCAAGAACTTCACAGCACACCTTCAATTTCCAGGTTTTTTCTTTGGGGAAACAAAACAAAACGGAACTGTTTTTTCAAAAGTTACAAAGAGTTGTTTGAGCCTGACATGGTGGCGCACGCCTTTAATCCCAGCACTTGGGAGGCAGAGGCAGGCAGATTTCTGAGTTCGAGGCCAGCCTGGTCTACAAAGTGAGTTCTAGGACAGCCAAGGCTACACAGAGAAACCCTGTCTTTAAAAAAAAAAAAAAAAGAGTTGTTTGGCTTGTGTATGTCAGGTTATGTAACTGTCTTCAAAGGTCTGGTGCATACATGTAAAGTTAGCTAAGGATGAAAGTAAATACAAGTTATACAAGTTTGTCTTTCTTTACAGGTTGCGGATTTAGATGATGAGTTTGCTGACTTGGTTTTAAGTGAATTTAGTGAAAATTTTGATTTAGTACCAGCTAAAAAGGTAATGTGTTACTCAATTATTTATACAGAATTTTACTCAAGTGAATATGGTTTGGTTTTTCTGTCTTTGGAGAGTGTGTAAGGTGTGTGTGTTAACGTTTTATTCTGTTAAAAATGGTGGCTTAAAAATAAAAGTCACTGCTTCTGTGTAAGTACTTAATGCCAGTAACATGCTATTTCCACATATGGTATACAAAGTTAGAAGTTGAATCATTTTCCTTAGAAAATGATTCTTTAGAGTTAGGGGCAGTTCATTTTCTCATAGCACTGGCTCTTTTTTTTTTTTTTTTTTTTTTTTTTTTAGCACTGGCTCTTTAATGGATGTCAGCAGGAGGGAATTATCCCCAGGACTGGAAACCTAGCCACTCCCTAGGCTAGTGTGGTCATGCCTTAGAGGAAAAGAACCTGCTGCCACCACTTTACTGCCCCAGCATAATTCCTGCACGGCTTCTAAAACTTAGCCTTATGCCCACAGATAGCTGTGGCTCCTATCATGCATCAAAGCCTCTCTTTTCAGCAGATAGAGACCTCTACAGAGAACCACAGCTGGTCACAATGCAGAGCTCAACCCCAGTGGATACAGCACTTTTTCAATATTGTTAAGCACCTATTATACCTAAACCTTCTCTACCTTCTGAAGCTTTGCTGTATTTCAGAGGCCTCACTATAATATTTATAAAGACTTTGTTAAACAAGAGACAGCACTAGACGTCCAGCATACTGGGAAGTGATTAACGTTGTTAGAAAAATAAATCCATGGAGAGTGATGGAGGTGTGGTGCAGCGGTTCACAGGGGTGTTTAGGGAAAGCCTTTGACTCCGAGAGATTCTGACCGGGACTAGTGAACTGTGCACAGATCCATGCTCACGCTCTCTGTTTGCTTTTAGTTACAGGCTGCAATACACAGAGTCACACTGGCGCAGGCTGCAGTGCCTGTGCTGTGTGGGAGTGCCTTGAAAAACAAGGGCGTGCAGCCCCTGCTGGATGCCGTGACCACTTACCTGCCGTCACCCGAGGAGCGAGAGGACCGCTTTCTGTAAGTGTGTGACCACATGTATTACACTCATACGGCTGGAAAAACCAAGTGGGCCTTGTTCCATGAAAGTACTTTAAAGCAGCCATTTAAAAAAGTGGTGGAAGCTGGGCATGGTGGCGCATTCCTTTAATCCCAGCACTCAGGAGGCAGAGGCAGGCAGATTTCAGAGTTCGAGGCTAGCCTGGTCTACAAAGTGAGTTCTAGGACAGCCAGGGCTATACAGAGAAACCCTGTCTCGAAAAACCAACAACAAAATAAGTAAGTAAATAAATAAATAATAAAAGTGGTGGAGAGTGTCTCTGTACATGATATAAGACCATAGCCATTCTCACTTGCAAAGACTTTTTTGTTCTCTTCTAGATAGTTATAAAGGTGTTTTTTTTTCCTATGTGTATGATTCTGCCATCTCAGTTGGCTTTTTATTTTTATTTTTTAATGTTTTTTACTCTCTTAGGAGATATGTTTCTATTCACCTAGACTTTAGGATTTTTCTGTAGTCAGAATATTTTGTGTCTATAGAGAAGGTTATTGTTTTTCCTGCTGTCTGTCCCTGTAATAGATCTCTAATATCTGAAGTAGTATTAAGCAGAATAGCCGAGAAGTGGGTTTTGTGTTAATAAGGACAGTAATAAGTTCTCCCATCTCAGAATTAGAAAGGCGTGTGAAGTGAGCACGGGCTTCAGGCCAAGTGGCCTAATCCACGTGACCTACCTTCACATCAGTGAAAGGTGGGCGGCTGGACTCCTGTTTCTGAAGACTGTCATAAAAACCTAGTGAGTTAATGATGTTGAAGCCTAAGGAGCAGCGCTAGCCTGTAGAAAGCTTCTGTATCTGTACCATTAAGAAGGACTAGGAATAAGATGGGAAAGGCCATAGCTAGAAGTGTGTTTAACTTACTGGGACTCATGGACTTCCTTGAGACTGATGACAATATCATCCTTCCTCAGAAAAATGCACCCAATGAACAAAATTTGTCAATTTCAGGAAAATTCACTTTCCAAAATTTTTAATGAATGCTACTTTAAAAACATGTTTCCTTAAGAATACTGTTTCTGTAAACAAGATCAAGTTTCTGCTGTAGATTAATGGTATTATTCAGCTATACACAAAGAGAGGTGAGAGGCTGAAGCAACAGTTGGAAAGAATATTTACTTATCCTCAAGAGATTCCTTGGTTTTATGACCTTTGAAGATTCACTTTTTTTTAAGGAGAGAGTTTGTGCAATGAGGATGTTTACAAATATGATAGTACTTGAAAGAGAACCCTTCTTTTAGTTTTAAATATTTATTGGTAAACCCCCATTAGGTATTTTAGTCAGTGATGGAAGAAAGAGTTGTAGGAATGTTACATTCTGGGCATGGATAACTCTGCTAAAAGATCTCCAATACATCCTTTTCTTGCAGGCAGTGGTATAAGGGTGACTTGTGTGCACTGGCGTTTAAAGTACTCCATGACAAACAGCGAGGACCCCTGGTTTTCCTGCGCATTTACTCAGGAACACTGACGCCTCAGCTGGCTGTCCATAACATTAATAGAAACTGCACGTAAGGAGAAGTTTTGCTTATTTTCTAAAACTGCATTCATTTAGTTAAAAGTACTTTACTAATAGAGATCATGGTTTTATAGGGAAAGAATGAGTCGTCTGCTTTTGCCGTTTGCTGACCAACATGTAGAAATCCCTTCCCTGACTGCTGGAAACATTGCTTTGACAGTTGGGCTTAAACAAGTGAGTGACCACATGGGTTCTACAGCATAGAGTGTAAATGTGATTTGTAAATAATTTAGAATAGCAAAAGTCACAGACCATCTGAATGTCTATTATATGAATATGACGGCATATTGATCAAGAGAGTTGAATGTCATGCATTTGCTAGAAAGAAAAATAAATTGCAGAAGCCCACAGACAGGATGAATTATAGTCAAATAAAGTTCAACTCCAAGTAAAGTGTAAAGTTTATTTACAGTTTTTTGTTTGTTTGTTTGTTTGTTTGTTTTTTGTTTTTGGTTTTTCGAGACAGGGTTTCTCTGTATAGCCCTGGCTGTCCTGGAACTCACTTTGTAGAACTCAGAAATCCGCCTGCCTCTGCCTCCCTAGTGCTGGGATTAAAGGCGTGCGCCACCACGCCCGGCCCTACAGTTTTTTATTTTATTCCCCTGGAATCTTTGCCTGTTTGTGTATTTGTGTGTGTGTGTGTGTGTGTGTGTGTGTGTGTGTGAGGGAGGAAGGGGGTGGGAGCACATTAAAACACTTTGTGAGCTTTTATCGAACCTGCCTTGCTATAATGGGAAATTCAGGCAGAGATATATATTTTTAGACAGATTTTTTTGGCTAATAAATTTTGGTGTGTATTGTATGTTTGGTGTGTTTTGTATGTTTGATGTGTATTGTATGTTTCATTATTTGTTAGAATGTATTACAATGGTTTAGATTAGAGTTCTTACACAAGTTAAATGAGCTTTATATAAAGTTGTGAGACTTGTGAATCAGTTCTCTTAAGTTGGAGTGAAGAGCATGCTCCACTAGGATTTTGTCTTGTGGTTTTGGGTGGAAGATGAGTGCTAGCCAGGAAGCTGTCGTGTTTGCTTGCAGACTGCCACTGGAGACACCATAGTCTCGTCCAAGTCCAGTGCGTTAGCTGCCGCTCGCAGAGCCGGACGAGGAGAAAGGGAGCATGGAAAGAAGCGAGAAGCCGAGAGTCTGCTGTTGGCTGGGGTGGAGGTCCCAGAGCCCGTCTTCTTCTGCACCATAGAGCCCCCGTCAGTCGCCAAGCAGCAGGGTTGGTTTTCAGTTGGTGTTTGTAGCCTATGGGAAGTAGTTTCAGTAGTTATCTTTCTTTTCTTTTAGTTTTTCAAGACAGAATTTCTCTGTGTAGTCCTGGCTGTCCTGGAAATCACTCTGTAGACCAGGCTGGTCTCAAACTCAGAAATCCGCTTGCCTCTGCTTCCCAAGTACTGGGATTAATGGCATGCGCCACCACTGCCCAGCTGGGTTGTGATTTTTCAAGTCTATGTAGCTTTGGCTGTCCTGGAACTCACTTTGTAGACCAGGCTGGCCTTGAACTCAGTGATGCACCTCTGCACCTCTATGCCTCTCCACCCTGATTAAAAGCATGTCCCACCACTACCCAGCTTTGTAATGATTTTTATGAAATTTCAAGTATTTAGCCCTGCTCTACCCTCCTAATGTGTTAGATGAATTAGGACACGATTTGAAACGAATCCACTTTCTTGCATCTACACTATGAGCCAGCTCTGATTCCTGCAAACGCTCGCCCGTTTGCGTTTTGCTTGCTCAGCTTTCACTCTGTCTTGCTCACCTTGCAATGGCTCCCCTGGACTTCTCTGCTTACCATAGAAACTCTAGGTCTGAGCCCAAGCGTCGGCACTTTATGAGGCTCTCGGTGAGTTCTCACTTAAGAACACCACCTAAAGACAGACGTTCTAGTGTTCTTTAGTCCCCTACAAACAACTTGGATGCACAGATTATGGGAGATCAAGGGCAACCTTTATCTCCTCTCCATACCTCCTAAGATGCAGTGAGAAATATCTGGCCAGGTGGGACTGTAGTTCATCTACCCAGCTAGAATGCACGTAAAAGAAATTGAAGTGTAGATGTAAGACCCCAAGTAATGAAAGAAGCTGGGTCTTTTCTTGTCCAGTTGCTGAAGGAACAGCATTTAGTATAAGGCAAACGTAGCCGGGGCTGGAGCAGTGGCTCAGTTAAGAGCACTTGTTCTTTCAGAGGCCCTGAGCTTGATTCCCAGCACCCACATAGCTGCCAGTAAGTCAAATTCCAAGAGGTGTAATACTCTTTTCTGGTGCCCTCAGTACCAGCCAGTTATGCATAGTATACATGTTTACACACACAGCTCTCATACATAACACATTAAAAAAAATGTAGCAAAATCCCAAATCTGAAATGCATGAAATTTGAACATTTTTCATCTTAAGCATTTCAGATAATAGATGTCATACTATATTGTCATTTAAGCCAAAAAATATGAATGACGTCTAGAGAGATTGCGCAGTAGTGAAGAGCACGCTCTGCTCTTGCAGAGGTCTGGGTTGAGACCTCAGCACCCAGTGCTGGATCATGGTGGCTAGCAACCCTCTGTAACTCCGTTTGCAGACAATGTGCCACCTGACCTCCAGGGACACTGCATACAAGCGGTGCACATACATTCAAGCAGTGAAAGTACTCGTACACATAAATCTTTGTAGAGTACTCTTTTTTTCATATTAAGTCTTTGAAATCTGGTGTGCATTTTGCATTTATAGCACCTATTAATTCAGACCAGTAACACTTAGAAATGGACAGCACAGCTCTCGAAAGCTTGGTTTATATACCTAAGAAACTAGTAAATGAATATAATTGATAAAGGTTAACTCATTAATCTGTAGTTTAACTCTTTTTCTTCAACTGCACTTTTCAGTCTCTGGAACTTTTATAAAGAAGGCAAGCACGCTTATCAGCTAAAGACATTATTGAGTTACTCCACATAGCATATTAAACACAAATGATTCATCTTCATTTCTCCTATTTTTCTTGGTCAGCTCCTAGATTATGCAATAGAACCAGATTAGGTTTCTGTCCCTATAAAGCCCTTTAGTGGCTTTCCAGTATAAAGCCAAACCTCTCAGCATGGCCTGCCAGACAGTCCATGCTCTCCCCGCCTTGCCTCTCCCTTCACATCTGCTGCTGCTCTTTACTGCCTGCTGCCTGGCTGCATCTGCATGCTGCTTTAACCTGCTCATTGTGCAGATGTTTGCACATCACTTGCTTTCACACACCTCTCCTTGGAATTGTCTTATCTTGGTTTAGCCTCGGCAAAGCATTCATGGCTCTTCGAAATGTTCTTTTCTTAATCAGTGTACCTGCTTGTTAATCTATGCTCCCTACTTGAAACCTATTGTTGTTACCTAGAAATGAAGTGAAGATAACAGGTATTGTTTAATCACGCAGATTTGGATCATGCCTTGGAACGCCTTCAGCGCGAAGATCCCAGTTTGAAAGTGAAACTCGATCCTGACTCTGGACAAGTAAGTATATTATGGCCTAGTCCTAGGAAGGAGGGGAGACATGCATATAACATTGATTAGTCTATGCTCCTGAAAGAAAGAAGCACTGATTTATAATACAAGTTTCTCTTTATGTATGTTGTCATTCTAAGTAAACATTCTCTTCAGTTCCCTAAAATAATTACATTTCCCATATACAGCTCACTCCCCATTGGTTTGGACTTTCCATAACATGGGCTTTTGTGAAGTTTTGAAATATGATTCAACTCGTATGTCTCTTACACTGATGCTTACAAAAGCAGCATCCTAAAGAAGGTCAGAAACCAGAGAAGCCAGTTTCTGTTGTATGAATGTTCAAACTAGCCTAGGGGTTGTCACTGCCTACAACATTTAGGAAACATGTATGTAGTTGAGGGAGGTTTTAGAGGGAGGTTATTTACCCCATTCTTAAGGTATTATCTTCAGCCATATTATCAAGCAGCTGTCTGCTTCTTCATTAAGAAAGAGTTCTAGCAGGATGGTGCTGGTGCTTGTCGTTAATCCCAGCACTTTGCAGGAAAAATAGGCAGATCTCTGAGTTCTTTTCTTATTAGATATTTTCTTTATTTACATTTCAAATGTTATCCCCTTTCCTAGTTTCCCATCCAAAAATCCTCTATCCCCTCCCCCCTCCCCCCTCCACCCTCCCCCTTTCCCCCTGCTCCCAAACCCACCCACTCCTGCTTCCTAGCCCTGGCATTCCCCTATATTGGGGCATAGAACCTTCACAGGACCAAGGGCCTCTCCTCCCATTGATGACCGACTAGGCCATTCTCTGCTACATATGCAGCTGGAGCCATGAGTCCCACCAAGTGTTTTCTTTGATTGGTGGTTTAGTCCCAGGGAGCTCTGGGGATACTAGTTAGTTCATTATTGTTGTTCCTCCTATGGGGCTGCAAACCCCTTCAGCTCCTTGGGTACTTTCTCTAGCTCCTTCTTTGGGGACCCTGTGCTTCGTCCAATGGATGACTGTGAGCATCCACTTCTGTATTTGCCAGGCACTGGCAGAGCCTGTCAGGAGACAGCTATATCAGGCTCCTGTCAGCAAGCTCTTGTTGCCATCTGCAATAGTGTCTGGGTTTGGTGGTTGTTTATGGGATGAATCCCCAGGTGAGGCAGTCTCTGGATGGTCATTCCTTCAGTCTCTGCTCCAAACTTTGTCTCTGTAACTCCTTCCATGGATATTTTGTTCCCCCTTCTAAGAAGGATCAGAGTATCCACACTTTGGTCTTCCTTCTTCTTGAGTTTCTTATGTTTTACAAATTGTATCTTGGGTATTCTAAGTTTCTGCGCTAATATCCACTTATCAGTGAGTGCATAACATGTGTGTTCTTTTTTTTTTTTTTTGGTTTTTTTCGAGACAGGGATTCTCTGTGTAGCTCTGACTGTCCTGGAACTCACTTTGTAGACCAGGCTGGCCTCGAACTCAGAAATCCGCCTGCCTCTGCCTCCCGAGTGCTGGGATTACAGGCATGCGCCACCACGCCTGGCTAACATGTGTGTTCTTTTGTGATTGGGTTACCTCACATAGGATGATATCCTCCAGATCCATCCATTTGTCTAAGAATTTCATAAATTCATTGTTTTTAATAGCTGTGTAGTACTCCATTGTAGAATCACCACATTTTCTGTATCCATTCCTCTGTTGAGGGACATCTGGGTTCTGGATCTCTGAATTCTAGAGCAGCCTGGTATACAAAGTAAGTTCCAGACCAGCCAGAGCTACATAGTGAGACTCTGTCTTAAAAATAACACTACCATCCTGACCACCACCACCATCCCTAAAGAGAAAAGAAAAAGGGTTTAGCCAGGTTTGGGGTGTCTCGTGCCTGTGATTCCAATATTTGAGAGGCTAAGGTATATATATATGATTGCTACAAGTTTGATATGAAGTTGGATGGCAAACAAGTGAAACCCTGTCAAAAATCAAACGAGGGGGACTGGAGAGATGACTCAGTGGTTAAGAGCACTGGCTGTTCTTCTAGTGGTCCTGAGTTCAATTCCCAGCACTTATATGATGATTTACCACCGTTTGCAACTCTAGTGCCCTCTTATGGCTTTCTAGGCACCAGGCATGCCAGTGGGGCACAGACATACATGCAGGCAAAATATCTATACACATAAAATGTTAAAAACTAGGCCCAGTGAGGTGCCTCTGTGTGTAAAGGCACTGGCTGCACACGACAGACACCTGGATTTCATCCTGGAATCTAAATAAGTTGTCCTCTGACCTCTACACATGCCTCTCCCCTACACCATACACAAACATAGCACACATATAATAATAATAAATAACAAGCAAACTGCATACAAAGAAAGAAGATAAGAGGCATAATCCAGAAGTTTCGAGCATTGATTGTACTCCTGTTGCTCCAGCCAGATTTGGTATGGAGTTAGGAAGTGTGTGTGATGCTAACTTGGTGCCACTTACCCAGCTGGTCACCAGACTGTCATGGACAGAGACAGTGCCCAGAGGTCACTGCATTTGGTTTATATTCTAGTCAGAAGTAGTATTCTCATGTAGGAGCCCTCAGAAAGTTTTCAAAAGAAACTCAGTTGTGACTAATAGGAAATTACTTAAAATATGTGAACATCATTCCTTTTTATCATACTTTGCATTTATTTTTTTCTATATATAGTATTTTATTTTATTTATTTTTTTCCTTTTTGCTACCAGACTGTCCTGTGTGGTATGGGGGAGTTACATATTGAGATTATTCATGACCGTATCAAGAGGGAGTACGGCCTAGAGACCTATCTAGGGCCTCTGCAAGTGGCATACCGGGAAACCATCTTAAATGCAGTTCGTGCCACAGGTAAAAATAAAACATTTTGGACATTCTGGGTTTGTTTAGTGTTTAGCTGTATAAAAAGGGGTCAGAATGTCTAGTGTCTCCCATAGTTTGTTTTACTGTGTATATTAAAAAAAAAATTATGAGCACAGAAGGCCTGGTGCCACTGCTACCCACCCATCGGACAAATGTGATTCCTAGTGGCCTTGGGACAGTGAAATCAGTGGCTTGTACAGCCCTTACCACTGAAATGGGAAGAAGGATTTGAAGTCAATTCATAGTTATTGTGTGAAGTGCATGAATAATTCCACTATTTAATAGTTTCCCTATACAGATAGCATTCTAGAGGAAGTGCAGTTTTTACGTTACTGTCCTGAATGTAAGTAAGCACTCAGGTTTTCTGTATTTGGTTCCCTTAAGCAAAATAACAATGGTCACTCTTCTCCTCAAGGTGACCTATCATGGACAGGTTGGGAAGTAATGCAGGCCAGAAATGCCGAGGATATTTAGATTGCCCTTTTGAAAACAACATTGCTGAGTCTAGGTGACCACATTTGACTGACTCCTGGACAATTAACCGAACATAACTGCAGCGACAGGAACTCTGCTGCAGGACTGTGCACCAGCAACAGTGCAAATGCGAGGTGACATGAGTAAGGCCCTCTTAACTAAGGCCCGAGCTGGTTAGAGTGGAGGAGAGAGGAAGAGGAAGCCACTGCAGCCACCGGCGGGGGGTGGGGGGCTCTGCTGTCCCCTCCCCCAGCACTGGAGGCCACTTCATCCAGGAAAGAGGAAACTTGGGAGAGTTTTGTCTACACAGGCAGGAGACAGGAAACGCGCGTCTGCGCATGGCCACCAGGGGAGCACCAGGATCTGTAATTACAAGCTTCTAATGCAGAGCGTTAAGTCTAAATCCACAGAACCAGTTTGTGTGAGAAACCTTAAGAAGGATTTAGGTACTTATGGATAGGTTCTTCTTTTGAAGAAATTAAAGGAAGCAGGACTCTAGAGAGATGTATTTCAACGTATGCCTCAAGGCCATCCCACAGTAACATACTATACAAATAAATGCTTTATTAAAGGAAATAAAGGTCCCAAGATTACAGGAACCAGCTTGCCAACTTAAAAATTATGCTCACTGTCAAATATATAGTCATTAATACCCAGATAGAGGATGAAGTACAGTAAATGCGCACTACTGAGTATGATGTGAAATTATCATTCATATATATGGTCTTGTTTATATGAGACGTGGCTGGGATGGGAGCACAGCCTGTAGGGAAAGCAAATGGCAAAGGAAACAGATGTGCACAGGACGCACACAGTGGATGCTGTAGACAGCAGATGTGCACAGGACGCACACAGTGAAGACACTGAAGACAGCAGATGTGCACAGGATGCACACAGTGGATGCTGTAGACAGCAGATGTGCACAGGACGCACACAGTGAGGACACTGAAGACAGCAGATGTGCACAGGGCAGGTGTTGGTAACAAGTGCTGTAAGAATGTGGACATAGTCAATGGGAGAGCAAAGTCTCTGGGTTCAGTCCCCAGCACTTAAAAAGTAGAACCCCCTATCCAAAAACAAAACAAAACAAGGAAAGCTGTTTTTCTATATTTCAAGAAATACTTTACTAGTTTTGGAGGGAGGAGAGGAAGAAACATTAAATGTTGCTGAAGGAATATGTGAAATTTAAATTTGGAAATTGGCAGAGGAACAATATAGTTTTATAGTTTTTATTATCAGCTTTTTGTACTCTCTAGATGTCATACAATTTGAGTGTTACCTTTTTTTCCATGGTCTAGTCATTTATTTGATACACATTTATTTGAGACTTAGTTTTGAGGGGATTCAGATGCAGGCTGTCTCAGCAAGGGCAGACAGTCTCCTGGGGCAGCCTGTTCCTGGCATCTTTCTTTGGCTTCCCTTCATTATCCTGGCAAACTTGAGCCTTGTGTGCAGGCCCCTTCTTATTCTTCATGCATTTCCTTGTGTTTGTCCGCAGACACCCTCGATAGGGTGCTCGGAGACAAGCGGCACTTCGTGAGTGCGGAGCTGGAAGTACGGCCAGCGGAAGAGCCGTGTGCCGTGGCCACGATCGAGTACGCAGACTGTGTGGCTGAAGACCTGCTGCAGGCCTCTCGGGAGGCCATTGAAAGTGCCATCCACAGCGCATGCCTCCAGGGTGAGGGACGCACACCTGTCTCCCGTTGACTGTTAAATTTCTCCTTTTTTCCCCTAATACTGGAGTTTGAGCCAGGATCTTGGGCGTACCAGAGTGCACTGTGCACTCTGCCTTGATGTTACACTCAGCCTCCGAGTTGGTCCATGTGCTACAGACATGCATGCCAGTGTTCTCTGGGTTTGTACTGTACTTGAATTCTTGCTGCATTGATTGTTCTGTAATTGGACTGTGTATACTGTGTGCTTTATTCTCCCCGCCCAGGACCTTTGGTTGGGTCCCCAGTCCAGGACGTGGCAATGACATTGCACTCACTGATGATTCACCCTGGCACCTCCACAACTATGGTCACTGCCTGCATCTCACGGTGTATACAAAAGGTACGGAGCATCCGCATGCTTGTGCGTTAAGGACGGGCACTGAGTCCAGCACCACAGACTCCTCAGACCGTATGTTGCCATGGGGCCACCCAGATCCAGTACCAGTGGGGAAAGGTACTTACCACCAAGCCTGCTTCTGAGGTTAATGCTCAGGAACTGCTTAGTAGAGAGACCTTGTGGCTTCAGAACATTGCCTGTAACCTCCACATGAGCACACACCACACACAAATGGGATTTAAAATTTTTAAACTAGCTCTTGTATGGGAAAGCTTTGATTTCTAAAACTAAATTTTCATTTGAAAGATTTTAGAAATTACTGGTCAGACAGCTTAAAAAAAACATTCTGATTTTAGCAAAAGATCTTTCCAAACATATAGCAATTAGCGACAAGCCTGGTGGAGGATATATATATATATATATATGAATGATAGATAATTTATTTTTGTCTTATGTGCATTGGTGTTTGCCTACATGTATGCTTGTATGAGGATGTCAGAAGCTCTGGAACTGGAGTTAACAGACATGTGTAAGCTGCTATATAGATGCTGGAAATTGAATTCCCAGGCCCTGTGGAAGAATACCCAATGCTCTTAACTGCTAAGCCATCTTTCCAGCCCCAAAGCCTGGTGGATTTAAATGGACAGATCTGAGCTCAGCTTGGCATTGGGCTTTAATGTAAAGGACAATGGAAATCTAATATTAATTTCAACTTCTTTTTATAAGATTATTTTATGTATGTGAGTGCTCTATCTTTATTATGTACACCTGCATGCCAGAAGGAGGGCATCAAATCCCGTTACAGATGGTTGTAAGCCACCATGTGGTTGCTAGTAATTGAACTCAAGACCAGACAGTGCTCTTAACTGCTGAACCATCTCTCAGACCCTTAATTTCAAATTTTTAAATTTGTTCAAATAAGATTGCTTTCATTAAAAAAACAAAAACAAATTGGTCCTATTGAACAACAGATTTAGGCCAAGCCTCTTCCCTCTCAAAATACCATGCCTGTGATCACCTGAGTGTCGTGGCCTTCAGCCTCCTGCCTCAGTGACCCACCAGAGTTCATCAACCCCAGTGTGGGAGCCCTAGCCTAGCACTGGAGAGTAAAGTGAAGTATAGTCAGAGCACAAAGTGATTGGCACCGGAAAGACAGTCTAGGACAGACAGGAACTAGACGAGGTCTGAATCAAGATGCCAGCAACAGGAATAGAAATACTGGTGTTTGCTGGAAAAAGGAAATCAGAGAAGTACATTTAAGCAAACTGAGAACTACTAATGCCATCAGCAAGTAAGAAAGGCCAGAGATGTACTTGGAAAAGGAACTGCTGAGCTAGGCTTGGGGCCCAGTGGGGAGCTGCCGAGTACCCACACTGCTCCACAGCAGGCCAGTGGGGGGCGAGACTGGAGTCCTCAGAGATGGGCTGGAGCTGCTGCTGGTTTGGAAGCTCTGCAGTGAGGTACTGTTCAGAAGACTGAAAGGGATGGAGGGCAGCTCTGGGAGACCAGTCCCTCCCCAATGGAAGCATTTTTCTCTTATATTACCTTTTCCCACATGATTGTTTTATCTTGAAAACATTGTCAGGTTCCCTCTGTGGCGATAAAGTCTAAGCTTATAAACTGTGATACAGAAAGGGTTTGCTGTAGACAGTTGTCTTGACTGTTGCCTTTGTTGTTGGCTTTTTAAGGGGCTCTCCTTTGCTGTTTTTTCCAGCATGTGGCCACTGTACAAGTGCTAACTTCTTGGCTCCTTAGACAGTGTTCTCTGTGGAGTGTTAAAGCCTATGAGCTTCCCAGAGCCCTCTGCTCCGGAATATAGGAATTAGCCTTTCTCTATCTTCCTTGTTCTGGAATAGAAATTTGTTGAGCTTGTGAAATCTCTTTAGGCCCTGAAGAAAGCTGAGAAACAGGTGCTGGAGCCTCTGATGAGTCTGGAGGTCACAGTGAGCAGAGAGCACCTCAGCCCTGTCCTGGCCGACTTGGCACAAAGAAGAGGGAACATTCAGGAAATCCAGACTCGCCAAGACAACAAAGTTGTTATAGGATTTGTTCCTTTAGCAGAAATTATGGTGAGTTGTTTACGTTTGAAATGTACATATTGTTTACTCTAGGAGATGCAGTGAGTGACACCTGTGGGCACCAGGCTTGGGTGTAGAGAATGCACACCAAGGTTTCAACCATCATGGATCATAGAACTTTGCCGTCAGTGGTGGCTGAGAACTCGGGAACACTGCTTTTCAGGCAGGTTACTTCCAATCACAGACCCACAAAGATTAAGGCACAGAGTCTGAAATGTGGTCAGGCTGTTACTGTCTTCCCCCGCTTCCATGCATTTTCTCTTCCCCACCCAGGCACTTCTGCCCCTAGGATAGACATGAGGGACTGACAGACAAGGGGGAAGGACAGAATCAGTTACCTCACAATGCGTGCACAGCTCACCTATGCTAAGTTTTTGCCGTAGTACTTCCCTTTTCTTTCTTTTTGAAAACATCTCCCTGGAGGCGGTGGTACTCACCACCACCTTCTCTTCTAAGGTCTAAAGATAATCCACAAGATAAGTGTAAATTAAGTGCATTGACATTTTTTTCATTAGGGATATTCAACTGTGCTTCGAACTCTGACATCTGGCTCAGCTACTTTTGCCTTAGAACTGTCTACTTATCAAGCCATGAGTCCTCAAGACCAGAGTGCTCTACTCAACCAGAGAAGTGGCTTGGCCCGTGTGCTGTAGGTCCTTGGAAACGGGGAAAGCTGGGACAGTTGCCTGCTTTATTCCCAGCAAGAATGCTGTTCCATTAACTGGCTGGTAAATTGCTGCTTTGGTGTGGAAAGAACTTGACAAGACCCAGCAGAATGGCCTTGGAGCTGCCGTTCTAATTCTGTTGAGTATACTTCGCTATAATGCACCACATCTGGGCCCGGGTGTCTCTGCCATCTCTGGTGCTGTGATAAAATAACCTGGCCAGGGCAGCTTAGAAAAAGGTTTCTTTTCTCAACAGGAAGCAAGGCAAAGTCCACCTAATGATGAACTTCCTGAAGCAAGGCCCCTGGGAGCAAGAGTCCAGAAGCCTGGGCCTGTGAGGAGCGTACCTTGTTTAGACATTTCTTTTTTTACTTTTGAGATGTTACATCCCCCTGGAGCTGGAATTATGGTGTGGTTATGGAGATCCAGGAACTGAACTCGGATCCTCTGAAGGAGTGATTTTAAATACTTGAGCCTTCTTTCTAGCCTGACATTTCTCTTTTAAACCATTGCAAGATGACATTATTCACAGTGCAGCCCTCTGGAGTACTGAGTGCTAGTACAAAGCTTTTCCTTTTATTTTCTTAAGCTGCTCACATAAAAGATTCAGTGTTTGATTCAGGGATAGAAAGATTCAATCAATAAAAAGATGGTTTATTTAAAAAAACAGCCTAGCAAATCTTAATTTACATGATTTCAGAATCAACGTGATCATAGCTGGAATGCTGTAGACTTCTGTTACTTCTCTATTTTATTCTCATAGTTACAGTATCCAGTATAGAGAGGCTGTGCAGCTATTCCACGGCTGTAGACAGACAACAGAGAGAGATGTTTTAGATGGTGGCCTCCTGTCTCACCCCCCCCCACCTTTGCAATGACTTAATATTCTAATTTAAGCTATTAACTCCCTTAAGATGGCAGTTATACTAAAATATATCTTCCATGGGCTAGTGACACTGACTATAAGAGACCCTGGATCAGGAAGGAAGTGTCTGACCTGACCATTCTGCAGCGGTGCACGGCCAGCCGTTTGTAGGCGTTTCCTAGGTCAGTGATGGTTTGAGGGCTCCAGAGTCTCTCACCCACAGCACTTGCTCGAGGCCTGAAATTTAAAATATGCAGTTTCCAAAGCAGTTTAGTCGTTTTTTTTTTTCCTTAAGTCACCTGCATAAGGAGATTAAGAGCTCTCCTGCTTACATGGAGAATAAAAGCCAAGGCATCCTTCAAGCCAGTTGGCCCCACTTTAATTCCTTACCATAATCTTGGAGTAAGGTTAGTTGCATCCACAAATTCTCCCCATAGGCAAGCCTCTCCACCAATAACAAGTTGTTTCTGCTTCTCAGAGCCTGCATGACAGTGGTTAAGGGAGAGGTTAAGCTGTACAACCCTGGTCTCCTTCCTAGAGTCATCCTACATCACCGCTCTGTACCTTCCTGTAGGCAGCAGAGCCTTTATTCCCACCCTGGCTCTTCAACATAATAGAGGATTGTGATGAGCTGGAGGTACAGATACTTTTCCTAGGGTCCTCCTACACAAACTCGTTTGGACACTACATTCAACCCCTCCCCGCATTTCCTATTAGTGGCGTTTGAGGAAATACAAGTTATATTTAATGGGCTTACCACTATACTTTATCTTTGATTTATATTCCTTGGTATTTCATAACAAAACAAAAAAAGAATATCTAAGAACTATTTTTTATAATTATTTTTTGATCCTGAAAATGCTTTCTAGAGAAAGTCATAGTTTCTAGTGGATCAATATTTTTGAAACTTTTAATCATATAATCATTTTCTAAAGACTGAAATACAAAAACTATATAAAATAGAATTGCTAGTAAAGGGACCAAAAGCTTTACTTAGGTGTTACACGCAACATTGGGGTCTTTCAAAGTTAATGCACTTAAACATCTCAGATACAAAAAGCAACTCCATGAAAACAGGGGCAGAATCTAAGAGCCTGCTATGTATTTCATTCAGACTACACATTGTTCCCCTCAGGACAGTGGATAGTGGAGCAGTATCCAGGTTAGATTTAGGAGAGTGGGAGTTACATGATGTTTGCTTTGCTTACCTGCAAAACTAAGGGGCTCAACTTTGTAGTAGTTTCTCCAGTCTTGCCCATAGCTGATCAGGTCTAAGTACCAAGGAGCAGAAAGGACAGCAGGGAAGCCAGATTTTGTGACTTGTGATAGCTCATCTAAATAATGTTCTTTCTTCCACACTTCAACTACTGTGCCCGGCTGAAGCTATTAGAGGTACAGATTGCAATCAGAATTAGGTCCAGTAAAACAATCTTATAGGTTCATGGGATCATGATTGGTAAACATAAATTTCTAAGATCTTAGAAAAATCACACATCCTTTTTTCTTGATCAGTGCTATTCAAATTAATCTTTAAAGTTGGATATTTAACTTTTGTCTATAGCTAATATTTCAGAGATGGGTAAGATTTGCACCTCAAATCTATTTCTACCACAGCAATATTCTACTTAACTTGGAACCATGAGACTGTCACCAGCCCCCTAGAAAGGTAACAATGGCAGCTGGGCTTGTAAGAAATAATTTTGTCAGAAAAAATATTTCTTAAAATATATATTGATTTACCTATGTATTGTGTATATAGCATTCTGCCTGCATGTAAGCCTGCACTTTAGAAGAGGGCATTGGATCCCATTACAGATGGTTGTGAGCCACAATGTGGTTGCTGGGATTTGAACTCAGGACCCCTGGAAGAGCAGTCATTGCTCTTAGTCACTGAGCCATCTCTCCAGCCCCCTCTTCTTCTTTTTTAAAATCTGTACATGTAGGCCTTTTAAAAATATTTATTTATTTATATATGAATGTTCTATCTTTATGCACACCAGAAGAAGGAATCTAATCCTGTTACGAATGGTTGTGAGCTACCATGTGGTTGCTGGGAATTGAACTCAGGACCTCTGGAAGAACAATTAGTGTTCTTAACCACTGAGCCATCTCTCCAGTCTTGATTTTACATATTTTAAAACCACTTTAACATTGTTTTTAAAAAGCTCACTTGTTGTGTTTTGCTCTTAAAAACCAAAAGGAACTTAATTCAGACTACTTCAACTTGAGACAGCAGGAGTCAGGGAAAGAAGAGCGAGTTGTCTATAGTACTGATGGAGTTTCGTATCTGCATAGTATAATGTGTGCATACATGTGCAGGGGGAAGGTGCCGTCTTGTTCTGATCACCTGATTTTCTTGAGAAAGGCTCTCACTGAACCTGCTGCAAGTCCCAGCAACCTTCTTGTCCCAGTGCCTAGTGGTGTTTGGCTTTCAGGCACACACTAGGCCATGCTCGGCCCTTTTTTAAAAAGTTTGTTCTTGACAACATATGTAAATGATGAATACTGATTAGTTTCTGCCTTAACTCTCCCTCAGTCCCTTCGGCTGGCTGATAGCTGATGAGTTTTAGTTCCGTCTGAGTCTGAGCGCTACACTGGTACTGTCTGTGGAGCTGGGGAGGATCACCAGGAGGTGCATAACTGAAGTAATGGTTCCTCTCCTTGAGTCTGTCTGTAGCAAATAGTTCAGCAGTGAACAATGAGCCCTCCCACCCCGCCTCCGTCAGTCTGTCCTGACTGCTGACAGAACATTCAACTCTGAAAGCCAGTGCTAGGGCTCACAGTCAGGTCCTCAGGCTGACCCAGCCCTCCCACTGAGCCACCACTCCAGGCCTGAGATGGAGTCTTCACGCTTCTTACCTCCACCTTATCATCAAAAACTTCTTGCCAAACAATGGAGTTCTTCTTTAAGGATGAAATAATTTCCAAAATCCTAACATTGAAAAAATGGACAGTTATATAGTATCACAAAGTTAACACTCTTAAAACATATGTGTTTTCTACCAAGTACATGCAATGTTGCAAGGTACCATATCAAAGTATTATATGGCTACATAGAACCAGCTACATTGTGTAGTCCAGGTAGCACAGAAAGGTAGGAAAAGGGGAAGGGACATGGAAGATGGAAAAAATTCTTCAACCTTAAGACAACTTGAGAATATATCTTGCTGATTAAACTGAAACTGCACACACAAAGTTAACTCCCTTAAACCACCTCAGGGTTAAAGCACCACAGGCAGGATCAGCGCGCCATGCTCAGGATACATGTCGTGCCCTCCTGCGTAGAAGACTTGGTTCGCCTCTTTAAACAATGTGGTAGAGTTCTCCAGTCACCTCCATAGCCACCACTGAGTGAGAGAGACACTCACTCTGCTTGGATGCAGCTGCCCTTCCTTCTGATTAAGCTCAGACTGTCTCAGTGTGATTTACAGTGACTAGAGGCCCCTCAGGGAGCCCCTCGGGGTGCACAGCCCCAGCACTGCACATCTTAATAGAGCAGTGCTTCTCAACCTTCCTAATGCTGCGACCCTTTATTATAGGTTCCTCATGTTGTGGTGACCCCCAACCATAAGATTATTATTGTTGTTACTTCAGAACTAATTTTGCTATTGTTATTAGCCATAATGTAAGTATCTGGTATTTCCAGTGGTCTTAAAGGGGTCACTACCAACAGGTTGAGAACCACTGGTATAGAAGAACCAAGCAAAGCTGGGTAGCAACTCACATAGCCCACCCTTTGGAATCTAGCACAGTAGAGGTAAGTCCTGCTCTCTGAAATAGGGGAAGGGGTCTCAAACTCGTATAAAACTGTCCCAACAGAACAGGTTTCCAAAGGTTTCTTGGAAGAAAGGAAACTGTCACCTAGTCTATCATGTCACACCGGTAACATTCAGCTGTTAGCTGGCACAGACTGCAGTTTGTCACTAACAAACACTTGAAAGGGAAAGAAACAACATCACACAAAAGCTTATAGGAACAGTGTGAACTCTGAGCATCTGTGCAGAGCAGAGCCTAGAAAGCCACAGCTTGCAGCCAGCTTTTCTCTGGCTAAGCTAAGAATGGGTTTTAAAATCTGCAATGCTTTCTTCTTTTCTTTCTTTTTAAAAAAGATTTGCAACTCCACATGGCCCATGGCACTTAAGGGTGGTCTGGTCCCTATGGGAAAAATGTGCCAATTCCCAGCAGAACAGCACTGTCCACCAAACTCCCAGAAAGTGCTCTGTCTGGCTTTTCTAAGAGGGCAGCCACCACTTGAGTACCGATCCCCTGGCTGTGGAATGCTGGAAATGTAGCTGCAGCTAGCTGCCTTCAATTCTGATCAACGCCAACAGGCATGGGCAGCAACAGTAAGGAGCAAAAGAGCTGCTCCGAGTCTTGTAGGATAAAGGGAACTAATTCTAGCATCTGGATAGTGCGGGAGAGGAAGGGCAGCCAGGGCTCGGAGCTGAGTTCTCAAAAAGCAGCCGGCTTCTCCTTACTGCTAAATGCTAAGCATTATAAAGAGAGCAGGGTACAGCGCTGCCTCCTTTAGTGGGCGTTCGTGGCTCCACTTTTGTAAGGGGTGGAGAAGATGAGAAAGTAAAGCAGAAAACTAAGGCACAGTGATGATTAGGCTTTCAGACGACTTACTTTTTAATATAAAAGGATTCTAGTCTTCTAAAATCGCTGCCAAAGCCCTTTTTCTTCATGAAACTTTGGATGTCTGGATTTGATGCCCTTAAATAAAACAGTGACTGAAATGTTAGAAACATTTGGATGTGCCGTTATTTGAAGCAGCATGCATCTCTAGCATCAGACATACAAACTGTAAGATACTCACAGGGAGTCTGAATCTTCTACTGCAAACTCCTCCTGCCCATCCTCCTCCCCAGGCTCTCCCCCTGCCCACCCTCCTCCCCAGGCTCTCCCCCTGCCCACCCTCCTCCCCAGGCCCTCCCCCTGCCCACCCTCCTCCCCAGGCCCTTACAAAGCTGAGAATTCTTACTTGAAAATCTGTTCCTACTTAGTCATTCCCCTTCCACCAAAACTCATCTCATCTGTAGTCTTTTAGGTTTTTGAGACAATCACACTATAGCCGCACTATAAGCCACACTATAGCCCAGGTTGACCTTGAATTTGCAATACTCCACATCCATCCTCCTGAGCACAGGGAATCAGATCAATATGTACCCAACACTATAGATTCTTTTATTCTTTTTTTCTTGAGTCAGTGTCTTACTCTATAGCTCAGGCTGGCCTCTGACCTTGCTATAGGCAGGAGCCAGTGTGCCCAGCTTCTACTTGATTCTTCTTCCTTAAGCCTTACCTTGTTACACCTCTCAAATGCACATTTTCTTTTAATAATTAAATCCTTACAAGGAGAGATTTTTTTTACCCCAAATTATCCCTTTTTAATGTGGATCCTGTATATTGCATTGATACTTTAAGAACAAAAACTGAAAAATAAAGGTTTAGAGTTACCATACCAACATTGAAATTCCACTTCATCTCCTCCCAAGTGGATGAACTTATCTGGAAACACGCTGCTGATTTCTTTGAAGAATGTGTTAAAGAATGCATACGTTGTGTTTACACTTGGGTCTACAGGTCCAAACATTTGAGTTTTAATTTTTTGACTGTAACATGGAGTTAGAAGGTTTTTCTGTCCTAGAAGAAAGTGCAAAGATTTATTTTTATAAGGATATTAATCACAGAGACCTGAATTTGCACATCTTTATGCTGTTGATGGTCCTCCCCTTACAATGGTGTTGAATCCCAATAAACCTCATAAGCCAGGTGAAAATATCAATAGTCAAAAATGCATTTGACACACTAACCCAAGTGTAACTCAGCTACACAACATACTGTGACATCTGTGTTTGTGTGTGGGTGCTGGGGCACTATGTCTACACAATCATAATATTAACTTGGGAAAGATCAATATTCAAAGCATGGTTTCTATTGAGTATGGCCTACTCTGATACTATTATACTATTGTAACAGGAAATACTGTAAACCTTGCGCATCTGGACATGATATTGTTGACACTATAGAAATTTTACAGAGGGAAGACAACCACATGTACCAGTATTCACTGAGTTTCTCGGTTTCTCCCCAGGAAGACAAGAGCTGCTTCCTCAGCTCCCCTTTGCTGTTTTTAGCAGACTTTGAGGATTTCGGGCCTCTCCTGAGTCGCTGGTTACTGAGTTCGCTGAATGTGTTTCCAGAACATCTCTGATTCTGCTCATTGCTTTTCAAGCCCATTTCACCCTCCCAGTGTAGGACCCCTGGTGTCTTTCCAATCTGTTGCTTTCACAAAGGTTTTCCCCAGGTGGGACCCAAACCACGTTACTTCTCTACTCAGAGGTTTACACTGCTTTCCAGGGCTGCCAAAGCCCGCTGCTGCCACCGGGTGTCTCAACGATGCCTTTCCAATTCAGTTCCCATTGCTTTCCATATCTACCATGATATTGCTACGTACTTAACAATTATAAATTGTTAAGCTGGGTCCTGTGCTGTATACTTTCTGTTGTTTATTTGATACTCAGAAATGTTAGCCCTGTTTTATAGATGGGGACACTGGAGGTGAAGTGTTAGATCGCCCAAGGTTCACTCTCCAAATGGCAAAAGCAGGATGCACGTGCGAACAGGCTGGCACCAGAGCCCACATCTGTAAACACCACCTATGGCAGCTCCTAGAATTTGGTCCACGCTGTTTCCACTCATACTCTCTCTCTGCATGCCTTTCCTCATGCTGTTCCCTCTGCCAGAACTGTGAGCACATTCTGTGCTCTCCCCAAAGCGTGTCAGTCAATAACATGGAACTAAGTCATCATGTGTTACTTATGCTCCAGTGTTCTGCCTCGCCCAGCTTTGATACTTGAGGCAGAATCTCGACAGTGATTGTGAAGGGACACAAAATACTTCACCCCATCTGTAGCATTTGAGCTCCCACTGCACAAACAACAGTTAACAACAAAACTATCTGTTAAGAGACAGAGGCCCCTTTTCAACCTTTAAAACAAAACTCCTTACCTTTGCCCCAAGACTGTGTATGGCCAGGGGTATCAAATTCTGGTATGACTCGAATCCCTCGGAGCCGGGCATACTCAAGCACCATATGGACATCGTTTGGTGTATAGACATGAGACAAAGAGTAGCTTCCCTGGAAAATGCAAGTTAAGATGTGCAAGATGGATTTGGTCCTGGGAACTGTAAACAATTCTGTTGGACTTTGCTGGCCAGTTTTTCTATTGTCATCAAGTATAAAACAGTAGATGATTCGTGGTTTCAGAACAGAAATCAATAGAAATGATTTTCTAGAAACAGAAGTGAATTTCTGCCTGTCGAATTCAGGATTCACTGATGGGACTCTCAGTGCCTCCTGCTTCAAGAACTTCCACTGTTACTTTCAACTTTGTGAAAACAGCAAAACAAGTGAAATGTTTGCCTCCAAAGCGAAACCTCAGAAAACACTGCCACTGTCAAGGTTAGAGTCAAAACTACTCACCCATTATTATAAATCACAGATTCTTCTCTTTCAATCTCTCTAATTACAATCACCTAAAAACCCATCCCCCCAAACAGTAAGTAACTTAATTGTGTTTAAATATTAGCTCAGTCTCTCTGTGTCACTTGAAGATTAGTGCTCCATACTGGTTGTAAATGATGATGAAGGTCCACTGAAAGATGACGTTTAGCACATGTCTCATAGCACAGGCTCTGGCTGTAGAAATCATCTTGACCTTTAAACCCCAAGTCAACTTATAGTTAATTGATACTGTGGAATGTAGCAGCAAAACCAAGACAGCACAGAGAGAGAGACGGGGATACCATTGGTTTCCATCGTTCTTCAATCATTTACAATAAGAAAAGAGAATTCATTAGCAGGCATGTTAGCGTCCACAATGCATGGATCTTATAGGTTCCAATGCAAATGAGTAAAATGCTTTTTTTTTAAGGGAGGAAAAGACACTTGGCTAAATACGAGCATTGATGGCTGTCTAGGTGAAGCCAAGCTTTTGTACAAGTGAGTTAAGTCTGGGGTTTGATTCACAATAACAGGTGGAGGGAAGGGTAGAGTTGTCACGGACTGACGGTTGGAGCTGCGTACTGAGCAAATGGAATGTTCTGCCCCTCTGTGTTTGAAAGTGACATGAGAAAAGCATCAGTGACCCACCGCCAAGCACGTCAGCCTATAGTGGACACCTCCTCAGAGCTGGAACTGTGCCCATAGACAGGAGTCCCGACAAGGCATGTAGCTTCTCTGGATGTCAGCTGGAATTCTCTACTACAGGGAGATTAAACTGAAACCCAGGGGTGAGCTCCCCAGCTCCGCTGCTCTAGAACAGTCCATTTGAACACAACAGATACCCCCAGCACAAGGGAGGAAGCAGGGGGTCCACTTTCAAGGTCATCCTCAGCTACATGGCAAGTTCAAGGCGATCCTGAGGAAGAGGGGACACTGGCTCTTTGTTTTGTTTGTCGAGAGGTCTCTCTGGGTAGTCCTGGCTGTCTGGAACCCACTGTAGACCAGGCATGCCTTGAACTTATTGCCCCTGTCTTCCTAAAGGCATGCACCACCACACTGGGCCTGAGAACCCTGTCTTAACAAGAAAGAAAAAAATTCTCCAAAATATCCTACTTTTTATGTGTTTTTAGGAGAGAAAAAAAGGTCATTTACATGTTTCCAAACCTATTTAAAATAAATATCCTATTATGCAGCTGAATGTCTTAACTAATGTTATTCATGAACTGCTCCAGTCTTCTACACTAAGCTTTTAACCTATGCATGCTGCTCCCAGAGGTTATGTTTATAATAACATTTATAGTAATAATCTTAGTACTTATAACAATTACAAAAAGATTTCTGGAAATAAAATGCTAAGCAGCAAGCTAAAAAAATATTTTAAACCATAAATACCTAGCTGTTACACTTTGGTTCCATTTATTAAAAAACCCACCGAAGCTACAATCTTCTGGTGAAGCTATGTTGAAGAGTTTGTGTACAGACAACAATGGCATGAATTACTCACCTTATTGCTCAGCTCAGGAAAAGTGATACTCTGATAAGGGAAAGACTGGTCGTCCACTATGTGCCAGTGAAGAACATTAAACTTATTAAAAGCCATGGCATCCTGCAAGCAAACATGGGGAAAATTCTGTACCACAGAAGGAAACAGTACGTATTATATCTGTCTACAATGGGATTGCTTCCTATCGGTGCTTTTTTTGTTGTTGTTGTTGTTTCTTTTAGCAAAGAAAGAATGAAGAGAAAGTATAAATGCTTCTTTAGATGTAGTCAACCTGATACATCTCTATTAGAGCCCTCCCCAGAGCATATACATTGTATACAGGAAGCTGAGATATTGCTGCATAGGAGAGCAAGCTTATGACTTGATCATTACATCAAGGAGGCAGGAATAGAGGCTGAAGAGGACGAGATTGTCTTAGGAAGAAGAGCGCAGGAGAAACAAAGCACTTATGGAAATATAAATCTTACAGTTCCCATGTATATGAGAGGTGATAACCCTAGGAGGTGAAATTCACTCTAGGCTCAATACAGGCCAAGCAAATGCCTGCAGAAAACCTAGGCATCTCGATGTAATTGAATGTAATGTATACCAGGAAGGAATAAACTGTCTTGGAGCTGGCCTTAATGAGATTCTCTGACCTATCTCACCCGATAGTAGGTCCTACGACCCTACTTAGTGCAGAGGGGACTTGTCCTGTACCCCAAGGGAGGCATGCTACACAGAGAGAGGATCCAGAAGCTTCAGGACTCCTGGGCTTTGCTCAGACCCTTCCTGTCTAGTTATATTTCCTGTTGCACCATGTCTATGCAGTGACGACTCACATACCCCAAAGGACAAATTCAGGGTTTCTACATCCCTGGATGCTCCAGGAACCTCCTGGGTCTCACCACTTCTCCCACAGGACGCTTAAAAGCACAAAATACCCTGAAATTAACTTGACAGTGGAGAAACATTGCAGACAACATCTCAGCCATCTCGGGTGTATATTACCCGTAGTGAGACAGCGTGCAGACTGATACAGTCTGAGGACACAGCCCACTTCTGCTTTATTCTTGCTGGGGAAACAGGAACTCATGTGGGAAACAGATGAGCTAGGACATGTTCTAAAAGTAACTGGACTTTTAAAATATCACGATCCTTCAATGAGGAAATGAAGAAAGAGAGCCCCCCAGGCTGGAAGTCAATGAGGAAATGGAACAAGGAAGTTTAACACAGACCCTAGGTGGCCATGCTCCACCAGCCGTGCAATCTGCATTGCGAGTAGACAGAGGGCACATGGGATTAGCTTCCTGCTCCTTATAACTGCATGGAAGCTATTTTAAGATTCGTTCTTTTTTTTTTAATAGGAGATGCAAGCTAATATTTGAGTAACACCCCCCCACACACACGGCGGGTGCCCATCAGACGTTATAACAGGGAGATTCGGGCAAAGGCAAGCGTTAAGTAAATTGGGCAAGTATTTAAAAATTTTAAATCATAAGCTTCAGATTCATATATCTATGATTTTTATATTCATATATTTCTTATATTTATATTCACATATTTATAAATTTTATTCATATATTCTTGATTGCAGAACATTTGAAAGTTCTTTGTAGTCTTCTAAAAAGCTTAGGCAGCTTGCAAAGTTGGTTTTGCAAGTGGCAGTGGGGACAAACCAATGAAAAGCCCCCAGGAAAAGGTAGTTACAATCAACCTTCCCATTCCTTCATCCCAAGGTTCCCAGGAAAAGGTAGTTATAAGCAACCTTCCCATCCCTCCATCCCAAGGTCCCAAATGTTCCTTTGGAACATTTCCAAAGGAAAAAAGCCACTCCTTAAACCCTTTCTATGTCACCTTAAAAGCTATAGCCATTTATTCCAGGCTATGTCTAGAGCTGTGGTCTGGGTAATGAGAACAGGCACATGTGTCTTTGGGAGTATTAAAGTTGCCTATCTCACTGAACATAGGGCATGCTCATAATCCCGTGGCCCAGGGCCTTGAGAGCAGCCTAGGCTACATACCAAGACACGGCTTCCAACAAACAAACAAACAAACAAACAAACAAACAAAAATTCTCTTAGCAGTCTTGGCAATTCATGTTGTCTGTTATCCAGTGGCACCACCAGGGAGATCCACTCAGGTATGCCTCTATTTCACCTAGGGACACTGTTATCAGGGAGGGCCTCAGATCACCCAGTGCTTAGATTTAGGACAAGAAAAACAAGCCTTTCCAGTCTTCTAAGATGGCACAAGAAACATAAAGAAAGTAACCCTTGGGGCAGAGGAACAAAGGATCTAATAAAGCAACCACCTACCAGAGTTTTTAAAATTGTCTTCACAGGCAGGTAGTGTCTGGATGTATCGATTAAAATTCCTCTATGAGGGAATCTTGGAGAATCAGCTATACTGGATTCATTGATGGTGAACTAGAAGACAAAATAAAATTTTTATTTATTTTTTGAATGTTTTTCTCCTCAGGTTCAACAAAGACTACAACCATCTACAAGCATTGCATAAAAATGTAGGACCCAAGCCGGGCGGTGGTGGCACACGCCTTTAATCCCAGCACTTGGGAGGCAGAGGCAGGCGGATTTCTGAGTTCGAGGCCAGCCTGGTCTACAAAGTGAGTTCCAGGACAGCCAGGGCTACACAGAGAAACCCTGTCTCGAAAGACCAAAAAAAAAAAAAAAAAAAAAGTAGGGCCCAAAAGTACATGAACTTTATAAGATAACTATATTGAGAAAAGAAACATTCAGAAGGACAGCTCGGTAGGCTGCATTCTAACATCAGTGCCTGTCCAACCAGCCTCAGCAAGACACAGAGGAATACTTACGGTCCCGAAAGAGTCTTGGTAAACTAACTGGCTAAACGTCTCTAAACCTGGGGAAGCAAAAGGCATTGTGTTATTTACAAGATAAAAAATGGAAATAAAAGTAGTGTCCATACAGATTCACAACCACAGGAGGAAGAGTTTAAAAAGCAAGCAGCGCACCCACACTTTTTAAAATGGAGCACCCCTATAATCCCTAATGTTCTCCTAACATAGTAATCCCACGGTTCCTGTATACAGTGAATAAGTGCACCTGATTTCGTCATACCAGTCCCCTCTACTTTGTTTATATGCTTAAGACAAATGCCTCTTAATGAAATATTAACTCCCTAATAAGTGTAAAGCAGTCAGAGAAAGAATGTTTATGCTAAAGGACTGGTCCTTTCAGGAAGTTCCTAAATTTGGATGCCCTTGCCTTTATTCCCAACATTTGGGAGGCAGAGGCAGAGGCAGGTGGTAGAGCTCTGAGTTCGAGGCCAGCCTGGTCTACAGAGTAAGCTCCAGGACAGCCAGGGCTATACAGAGAAACCCTGTCTCGAAAAAAACAAAAACAAAAGAAAAACAGATAACTCCGACCCTGATCCTATGGATGCCAAGGTTGTGTGGCTCCAGGGCACAGACAGTGAGTCCTCCCAGTCTCCACAGTCCTCCCAGGCAGTCCTCTCAATCCTCCCAGTCCTCCCAGGCAAGGCTGCCCTCACTCCATTTGCCAAGGAGCAGCCAGTCCAAACAAGGTCCCAAGACACTAATGTGAGGAGCAACAGGGCTCTAGAATGTGGTTCATTGAAACCATCTGTCTCTAGAGTGAGCAGGTATCTTCTTATGCAGCGGTTTCTCAAACTCTCTCAGGAATCACCCAGGGAACTTTCTGGGGTAGGGAAAGAGGTTGCAATGCAATTCCATTTCCTTCTGCTCCTAGAAACCTGCTGATGTTTCTAAATCCATAGGCATAGAAAATAGAAGAAGACAGGTACTTGCTCCTGAAGGTGGTAAGAAGGAATAGGTTGAGCCCGAACCAAAGCTGACCTAACTGGGGCTACTGAGAGCTCAGTCCAGGATTGGAACACACACCAAGAACGGAGCCATGGGAGGGGCTCTGAAAGCACTTAGGAGGAAACTCCAAGAAGACAAGATGGGAGTCTGTGACCCCAGTTTCTTCAAAAACAAAGAATTATTCTTGGGGTGTGCTTTGCTGTCTCTCCTGGGCATAGTGGATAGGAGTGAGATTAGTTCACTACAACTGGCTATTGTTATGCATGTCTATGGAAATGTGTTGCCTGCCACCCTGCTCACGTAACCCTCAGAGTATTATATGTCTGAAGCTCTGAATAAACACCTAGCCACAAGTGTTTGAAAAGGTCAGACGAGGAAGGAAGTCTGTGCCTGGCAGGGGTGGAGTGAGTGGGAGGCAGAGGCAAGAGGATTCTCTGAGTTGGAGGCCAGCCTGTTCTACACATTGAGTTCCAGGACGGCCAAGTCTACAGAAAGAAACCCTGTCTTGGAACCCCGCCCCCCCAAACAAACAAAACCCCCAGAGTACTGAAGGCCTTGTGTTTCTGAGCTGGTTGTTCTGAGATGAGGGCAGGGCCTGGCGTGAACGGCTCTGCTGCCTGGCCTATGGCTCGGGGTCTCACTCCAGTAAGACAAACATCGCTGGGGTTCAGCTTGGGGCAGCATTTGCCTGAAGGGATCTAAGTGATCAAGCTAGTTCTTCACAGTTTTGCTGTGCTCGAAGTTACAAAGCGACACATAATATTCCACTGCAGAGACAATGAAACTGCACAGAGCTTACCTCGTAATGCTCCCCAAACTCTGTTGGCCTTGAGGAGAGCTACTGGTTCTTGTACAAGTAGAGAATCTGTGGGATAAGGTCAGTGAACTTTTTGTTAATCCCAGAATGATGCAATCTATTTTCTACACTTGTTTGTTTGTTTGATTTTTCGAGACAGGGTTTCTCTGTGTATCTCTAGCTGGCCTCGAACTCAGAAATCCACCTGCCTCTGCCTCCCAAGTGCTGGGATTAAAGGCATGTGCCACCACTGCCAAGCTATTTTCTACACTTTTACTGTTGGTATTTTCTTTCTTTATTCTTTCTTTTTTTTCTTACTGTTTTTTTTTTTAAAGATTAATTTATTTACATGAGTACACTGTACCTGTCTTCAGACACACATTGGAAGAGAGCATCAGATCCCATTACAGATAGTTGTGAGCCACTATGTGGTTGCTGGGAATTGAACTCAGGACCTCAGGAAGAGCCATCTCTCCAGCCCCCTACTGTTGGTATTTTCACATACCTTTTTCTCTCTCCGCCAGGATGCCTCATGTAGATTCCTTCAACTCAAAATGCCCCAGCCTGAAGCCCCAGACTCTACCTCAGTTCATTCACCCTGGGCATCCCTCACACCTCCTCACTTTCTCAGATCTGAAGTGCCAGTCTTTAGTACTCAGGCTTTACTTAAGCTTCCCACTCCCCCCCCCCCCCAGGCCGGCGAGATCATTGTACTCTTTTGTTTTCATCCGACCTCCTTCCCCCCCACCCCACCTCATCTTAAATCTGCTCTATGACTTGCTTTCAATTCAGCTTCACCTCACTCAGGAAGTCCATATCTATCAAGAATGGGAAGGGAGGAATGGGCCTGTAATCCCAGCACTTGGAAGATAGAGGCATGAGGACCATAGGTACAAAGCCACCCTGGGCTAAACAGGAACATGGTCTCAAAACAAAATACCTACAAGAGTGTACTGTTCTAGTTGGCTGGGCCAAAAAGAAGTTTGACCCACAGTAAATTTGGTCTTAGCGCATGCAGCCTGGTGCAGGTCAGCCACGGAGGGGGCGGGAGAAAGAGAGAGACAGACAGACAGACAGACAGACAGACATTACAGATAGTGAGAGCTACAGGTGCCCAAGTACAGACTTTGCTACAGCTAGAGCCCTGGAGGCTGCAGTAAATGACTTAGTACCATATCATCTGGACATCTAGAGCGAGTCACCACCTTCTACTACCTCCAGACTGCCAAAGGGCAGATGGCTGCAGGCAGGGAAAAGATGGGTGTCACTCATGTGACATGCTCAGCTGACAGTATTGTACCAGAACAGTCTTTTCAGTCTGATGGCTGCAGGGCCTCCTTTTTCCCACAATAGATGAGTTCTGTCTGCTAATATTAAAAAGGACCCTGACTAAACGCATCCCATATATAGTATAAAAAAAGTATACGGTAGTAGTATATAAATAGGACCCTGAACTCATCCAATCATATATAGTAATTAGAAGGTTTACCTGCTAAGTACTCAGACATGTAGCTATAGAATTCTAATTTCAAAACGAAATTCTTAGGTTTGGCAGTGACTCTGCTTGTGTTTATTGGAAGAGTAGGAAGATGGCTTTGACTTTATAACCATTCCCTTCTGTATGTGTCTGCACTGTGGATACCACTGCTTTAGAGAGTATCCATATAGAAACCAGTAATTAAAATAGTACCCAGTCATTACTTGAGATGCTCCCCTAGTTCTGTTTATTAGTTCTTTTCCTGGGCATTGACATACATAATTGTGCAATTAAAAAAAAAAAAAACTAGCCGGGTGTGGTGGCGCACGCCTTTAATCCCAGCACTCGGGAGGCAGAGGCAGGCGGATTTCTGAGTTCGAGGCCAGCCTGGTCTACAAAGTGAGTTCCAGGACAGCCAGGGCTACACAGAGAAACCCTGTCTCGAAAAACCAAACCAAACCAAACCAAACAAAACAAAAAACTACGATTTTCTCTATGTGCAAGTTCTGGGCTGTTGATATGTAAATGGAGCCTCTCCCTCTATAACCTCCTTCCTTGGCCCAACTCAGAAGCCTGGCAGTCTGTGTCTGGCAAACTTCCATCTGCTCAGCTGGTCCTCTGCCAATGGACAGCAAGCTCATTATGTTTAAGTCTTCAATGCAAGTAAATGTCTTTGGTATATGTGGCTACCTCTCTAAAGGACAACTTGGTTCACTTCCAGCTCTCTGGGTGCCGTGACTTTCTTTTTAATATAGGGGTTGGGGTCTGGAATGTACATTTGGGATGCTGGTGAATTTCCTAAAACTTACCTAGAACTTATATATATATTCATATTAATTAAACATTAATTAAATGTTAATGAAACACATATATTAACTAAACATTTATATTAATGTTTGTACTCACTCAAAACATTTGCTGCAATAAACAACATACATATGGACACCTGAAATGGCAGTAGTTAATTCTGAGGGCTGGGGTGAAGGACAGGTTAACTCCCCTTCCTTCCATACTTACTACTGAATTTACAAATGTTCTACAATGACTGCATTTTTCAATAGGTACTTACAGGATTCATCTGAAGACAGACTAGGAAAGGAATCGCACTCTGACTCGAGGGTAATGGAGACCAGAAGCTTCTGCAACTGTGGTTGATCTCGAAATCTAGCAGGGCTATGATGTCTCTTGTAGGAACCAAAAACATAGTTGAAATATCTGTGGGAGAAATCCATTTAAATAATGAATCAAATAGTTCCTATGTGCTAGTGGACATAGAAGTCAGCTCTCAAATCTTCTGCCAGTTCAATCTAACCATGCTCTTCCTTAAGACACTCTTGAAACTGTCAGGGGATCCTTCTGAAAACCCTGATGTCCACACCACAGGCACTGCACACATATGGGGCACAGACATACATGTATACCAAATATCCAAACACATAAAAATGAATATTTTTAAAGAATGTATNATAATTAAAAACTTTAGCTGGGCAGTGGTGGTAAATGCCTTTGATTTGGAGGCAAAGGTGGATCGATTTCTGAGTTTGAGGCCAGCCTGGTCTACAGAGTGAGTTCTAGGGCTACACAGAAACCCTGTCACTAAATAAATAAATAAATAAATAGAAAGAAAGAAAGAAAGAAAGAAAGAAAGAAAGAAAGAAAGAAAGAAAACTTTAAAAATTAGGAGCCTTGGGGCTGGTGAGATGGCTCAGCGGGTAAGAGCACCCGACTGCTCTTCCGAAGGTGATAAGTTCAAATCCCAGCATCCACATGGTGGCTCACAACCATCCGTAACGAGATCTGGCGCCCTCTTCTGCGGTGTCTGAAGACAGCTACAGTGTACTTACATATAATAAATAAAATAAATCTTTAAAAAAAAAAATTAGGAGCCTTTAATCCCAGCACTTGGGAGGCAGAAGCAGGCGAATTTCTGAGTTCGAGGCCAGCCTAGTCTACAGACTGAGTTCCAGGATGGCCAGGGCTACAATGAGAAGCCCTGTCTCAAAAAACCAAAAAAAGAAAAAAAAAAATTAGGACTGGAGAGATAGCTCAGCAGTTAAGAGCACTGGCTGCTCTTGCAGAGGATCTAGGTTCAATTTCCAGCATCCTCACAGGGATTCACAACCCATTATGATTGGCCTTAACAGGTATTGGACACAAATGGAATGTAGATACAACCGGTCAAAACATCCATACACATAAAATCATTTTAGTTACTCCTCTTTGTTTGTCAAGACAAGGTTTCCCTGTGCAGCCCTCTCCTGTAACTCATCTGAAGATAAGTTTGGCTCTGATCAAAGGTATTTGCCACCATTGCCCAGCTATAAAAGAATATTTTTAAAAATTAAAAAAGTTTACAAGGAGCTAGGGGTGTGGCTGGAGTGGTACCGCTTTGGCTTGCGCGTGCAGGGCCCTCCTTGTGCTCGGCAGGGCCTGGGTGGGGGTAAGTGTCGGGGAGGAACCACTAATTAGCTTTTAAGATCTGAGGTCTGAGTTAGGTGCTAGCTATCTAGCCTTCCAGGAACTAAAGAAATGAAGCTATCCTTTTAAAACAAGAGCTCCAGGTCAGGTGTGGTGGTCCACACCTTTATTCTCACCATTAAGGAGACAGAAGCTGTAGAGAGTTGGAGGTCATCCTGAGTTTGAGGCCAGCCAAGGGCTACACAATGACATCTGTCTCAAACAAAAGCAAAACCCAAAACGGTGTCTACTATTCAGTAGTTTTTCCGAGGCTGAGGAAGTAGCCATGCATTCAACAGCCAAACTATCCCTGCAGAAAGCCGTGTTTGCGATGAGGCCTGGGGTCTTACTGATAGAAGCTGCTGAACTCTGAACAGCTTGTATGAATGTTCACTACCTAGGGTTCCCTGAATTCTCCTGCATTTCCAGAGACTTCCAACCCTACCATGCTTGCCAGAGTCACTCCTAGAATGCTCAGCCAAACGCATTCAAGGGTTAGCCCATCTTTTACAACCAGCTTCAGTTGGTGGCGCACGCCTTTAATCCCGGCACTTGGGAGGCAGAGGCAGGTGGATTTCTGAGTTTGAGGCCAGCATGGTCTACAAAATGAGTGCCAGGACAGCCAGGGCTACACAGAGAAACCCTGTCTCAAAAAACAAACAAAAAAACCAACCAGCTTCCAAACGACGCCAGGTGCAATTACTAGCTGCTTCTCACACTGGCCACGCATTAGTTGGACAAATCCTCCAGGGGACAATGACCCTGTCTTATGTTGAGATGGCAAGCCTGTTTTCAAACTACCTCTTAGCTGACTCAAGCCTTTGTCACTGTGTATCCATTAACAAGTATTCAGTCCAGTAGCTGGGCTACAATCCCGGATACCCCAAAACTACCAGACACTGTAGTTGTACATCCCCCCCCCCAACCCGTGGGCCACAAAGCGTTCCAACCCATTAGCAATTCAACTCCAAAGACTTTTTAGAGCAGGCCTCCAAAATAGGGTGACAATATCCTCTTAGTTGTGCAAATCCTAAGTAAAGCATTTAGCCTCTTCAGTGGCAGAGAACCCTGCTGTTTCTGCTGGGCATCTCAGGGGCATCTCAGGGCCCACTGCAAAGAGCCTAAAACACCCATCCTTAACTTTGTTTTGCATTCCCTGGTCTACTGTTTGGTGTCCGGCAGGCAAAATCAAGTTAAAGCTATATAAACCAGACACAGAGAAGAAGTGAAAGCAGGCGACACAGCTAGCACCAAATTACAGTTCCTAGTGGGGCAGATCCTTCCACAAAGGGCAGAGGGTGGCCCGTTCAAATACAGTTCCAAATACAACCTATCCTGCAACCAATAAGGTGAGCATAGCCTGCTGTTCTTGGTAAGGGTGCCTACCTATGGCCGGCACTCTGTGCCCAGAGAACGCCTGGCTTGACAGGACTATAAAACGTTAAAGTGCTAAATGAGGCAAAGGTTTTTAGGAAACCTATCAGAGAGGAAGACAGAGCAACTACTGCCAAGTGTTGGAAAACAAGGAGAAATGCAGATGTTAACTAAGAGCCACTTGAAAGACCAATTGGAAAGACTAACATTTGAATACCTAACATTAGGTATGGAACATAGCTCGGAAGGGGGAGGTTTTCCATAAAGCTTCAACTTAAGCCCCCCCTTGTCCCCCCCCCCACTACCACCCCAGAGCTCAGAGGTTTAGAACTCTTACTGCTCTTACAGAGGACCCAGGTTCGGTTCTCAGCACCCACTTTAGAGGCTCACACCAAAATTTCATGCCCTGGGCATCTGCAGGTATCTCTACACATGGGGTTCACATAAATTCATGCAGTCATATGCACTTAAAAAAAATTAGGCCGGGCGGTGGTGGTGCACGCCTTTGATCCCAGCACTTGGGAGGCAGAGGCAGGTGGATTTCTGAGTTCGAGGCCAGCCTGGTCTACAGAGTGAGTTCCAGGACAGAGAAACCCTGTCCCGGAAAGAAAGAAAGAAAGAAAGAAAGAAAGAAAGAAAGAAAGAAAGAAAGAAAGAAAGAAAGAAAGAAAGAAAGAAAGAAAGAAAGAAAGAAAGAAAGAAAGAAAGAAAGAAAGAAAGAAAGAAAGAAAGAAAGGAGGGAAGGAAGAAAGGAAGGAAGGAAGGAAGGGAAAGAAGAGAAAAGGAAAGAAGAGAAAAGGAAAGAAAAAATTAGAAGAGATTAAAAATTAGAAGAGATCAAAGATATATGTATTGTTGCCACATACGGAGCTGAAAGCGACAGTCAACACTGGGGATACCTCGGGCCCTTCAAAGATCCGTATCTAAGGATGAACTCAGAGGAGGTTCACTCTGCAGGATAGGACCTTGTTCCCTCCCTATCTCTGGATCCATCTCAACTGCCCTTCTGAGGCCCAACAAACGGACTCCAGCAGACTCACGGGTTCCGCTGGTATTCTGAACCCATGCTAAGTAGAGTCCCTGAGCACCTAGGGCGCGAAGGAAGAAGCATAAACAGGTCAAGTCTTGGGCTTCGGTCTGCAAAGTTTGGACCTAAGTTAGACTAGCTAGTCATGATGTTTTCCAGTCCGGTGAGACTCAAGTTGCCCGGCGATCCGTCTCTGTGCCCTAGGTCCCCTCCCCGCTGGGTGTAGCTGCTCACCGCCGAAACGCCTCCTGCAGCAGCGAGCAGGAAGGACCCGCTGTGGAATTGGGGCTGTGGTCGATGTTGAAGTCCTCCGCGGAGATGTACAACAGCCGCGGGAACAACTGCACCGAGGTCGGGAAGGGCCATAGAGCAGGTTGCAGTCGGGCGGGGGCCACCAGGGCCAGCGACACCATCGCCACCAGCGCCTGCAGCAGCAGCAGCCCGGGGGCGCGACGCGGGGACCGCGGCATGACTGCTCCGCGAGTCTGGCTAGGCTGAGGCTTTGGACCAGCCTTCTAGTCTGGGTCGCTGGAAAGAAAGCATCCGTGCCCGGGTCACCGAGTCAGATGACCGAGCTCCCCGCCCGGGATCCGCCTCCGAGCGGGGATTGGCCCGGAAATTGGGGGCAGGCTGGGTGTAGAGGCGGTCGCTCTTTAGCCGGGATTTCGGTGTGTGACTCACGCCTGTCGCCTGTCACGCCTGAGGAACTTGTTTGTGCAGCCTACTGATAGGCAAGACCTGTCTCTTCTTCTACTGTTGTTTTGTTTTGTTTTTTGTTTTTCGTTTTTCGAGACAGGGTTTCTCTGTGTAGCCCTGGCTGCCCTGGAACTCACTCTGTAGACCAGGCTGGCCTCGAACTCAGAAATCCGCCTGCCTCTGCCTCCCAAGTGCTGGGATTAAAGGCGTGCGCCACCACCGCCTGGCTCTCCTCTACTCCTCAAGTAGTGTTTTTGTCACTAAATCTAGAGGTGGTGGCCTCTGATTGATAAAACCTCCCTAGTCAGAATTCCCTGGAGTTGACTTTGGAAGTAATGGGAGGTTAAATTTTATGCATGGAAAAACAAAAATAGACAGGGGGAACATTTAAAACTTGAGATAGACGCAATGGACTACATAAATATTAAAGTGATACAAAGAGAATATTTCTGTAGTGGAGATTAATGTCGACGTATAATTTTCCAAAGACCTTTAAAACGATTAGCTAGGGTGAACGTGCATACGTGTAATCAAAGATTACAGTATGTCTAATCACAGGAGGACTAGTGGGAAGGCAACTTAGTAAGTAAATAGATGCTGGAAGATTGCTGGAGAGATGGCTCAGCAGTTAAGAACTCTGTTCTTGGGCCGGGCGTGGTGGCGCACGCCTTTGATTCCAGCACTCAGGAGGCAGAGGCAGGTGGATTTCTGAGTTCGAGGCCAGCCTGGTCTACAAAGTGAGTTCCAGGTCAGCCAGGGCTACACAGAGAAACCCTGTCTCGAAAAACAAAACAAAACAAAGAACTCTGTTCTTGAAAAGAACCCGGGGGTCAATTTCCAGCACCTACTTGGTGGCTCACAACTGCCAGTAACTCCAGTCCCAGGGAATACTTCACCCTTCTGGCCTCTGAGGGCACCCAGCATGCATGTGGTACACAGATGTACATACAGACAAAACACCCATAGACATTGTAGTGGCTATTCCTGGGTTGTCAATTTGTTGTCAATTTGTCTATATCTGGAATGAACTACAATTGGAGAGCACACCTGTGATCCAGATCATGAGGCTGGAAGACACAAGATTCTGACCTGGATCTTGACACAGAGAGATCTTGAGACATAGTGGCCATGAAAAGCTTAGGCCCAGGCAAGGTAGGACACACCTTTAATCCCAGGAGATTGAGGCAAGGAGAGCTTTGAGTTCAAGGTCAGCCTGGAACAAAGCAAGTCCCAGATTCAAGCCGCGATGGGATTTACCTTACTTAATCTGCCTAATCTGGGCCACACCTTCTGCTGGAGGCCTACATAAGGACATTGGAAGAAGCAAGATTCACTCTTCGCCTGCTTGCACTTACTAGCCAGCACATCTGTTGGAACCTACTTCTGCAGAAGACCAGCTGAAACAACTAGCCTCGTGGGGCTGAGCAGCTACTAGACTCTTGGACTTCCTATTCACAGCTGACCATTGTTGGGTTAGACTACAAATTGCAAGTCATCACAATAAATTCCCTTAATATTTGGAGACATTCTATAAGTTCTGTGACTCTAAAGAACCCTGACTAATACACACACAGGAAAAAAAAAATTTTTTTAAAAAAGAAGACTGATAAGTAGTTCAAAAAATGGGTTGTATCCTATAAGAGCACAGCAATATGAACCCGAGTTCCTGGTATAACCACCCCTAGATAAGAAAAACATAAGAAGGAATAGTAATATTCCACTTATAATGAGGGCGACTTACACAGTAATTTGTGACAGGCCTCTGTATGTAGTATTTGGAGATAACCACATCTAGACACAAGCAATATTACCAGACCCCCCGTCTCTTCCCCTCTTTTAGAACTACCAATCAGGTTTCCTCTTCTAGCTTCATTTTCTACATATTACAACATCCCAGGAGCCCTAGGGCTCAGGGCCAGCGCCTTACAGGGAAATGCATGTCTATCCTAATAAAATACCAACCCAGTCAACAAGCTCAATGTCACAGCCTCTCTAGGAGAAAGCTAGTGAAGGCCCATAATCAGCACACATGGAGAGGTGAGCAAGTGTATGTAGGCTTGTATTTTTGAAAACCTACACTATTCTAATAAGTACACTGTTCTAATAAGTACACTGTTCTAATAAGTACACTGTTCTAATAAGTACACTGTTTTCTAATAAGTACACTGTTCTAATAAGTACACTGTTCTAATAAGTACACTATTCTAATAAGTACACTGTTCTAATAAGTACACTGTTCTAATAAGTGTACTTAAAAGCTTTAACCGCCTCCCTTCTATCCTACCACCCACCAGAGACAGTAGAAAGGAAAGATTAACAGGGCAAAGGAGGATATGGACCTTTTTAGAAGTAGTTATTTGGAGCGAATCCAATCTGTGTTGTCAACACAAGAAGAGGCTCTGCCAATTGGTTGGAGTCCTTGAAGCTTCAAGAAGCTTCTGGGACACTCCCAGAAAGTTCTTTGGTGCATTTCTCTCTACGAAGCCATCCCAAACGGTGGCCAGTAAAGGGCGTCAAGGAGAACCAATACCACACAGCATTGTGGTTCACTCTCTGTTGGGTTATACTTACACCCTTTCCAAACACCATGTGCTCTCTCAAGTGCATGCCCTAGCAAAACATCAAGCAGGTTTTTATTTACACAAGGAAAAAGAGGAGCCAGGCAAACCGAAACCACACAGGCACAGCAAGCAGTTCAAAAGAGAGTTGCAAGAAAAGTCTTTGTAAAAGCTGTCATGGTGTATGCTGACAGTCAAGTTCTTCCATGAAAGCAAACCTCAGGATCCTATTACTCTTTCCTGTATAAAACGTGTCAGCGCACAGTGTTGAAATTACCTTATTCGTGAAGATGTTATCTTTCGAGTCAGTTATCTAAGTCTAAAACAAGGTCATAATGAGATGACACATAGCACACAGCCTTCATGAGTCAGGAATTCAAAAACTGCAGCTGAGTGACTCTGCCTTAGAACCTATCACGAGGCACAATCACCTAATGCTCTCGCTCCTCTTTCCAAAGCTGTATGTGTACAGACTTCAATGTGGTCATGCATGCCTTTAGTCCCAGGACTTGGGAGGCAAAGCCAGGCAAATCTCTCACTTTGAAGCCCATTTGCTGTACATAGGGAGTTCTAGACCAGGCCAGGGTTACATAATAAGACCCTTTCTCAAAGAAAAAAAAAGTTAATAAATATACAGTTGTGTGTATGTGAGCGTAAGTACAGACAAAGTAAAGTTTCTTTTTCAGCTAAAAGTCTATGATCTACAAACAAGTTATTTGACCTCTCCCCACGCCCCAAATAAAATGGTAGAATGGGCAGAGAATGACCAGTACGGACATTCTACTTCAAGAAGGAAATAGGAAAACACCAAGCTGTCTGTAGCAATTCCGAAAGCCCAGCAAAAGCTGGAGGATCCTTGATTAGGATTCAAATGCTGGGCACCCTTTTCTGAAGCTCCCATCTCTGGGCAATTCTGCCTGTGGACTGTTCCGATTTTAGTGACAGCTATACCTGCTTTACGCCAAGTTTCTCAACCTCCTTTCTACTAGTTGAACTTTGAGGCATCCAAGGACTCATTAGATTGTGTACCTGTACCTTTCAGTTGAAGCTGTTAGTCTTCAAACACCTTTAAATGCCTTTAAAAACTTTATGGAGGAGTAGAGTTGGAGCTGTCCCAAAAACCTCCTCCCGGAGGACTAGCTACCATAGCACCGGAGGGTGCGAGGCAACCTGCCAATCAAGGATAACAAAGCCCTACTCACCTGTGAACCATCTTGGCAAGATATACTCCAAGGTGCAATAATGCCATTAGTATCTGAGGGATAACCCACAGCCGTCTAATTGGACTTAAGACCCACGAGTTCTTGTCCATGGCTTTGATAACACTGACAGCAACCACCTGTCTCAGATGGCAAATAGTGGAACAACCTAGAGATGGATGGAGAAGCTCTCAATGTGTGTGGGCCAAGGTGTATTATTAGCACATCGTGTAGCATGTTGTCACGATGCCAAACAGAAATTGGCACAAATGCTATCATATCAGAGTTGCAGTCAGTTATGTTTTTTTTTTTCTTTGTTTTGTTTTAATGTAAAGGGTGCTTGCTTACATTTCTTCTGGCTGTGAGGTGGCCCAGTGGAATGAATTTTGTTAATATTAACATTGATTTCATAGCTGGTATGACACACAAGGACATGCTCACAGGCCTGCCATCACTGAAGATACCAGCTTCAGAATTGCCAGCACCAGCAATCAGGACAGCATGCGTAGCCCTAAAAGCATGTGCCTATGAGGATGCTTTTAATAACGTCTCTGTTACCTCTGGTGACATTACTGATTATCACATAGTACTTGTGAGTCTCAAGTCTCCACAGGGAGGTGTCACCAGGGAGACCATGCTCACACCAGAGATCCAGGCATGCTTGAAGGAGCTCATCCCATCTCGGCCTCCTCAGGATTCTCAGTGGTTCTTTTGTGGCTCCCACCACATTTCTAGAAGAGCCAGCCAAATTGGTGACTTGTGGGAATCCATGTACCAGTGATGTGTTCTGATGATGAACCAGTTGCCAAAATTGACATCTAAGTTGATGCTCAAGTCTTCCAGGCTTATTTCACATGAGTCTTTCTCATGTGCGTTAGACATCAGTAGGACTCCCATTGTTTTTGTAGCTGCTGTGACTGAGGTGGGTTCTCTTCTTCCCCAGGGTGATACTTTCTTGTTGCTATGATACAACATCATGACTATCCAAGACAGCTTTCAGGGGAGTTTTTCGTGGTTTATGGTTCTGAAGGAGAGTTAGTGGAGTATGGTTGAGGCGTGAGGCTTGGTAGCAAGGGATCAGAGCAGGAAGCTGAGAGGTCACAGTTCCAATGACAATCACAAAGCAGAGGGGATGAAAGGGAAGTGGAAGGAGGCTTTGAACTCCTGAAGCAGCATACCTCTGGTGACATCCTTCCTCCAACAAAGTCACACCACCCAGGTCTCCCTAAAACACCACCAACTTGGGGTCAAGTGTTCAAATACTTGAGCTTACAAGAGGCACTCCTCTTTCGAGCCTCTCTACCTATAGTTTCTCCCTAGAACCCACAGGTTAGTGCAGTGGGGTCTTAGGTATCGGCCTGAGTTTTGCTGCTTGCCCTACCAGGCCAACCCATCCATCTCTGACAGAAATACAGTCACTAAGGTTATCTGTATAAAATGCAAATGAGGTCCTTTTAGTTCCGAGTTCAATGTGTGTCCGTGGATGCTGCCTCCCTGGACCTAGGATGAAACACAGAATCCTGATCCCCCCCACAGTGTGGCCCATCATGGTGTTCTCTGGTCTCTCTGCCACCTACCTCCCTTCTCTAGTGTTTCCTTTGTCCTTGGTGCCCTGGCCTCTGGACTGCACCCACTGAACTTTTTGCTCCCTCACAGCCTACCCTGGTATCACTAAAACAGGGAAGTCAGGAACCAGAGGCCACTGAGAGAAGTAGAGGCCATTGCTGCTCTGTGCTGAGCAGTTAACACATATGCACTTGTGCGGGGTATCCGATCATACTGCTAATCCCCAAGATGGTGTTATTTACTGGAAAAACCTGTTTTTAGTTGTGTAGTTCAGCCCTAGTACACACCTCTTAGTCCAAGAGCTTGCTGTCTGTTGTAAACAGGATTTGGGTCAATCATACATAGGTCAAAAGGCGAAGCCAGTAACCAGTTGACAGGGAATGAACACGGAAAAAGTCAGAGAAGAGGAATTAAGGAGGGCGGGCTGATAGAAAGACTCACAGGAAGTAGAAGGGAGGGACATTCAGTTTGAAGGTCTTTTGAGATGCTGTGGAGGAGAGCCTTCTTTTTGGGATGTCGGCTGTGGAGGAAGGTCAGCTGGGTGCTTTCTCTGCTGCCTCTGAGTCTCTTTCAGGCTTTTACCACAGCATCGGGCTCCCTAGTCGAGATTGGTAAAATCAAACGAGTGAGATTTTATTAGAAACAACACGTACTTACGAAGACTCCTTCCTTAGCCAAAGTTCCATCAGGTTCCAGTATGCCTCCTGGACTTGACCTCAGCTGTGGTCCCTATTCTACCTGGATCTGAATAGAAATTCGGTCAGACACCAAGAATTCTAGCAAGTCTGATGAGCAGAGAGTCCTCATCCTTGATACGGGTTCCTTTTCCCAAACTTTGGTTTCTGGTCACCTTGGTCTGCCTTCCGCCAGATTTTTAAGTTGGCTTCTGAAGAGTCCCTCAACACTCGGTTATTTTTCATCTCTGTCTCCCTTCTGGTATCTGGTACCCTAGCCATTTTTGTGGTATTCAAAGCCTAGGCCAGTCTTTTTCTTCTATTTGCAGTAACCTTGACACTTGAGCCTGGGAATTGTAATTCCACTCTTTCGTGCCGATGGGAGACCTTGTCAAAAGCCTAACTCAGACCTATTATAATAATCCATGGAAACAAATTCACTGTAGGGAACTGAGTGGCTCATAGAATCCTCACTAGAGCTAAAGAAATTGACTCGGATTACGTCAGCCTGGTTCCAATCTGGACCCACAGAAGGAAAACCCTGTACCCTGTCTCTGTCTTCTGAATTTCAAGAATCACAAGGGATGGGCACCTTAACACCCTAGCAGCAAAGGAGCCTGGGAATTGTAGTTCCACGCTCCCGTGCTGATGGGAAAGCGAGGTGGGTGGAGAATGAGTGAACCAATAAACTGAGCTAGCTAGACAGCAAGGAACTAGGCGGGGAGGGTGCTAGCATTATGCCCATGAGGAAAAACTGTGTCAAGCCACAGCCATAGAGATCTGGAGATATTTGTGAATCCTGTCTGCAGTTATGAAACCCAATTAGCTCTTTCTGATACAGGTTTGCTAAACCGGATCATCTCCCTCAGGGCAAAGAAAGGGTTTAGAGTTAAAACTACCCTAGCGGTTGCCAAGCGTTCCCTCCGTTTTTTAAAACTAGACACAACCAGCACTCGGGAGGCAGAGACAGGCCGATTTCTGAGTTTGAGGCCAGCCTGGTCTACAAAGTGAGTTCCAGGACAGCCAGGGCTATACAGAGAAACCCTGTCTCAAAAACAAAACAAAACAAAACAAAACAAAAACAAAAAAAAACCCAAACCAAACCAAACCAAACCAAACCAAAACAAAACAAAACAAAACAAAACAAAACAAAAAAACTAGACACAAAACCATTCCCACTTTTGTTTCTGCTCCACAGCACCCTCTGGTGGAAATCTGCTCTCACGTTCGCCAACATTCCACTTTGATCTATTGAGAGCCGCGTTTATGTAACTCAGATATTTGATCAAAGCCTACCTAGACTGAGATGCTGCAAAATGAAACCTCGCCCCCAACAACCAAGTGAGCAAAACAACAACGCAAAGAAGCCTCAAAACACACATTAGACTTTGAAAACTTCTCAAACTAAAACCTCCTGATTGGGGACACAGAGGTCATGTTGGTGACTGATTTCTCCCGTCTCTCCTGAAAATGTTCCTCTTTGCCCCTTTCTCACCCACACAGCCTAAGTATGACTCTACAAAGGAAGCTGAACGGGGGGGGGGGGGATGCAAAAGGACTTAACTGCAGGTGTCAACAGGCAAGGGATTGTAATAGAACATCAGGTAAATAGAAATGGAACCAGAAGGTAGCTATCATCCCCGCACACCCATCTGTCCTGTCCGACACAAGAGGTCTAGAAAGAGGTCCAAGTCTGTATTCTTGGGCAGAGTGACACTCTTAGGTTTAGAGTTAAATTTTAGGGTTAGGAACCCTCAATTCTGTTCCTTGCTGGAGGCCTTCAGCAAGATCCATTGTACCAGGGGTTGGAGTGTCTGCAAGCATGAGGCTGGATCTGGTGCAGAGGCCTAAGAATCACATCTCATTAGCCTGGGAAGGGCCAAGTTGTAGGCTAAAGTTCAGTGGGCACTGGGGACAAGAAGACTCTGTGTATGTGTGTGTGTGTGTGTGTGTGTGTGTGTGTATGTGTGTATGCAGAACAAAAAAGCTGGAGACTCCAGAAGAGCTTGGAAGAGGAACAGCTTCTCTTTTGTTGACAGCACGCTGACTAGCCAAGGGAGCTGCAGAACTGGTTCAGTCTGAGAAAGAATACTATCCTGGTAGGTCTTATTGCCAACGTGAATAAGTCAGAGTCACAGTCAGAGTTACCTGGGGTGGGGGTGGGGTGGGGGAGGGAACCTCAATTGAAGAGTTAGTTGCTTCAGTGAGATTGACCTGTAGTCCTGTCTGTAAGGGATTGTCTTGAAAAGACTTGTGAGCCGGGCGTGGTGGCGCACGCCTTTAATCCCAGCACTTGGGAGACAGAGGCAGGCGGATTTCTGAGTTCGAGGCCAGCCTGGTCTACAAAGTGAGTTCCAGGACAGCCAGGGCTACAAAGAGAAACCCTGTCTCGAAAAACCAAAAAAAAAAAAAAAAAAAAAAAAAAAAAAAAAAAAAAAAAAAAAAAAAAAAGAAAGAGAAAAAAGAAAGACTTTTGAGGGAGGTCCAAGACCACTGTGGGTGGTACTACTCCTAGGCTAGTGGTCCTAGGCTGAATAGAAAGTTAGAGGGAAGGGAGGGAGGGACAGAGGGAGGGGGATGAGGGGGAGGACAGAGGCAAAGAGAGACAGAAACAAACAGAAGAGAGTTAAACATAAACAGAGGCAGACAGAGACAGGCAGACAGACATGCAGACAGACAGAGACAAAGAGAGAACCAGAGGAGAGTAAGTAGTGTTCCTCTATGGTCTCTGTGATTTTGGTTCCGTTTCTGTCCCAACTTCCCTCAACAGAGAACTGAAACACAAAAGTATAGACTAAAATTAAATCCTTTTTTCCTCAAGTTGGATTTCATCAGCCTGTCATCTCAGTAGCAGAAAACAAACTAAAACAGCCCCTTACCTTGATAGGGCCTGAAATTATCTCATAGGCAAGCCTTCAGATACACTTCTGAGGGACTGTATGAACTGACTGACTGGTTAGGATTTCAGCTTATCTTGGGCTAGTTCTGACCTTCCAGAACACACATTGGTCGTTCACCTCTGTGACAGAACTAACACCTTGTGACTAACTGACCGAAAACCTTTGGGAATCTATTAGCTTAGCAGATTCGCCTCCACCAACCAAAACTCAGATGGCATCTTGGGCCTCTAGAAAAGTGCCCTCCATCTTGCAATGCCTGCCTCTTTGATGTATTCACCCGGGTGGTGACTTTCGTACTGCTTCCACAATGGTACATGGAATTTGGGGTTACCTATTTCTATGTTTCCGGGGCCATGGTCACTCAAAATGACACCAGAATAAACTTTTTTTTTTTTTTTTGGTTTTTCAAGACAGGGTTTCTCTGTATAGCCCCGGCTGTCCTGTAACTCACTTTGTAGACCAGGCTGGCCTCGAACTCAGAAATCTGCCTCCGCTGCCTCCCGAGTGCTGGGATTAAAGGCGTGTGCTACCAAGCCCGGCTCCAGAATAAACTCTTATTCCTTTTAAGATGAGAGTTTTGGGTTTGTGCCAACAGTTATCTTGACTAGGTTAGACTCTGGCCACACCTGTGGTGGATTATCTTGATTAAGTGCATTGAAGTGGTAAGATCCACAGGAAAGTCTCCCCAGCTTAGGTCCTGGACTGCATGAAGGGCTCTGAACTGGAGCCTCACTGTTCTCTTCTGGTGTACTGTGTGACCTGTCTCCTCAATTTTCTAATGCCTTGACTTTGGGTGAAAAGTGAGGCCATGACTGCTCCTGGGTATGGTTGAGGAGGTTTTAAGGTAGTCAGGAGGGAGAAAACATCCAGGGGCACTTGCAAGGCTCCAGATTGAACTGGGCCATGAGAGGAAAAGGAAGAGAGATCAAAAGGTGGAAATGAAAGCAGGGGTAGGGGGCGAGTGGACCAAGAGAGACGCAGGAGCAGAGCCAACCAGGAGCCAGGACACCAAGAGAACATGTAGACAAGATGGCTATTATATAGGGACAAGAAGCTGGGGGAAGAGAAATCCAGCTCCTGGGCTAGAGAGTTTAGGGTTAGAGGGTGGGGTAAAAAGTGCTGGGAGGAGCCTCGGGCCCTGATTGAGACTTCTCTGGGGTTTCTTTGGGATCTAACAGACTTCTGATGTGATGGATTCTACTCTACAATTGCCAGACAAAGTGTGTTTTATCCCAGCAACAGGAAAGTAAATAAGACAAGCACAATAGTAAGTGCCATAGACTGTTGCAATGATGAAGAGGTCCGTCCTGAGTGCCTGTGACCATTCACCACATCACGAGTCTAGAGGACGCTGGAACTAGACAGCACCTGAGAGCGAGCGTTACCTACACCAGGAGGGAGGAGTCTAGACTGGACAGAAACCTCTCACAGAAACAAACCACACAGACCCCACTCACCAGCTAGAATCCCAGTGTGTGTCAAAGAAACAGGCAGAGCCTACAATAAAGAGATACCGAGATAATGAATGGGCCATATTATGCACTAGCATGGTAGGAAAATTTGATAATCATTATCCTTCCAGTCCTTGGATGCAATTTGTCATGTGTAACTCCATTATTTTTCCTAAGATTACAAGAAAAGAACCTATTACAGGAGAGCCATGAATATCTTCACAGATGGCTCAAAAGGTAGAGTTGGAGTAGTGTATGTAGAAGGAAAGGAACCGAATATTCATTTGTTTCCCTATCAATCAACTCAAGTAGTGGAATTAAATGCAGTTTTATAGGTGTTCTTGAAGTATCCAAATCCCTTTAGTTTAATATCAGATAGTCAATATGTAGTACAAGCAGTTCAACAATTGGAAACTGTGGGCCTGATTAAACATACCTCCAACGTGTCTGGGTTGTTGTCTACCCTACAAAGATGTGTCTGGGAAAGAAAGCATCCGTTTAGTGTCATTCATATTAGAGCTCATACGGACCTCCCTGGGCCCATAGCAGAGGGCAATTCAACAGCAGACGCCAATACACATGTAGTCTTTGCATTTGTTGCGGCCTCTGCATTGCAACAGCCCAGGAATTTCATAGACAATTTCATGTAAATGCCCAGTCTTTAAGATTAAAGTTTCCAATTTCCCGAGAACAAGCCAGGGATATCATTTTAAAATGTGGGCACTGTGTTTCTGTGTTACCTCAGAGAAGTGTAGGAGTAAATCCTAGAGGTATTAAACCTTTAATGATTTGGCAAATGGATGTGACCCATGTTTCAGATTTCGGCACTCTTAAATATGTGCATGTGTCGGTTGACACCTGTTCAGGCGTGATCTTTGCTTTGGCCCATGCGGGAGAAAAAGCACAACATGTAATCTCACATTGTTGGCAAGCTTTTTCTTCTTGGGGCATTCCAAAAAAAGATAAAAACAGATAATGGACCAGCCTATACTTCTCAAAAATTCGTGCATTTTTGTCATGCCCTACGCATTGAAATCAGCCATGGTTTGCCTTATAACCCCCAAAGTCAGGGTATAGTGGAACGTGCCAATGCTACCCTGAAGCATGTTTTATTTAAACAAAAAGGGGGAATAGGGATGCAATTTAAATCCCCTAAAGATAAATTGAATATAGCTATTTTCATTCTTAATTTTTAAAATTTGGACTCCCATGGCCATTGTGCCTCACAACCGCTTCAGTCTGTAAGGGTGCAGTGGAAAGATGTCCTCTCCGGGCAATGGAGGGGCCCTGATCCTGTTATAACATGGACTAGGGGAGCAGTATGTGTCTTTCCACAAGATCAGGAGAATCCTATTTGGGTGCCCGAAAGTCTGACATGGCCGTGGAGAGAAGATAAGCTACAGAAGAAAGATGGCCCTGAAAAAGCTGAGGACATTCAGACTGCTATTCGTACAGATAAGTATGACGATAGGGGAAGAGCAGGAATTATGGGGGATTGTGAAAGCACTCCCCCTTCCAGTACCTCTTAGTGCTGATGCTAGTGTGTTATATCTTTGAATCTCTGTAAAAGTAAATTGTAGTAATAGAGATAATATAATTTTTAGCCTACCCCTGTGTGTGTGTGGTACCACCGTTTTCCTTTTAGTTAGTAATAGAATAGAAAATAATGTTAAACATGTTCTTATCGAATGGCCTTTCTTTCCTGTGTAAGTTATATGTTTGGAGTTTGTATAACCTCTATGCAGTATCAGAATTCTTCTCGTGCAGCCCAACTCTCCTGAGAGATCGGAAAGATGCTGTTAAGAAACTGGAACCATGAGTTTGACAGTTAAATGAAGGAGCTGAGAGAATCCATCATTGCAGTGAACAACAACCGTGTGGAGATGGCGATTGCACAGCAGTGGTCAGAGATGGCTTGTGGAACCCCCAGCAGAACTGGGGTGGGATGCCATTCTGGGCATTCCTTTTGATTGGTGTGTGTGGAAGAATGATTTGGTGGATGGTGTGCATGTGAAGGCAAGCTAAGGCAGAAACCAACGTGTGCTGATACAAGCGATGGCAGCTATAGAGACTGGAGGCTCACCCCAAATTTGGCTCATATGCTGGACTGTTAATCAGAGACAGGTAAGATTCTGATGGAAACCCTACCATCCTATGCTGGACCGTTAATCAACGACAGGTAAGATTCTGCAAGGGTCCCACCAACCTAAGACAAGAGGCCTGTGCCATAAAAGCTGCATGGGTCTTGACGATGGGTAAGGGGGTACCCCTTGTCAGGACAACCTAAGGCAGATGCGGTCCCAAGGGTAAAGAAGGGAGTTCCAATTGGGACAACCTAAGACAGATGCGGTCCGGAGCTCTTATTTAAATAAAAAGGGGGAGATGTGGGGAGCGGGCATGGCTGCATGGGCCAAAGATGGCGCCTGGCTTTATGCCAAGCCCTGTGACCTCGCTTGTTTATCAAGTCTCAGTGATGCACAGTAAAAGCAGCGCGTGTAACTTGTTGGAGAGATTAGCGCAACATCTCGTGATACCATTCTATCAGCCAATCCTACATGCTGCCTTGGATGTGTGCGTCTATGATTGGGTGGTGTGAGGTGGCGTGAGAATGGGGGTATAAATTGAGGGCAGGCCCAGATGAGGACAGACCAGCCAGGGGCCAGAGACCAGAGACCAGCGTAGCAGAGAGAGACCAGATGAGGAGACTGGACCAGTGTTAGAGAGCGCCAGCGTAGGAGAGCACCAGCAGAGAGCAGCAGATGAGGAGAGCAGCAGATGAGGAGAGCAGCTCCAGCTTTAGCCAGCCAGCATAGAGAGCAGAGTGAGTGAGTGAACGGCTGCAGCTGTATGATACCTGAGAGAGAGAGAGAGAAGCAGAATAAAGCAGAAGCTGTGAAGGCAAGCTGCTTGAAACCACCTTGACATCCTGTGTTGTTTATTCCCACTGTCTCTGCTGGTCAGAGATGTGTGGGCGTGCGGCAACTCTTCTTTATATAATCCAGACATTTCAGCCTTTCTTTCCCTCTCTTCTCTCTGCATCCTTTCTATCATTCTCTTCCCTGGACCTCCCCTCTGTCTCCCCATGGTGACTTCCCTGTCCTTGGTCCTTGGGGCCAGTGAACTCGTCCAAGAGTAGCTTCCTAATAAACCTGCTTAAATCTAATCTAATCTGGCCTGAACTGTCTCATTTCACCAGCAGAGAAATAACTGTCAGGAGAAGATGGAGTTGGGCTGAGAAGGACTTCATTTATGGAAGCTCACCCTGCCAGGCTCACCATGGTAACTGTGAAAATATTACCAGGTTTGAATTCTGGCCCAGGCCTAACAGATAAGAACCAGCAGGGGTGAGGCAGAGACATTTTGGAGTTTTATGTCATAGTTTTGCTTTAAATACGTTTTTACTGAGTATAGTTGTCACACAACAAACTACTTCTATTTGAAGTACACTGTGTGGCTATGTTTGGATAGTCAAACAGTCAGGTTAATTGGCATATCCACACCCAAACTCTTCTTTTCTTTTCTTTTCTTTTCTTTTCTTTTCTTTTCTTTTCTTTTCTCTCTCTGTCTCTCTCTCTCTCTCTCCCTCTCTCTTTCTTTCTTTCCTTCTTTCTTTCTTTTTTTAAGACAGGGTTTCTCTGTGTAGCCCTGGCTGTCCTGGAACTCACTCTGTAGACCAGGCTGGTCTTGAACTCAGAAATCTGCCTGCCTCTGCCTCCCAAGTGCTGGGAGTAAAGGCGTGTGTACCACTGCCCGGCCAAATTTTTCTTCAGACTCTTCTTTTAAAAAAAACAAAACAAAACAAAACAAAAACCCTGCTAATGTATGTGTGTGTGGTGTGTGAATGTATGTGCATGCATGTGGAAGCCAGATGCCTTCCTCAGTTGTTCTCCATCTTATATTTTCGGTTATCTCTGAGACAGGGTTGTCTGTGGATGACTCCTGACTACCTTACCTCCACTTCCCAAGGTTTAGGCTTATGGATATGAGCTACCAGGCCTGTTACACACACACACACACACACACACACACACACACACACACACACACACTTTTATTTCTTGAGACAGTCCCACTGAATGTGGAGCTCATATACTGGCTTGACTGGCTAACCAGGAATCCCCCGGGGTTCCTCCTGTTTCTGCCTCTCCAGTGCTGGGTTTATAAAATGTGTGCTCTCACACCTGCCCTTTCACAGGGCATTGGGGATGGAGCTCATATCCTTGGTCAGGCACAGTACCAACTCTCCATCTTCAGACTCTCATCTGTCTCTGTCTCCCATCGTTCTGAGTGCCTTCTGCTTTCACCTCTCCCAACCCTCCCATCCAAACAGCCATAGGTTAGGGTGCATCTTCTAGAATTGTATAGAAATATAACCATACAACATGTCCTCACTTGGGGTCTGGCTCTTTCACTGGGCAGACATGGGACCTGTCCACTCTGTCCCATGTCTCAGGAGCACACTCTGGGGTGTGTACTGAGTAGCATTTGCATATACAGAATATTCTGATGCATCAGCAATGTGCCCATTTCCAGTGTGAAGTGGAAACTTAAGGGTTCTTTGGAGACTCAGGTGTGTTAGATGGTGTTTTGCTGGGGCAAACATGTGAAGGAGTGTTTTCCTGAAGCACATACAGGTGAAAGGCTAAGGCTGACTCGTGAAAGAATCTTTGGCTGAAGCATATACAGGTAAAAGGATGTTCTGCTAAAGCAAGCACATGAAAAAACATGTGATGAAGGATTCTTCACTAACGACATGCATGTATTGGTCTGCCTTACACTGAGTAGTTGAGCTCCATTTGTTGGGACTCTATAGAAAGAAAAACACTTCTGGTGGTGTGCTGCAATTTCTTGCCACTTCCAAGGACGTGGGCTGATTGGCAGAGTGATGTCAGCTGAGACAGATGTACATGCTAAGGCAAGACATGTAGAGGACATGTAATGTTTGGAGGGAGTATATAAAGGATGAAATGTAGGAAAGATTTCCTTTGCTGCAGTTTTTGTTCAATATCTACTAAGTTTTATAGATGTATTGGGTACAGTACTGGTTTACAGAGGCTTTTGTACATTTTGAGATCATTCATGTATTCAGGTATCTTGGAAAATATTTTTTCAACTATGATTTATTTTGTCTTTGAGCTTTAGGAGTTTCGGTCGTGAGGAGGTTTTGTCTCCACAGTAACTCTTCCAGACCACAGCTTAGAGAATGCGTCTTAAGACTGTTTCATGAGCACATGGTTTTAACACTACACATGAATGAATCCAATTCTCTAGCTCTGATGTGACGTAGCCAGTGCCGACTGAATTTATTAACTAGATATTTATTTAGCGTTCAGAGTCATTTGTGAATTTGCTTTGTATTTATAGAATTTATACTTGGAAGAATGTTCTTTAATCTTTTAAACATTTTACTATGCTTTTGTTCTATTTCTCGACCAGTTTTAATGATTTAAAAATAAAAATGCCACCCTCTCTAACAGTTCTGTTTTACAAATGATAAGTTTCGGTGTACAACTTTTCTAAGTGTGCAAATAAAATGATACTTTTTTTTAAAAAAAAAAAAAGTAAATAAAGGACTTGATGGAGAGTGACAGAGGCTAAGCTTGGCTTGATGGTTGAGCGAGCTGTGCAACACATGTTGGTCTCCCATCTTCCTTAATCTTCGCTTTGCTGAAAGAGGCACAGCCCAGAACTTCTGAAATTCCTGCTGGTCCTTTGTAGTGGCTATCCCTGGTTGTCAACTTGACTATATTTGGAATGAACTACAATCCAGAATTGGAAGGCTCACCAGTGACCCTAACCTGGAGGCTGGGAGATAGAAGTTTCTGATCTGGATCTTGGTATGGAGATCTTGAAGCATAGTGGCTATGGATTCCAGAAATTAAGTCAGGGAGTTCTCCAAGTTCAAGGTCATCTGGGATTAAAGGTGGGTTGGCACACACCTTTAATCTGGGCTACACCTTCTGCTGGAGATCATATAAGGACATTGGAAGAAGGGAGACTAGCTCTCACTCCTTCGACTCCTTGCTGGGTGGGACTGAGTAACTGCTAGATCCCTGGACTTCCATTCACAGCTACTACTGAACCATTGTTGGGAATTGGACTGCAGACTGTAAGTCATCAATAAATTCCTTTACTATATAGAGATTATTCATAAATTCTGTGACTCTAGAGAACCCTGACTAATACATCCTTCCTGCTGAGGCCTGGCTCTCTCTGCTAGGTAGTGCCGCTGCTGCTGATTGGTGTTTGCTATCCAGACTCTACAGAACTGTTCTGCTGGTGTGTCTGTGAAGTGTTTGTGAGTGGATCGAGCTGCCACTGCTGGCTCCTGTAAACTGAGCTGTTGATTTCCTGACAATGCAGATGGGATTTGCCACAAAGAACCATTTCTAAACAGGTCCACTTCCCTTGTATCCTTTATTTCCCACTCCCTGTGGTGGGTGGCTGGCTAAAAGCAAGGTTAAAGTGTTTGAGAACCATCATTAAAAATAGACGTTAAAAAAATTAGAGTTACACCAGTGTTGCTAATACTCCAGGGGCTCAGCAGATGGGGGTAACATCTGGGTAAGATTACTGAAGAGACCCTTCCCACAGACCTGGATCACTTTTTGGGTGCTGCTATTTTGGCAGTGAGGTACCCCATGATAGTTACTATTTTGCCAAGTGTTCCCTCCTTATGCAAAAAAGGAAGCAATCCAAGACTGCAGTGGGTACCAGAAACCGCTGATACACAGGGCACCAAACTCTATATGTACTGTCTTTTATGTTAATTTTACATATGAATATATACATATGTATAATATACTAATATATCAGAAATGTTGATTTATAAACTAAATATAGTAAAAGTAACAATAACAAGGATAAACTAGAATAATCAGAATGTTACTTTATAGTAAAAGTTATCAAAGCACATAAGTTGTTTATTTCTGGACTATTCCATTGAGTATTTTTTTTTAAAGATTTATTTTATTTATTATATGTAAGTACACTGTAGCTGTCTTCAGACACTCCAGAAGAGGGCGCCAGATCTTGTTACGGATGGTTGTGAGCCACCATGTGGATGCTGGGATTTGAACTTAGCACCTTCGGAAGAGCAGTCGGGTGCTCTTACCCACTGAGCCATCTCACCAGCCCTGTCCATTGAGTATTTTTCACACACTGGTGGTTCAGAGAAATTGAAACCTCTGGAAGAGAAATTGTGGCTAAGTGGGGACTACTCTACAGCCCAGGCCTCATGACAACTGAGGTGTGTCTCCCAGCTTCACATTCCTCCTGATACTGTATGCCTGGGTTCTTATTAGGCCCCTGACCCGCCATGTCTTGCATCCTCAGCTACCTTCTCCTTCTTTCCTAGACCCTTGGTTCCACATCCCCAGAGTCTAGCCAAACTAAGATGCTCAGTGTTCTTGCTAGTAGGAGGCCTTGAACTTCCTATTTGTCCTGATCACACCCAGGCCACACCGCTAACCTGGTCTCCATCTCGTCCCTCAGGCTCCTTGGCAGCCTCACCCTCCACTCTGCTCCTCAGCATTCCAGTCATCATGGGGCAGACTTGAGAGAAGACACAGAGATTGACAGTACAGAAGCGGCAGCCTCAATGCCGACCTGCCGGATGTAAGAAGTTGATATATTCCAGAGGAGGCATCGCAGACTGCGGGAGAGGAGAAGGCTTGCCAATAAATGGCATAGGAACAGTTGATGAGCTCCTTGGAAAAAATCAATTTAGATCATTATCTTAGCCTCCTCCAAATTAATTCCAGATTTATTGATGAAGTAAGTTCCTCCCACCCCCAGAGGGAATGACTAGCGAATATTTATTAAGTCACGGGAAGAAAGAGAGCTGTCTCCTTAGCTTGAATTTTCATGATCTTCATAATAGGGGGGGGGGAAATCAATAGTTAAAAAAAATCTGGGGCTGGAGAGATGGCTCAGCCATTAAAGTCAAGCTCACACACATTTAAAAAAAAAAAGTCTAATCAACCTCTGCATGTTAAAAAAGCAATCCAAATAAAAAATGAACTCTTTCAATTAAAAAAAAAAAAGGTATTGGCTACAGTCAATGAGGGCGTGATTTGGGTGCCGAATTCTTCAGACCAATAGACATTCTACAGAAGATGGATGCAGGACATAGGTCTCCGTATAGGATAACAAGCATATGGGCAGTCGTTCAGCCTTGCTTGCTGCACTCAAGTATGCAGATGGCAGATAGGCTGAGGGAGAGGCAGTGGTGAAGCTGGCAGCTTACGGAGCTCCGTGGGACGAGTGCTGGCTTAGCACACAGGAGGGCCTGGGTTCGCTCCTCAGTGCTGCCTAAACCAAGCAGACTTGTAATTCTAACACTCCGAATATGGAAGAAGGAGGATCAGAAGTTCATGGATATCACTGGCTAGGTATCAAGTTTGGGACCAGCTTGGGTTTACATGAGAACATGTTTCAGAAAGAAGAAAGAAACAACAACAACAACAACAAGAAAGCAAGAAAGAGAAAAAAGAAAAGAAGAAAAGAAAAAATGAAAGAAAAGAAGATGAGGGCAAGGAGACAATGAGTGTAGTCTAGTCATGTGCACACAAGCATGATTTGTCTATGATTTCTGTCCACAGGAGGGGGCCAGAGGACTATGAGAAGCCAGCATCTCCATCCCTCTGGCAGCCTGTAAGGTAGGTAAGTCTGTTCTTATTTGACAGTTGGGGAGACCGAGGCACAGAAAGCTGTTGTCAGTCAGCACTGAGAGTCAGCATCTGAAGACCCCGACCGAGCCAGGCTGCCTGGGCAAACAAACAGGCAGTTTGGGCTGAGGAGAAAACTTGGTGGGTAAAGCGCTTGGGCTGCAAGGGTGAGGACCTGAGTGAGGGTCCTAGAACCCACTAACAAAACCAGCGTGACGGCAAGGTCCTGTAAACTCAGTGCTGGCAAGAACAGATGAGCTTCCGTGGGGATCCCTGGTCAGCCAGCAGGGCCTTGTTAAGTTCCAGGATGTTAGAGTCCCTGTTTCAAAATAAAATAAAATAAAATAAAATAAAATAAAATAAAAAATCAGGGTGATAGCTCCAAAAGAACAATGCCCAAGATTTATCTCCAGTTTTCATATGCACATGTGTGCTAACAGAAAGACAGGCAGACAGACAGACAGACAGACAGACAGACAGACGCACACACACACACAGGCATACAGATATACACAGAGACACACAGACAAACACAGAGAGAGGGAGAGAGACACAGGCAGACAGATATAACACAGACATATACACACAAGGAGAAACACACACACAAACCATATTATACACCCTTCCCCAGCACACACAACAGGCAGGTTCTGCCTTGGCAGCCTGACTCCCAAAGGACCCCTGCGCCTTGAAGAGTAAGGAGCTATAAGAAAGCAGTGAGGACCAAGAAGAGGGGGACATAACCAACTCAAAAGACAGAGTACAGAACAAACAAGAAAACACCTTGCCCTGAAAATGAGTGTGTGGCTGTGGTTTTCTTTAGGAGCGCCCTAGACAACTGTCCCCCACCCTCACCAGGGAATCTGCCCTCCTAAAGGATCACTCCCAATCCCAAGGCATTGTGCTTCTGGGTATCCAGGAGCCAGCCAGACTTCAGCTCTTCATGGCAGTAGGCTGGGCTGCCTGGCCCCTGAGAATCCTTTGTCCTATCCCAAGCCTGCTCCTTATGGTTGGTGACTTGTCTAAACCCAGTGATAATTTATGTTAATATAATCCACTTTAAAGTGTGATGAGGTGGGGGAGGCCTCGGTTCAGCACCCTAATCAGGAATGATTAGCGAGCCTCTGAAGTGTCCTAATCAGGAACACACACTCCAGAAGTGCAATTTGAATATTGTTTTTGAAATCTAGCAACAGATCCATTAACTACACGAGGAATGGCTGGGGAGTGGAGGGGAAATTCAGGTTGAAACCTGGCTGACTGGAAAGCCTGTGGGGGCCTGTGGGAGCCTGTAGGAGCTTGTGGGGCCTGTGGGAGCCTGTGCGGGCCTGTGGGGCCTAGAGGGCCTATGGGGGCCTAGGAGGGCCTGTGGGGGCCTGTGGGGGCCTCTGGGGTCTGTGGGGGCCTAGGAGGGCCTGTAAGAGCCTGTGGGAGCCTGTGGAGGTGTGTGTGGGGCCTCTGGGGACCTGTGGGAGCCTGTGGGGCAGCCAGCCCAGCCTTTGGAAACATGGCTTCTAGGCATCCACTTAACCCTGTCTTTTCCCATTTCCCTGAGCCTTTAGTCCTGACCCAACTTGAAATTGGCTAATCCTGAGTCAGAATATTGTCCCTTTGGGGAGTGCCCCTCAGACTGTTGGAATGCCCGAGAGATGGGTCCTACCCCAAATTCACAAAAGTGACTGTGTTATGTTTAAAGCTCCTTGTTAATAAACTGGCACGTTTGGCAGAATGTGGTCTTGGACTCCCTTCTGAGACCTGGTGGCAAGGCCATGGGGGAGAGTGAATGGACCCCTGACTCTCATGCCATAGGCCACCAGCAGTCACAGCAACAAAAGGGGAAAAAATTGCATTACTGAGCCTGAGATTGCCAGCATGGGAGCAAGGGGCATCAGGTAACCCCCTCAGACTAATAGCACCTTCCCTCTGGCTAAGAGCTTGCCCTATACATGTATGAAGCAGGGCTGCTAATTACAGAGAGGTTGTGGGGGAGGTTCCATTCTGCCCGCAAACCCCTCACTCCTGCTGGAAGCAGGCTGATTGACAGGTACAGGGGATTGACCTCAGTGAAGTGCTTTCTAATTAGAGGCCATGGCTGAGGCTGCCAGGGCCAGCTCTGCTAATGCCCCTGGGGTTGCCACTCCGCAGAGCAGCCAGGCCCATTAGGGCTCTGAGTGCTGAGAGGGGGGCTAGAAGGGGGGTACCTCATTGGAGAGGGGTGGGGAAGAGGCACCTGATCCTGTTGTCTTTATGAAGAGGACGAGGCTACGGCAAGGAGGGATCTCACCAGTTTGCAGACAGTAAGGATCCAGCCTTAGCTGGATTCCAGTCCATCGTCGATATCCCCGACAACTTGACCTACCATTAGGAAAATTACTCCAATTCTGTGTATATACACTGGCACGTGAGATGATGGCAAAGTGCTCCAAGGGGCAGTTTCTGCAAATGGAGCGGGGGCACTCCCAAAGAGGGTGTTTCGTCTTTTGTTGGGATTGTTTGTGACCCAGAAAATGACATACACCCTCAGGCATTGCCCTGTGGCCTGTTGCAAATTTCTTGTCTCCCCAAAGCTTCCTAAGGCTCACAGACAAGCCCCCTTAAAGTAAATGGGCTTCAATCACCGGTTTCAACAACTCTCCTGTCTCCACGTAATAAAACATCTGGGAAATTGGGCTAAATGGTTAAAGCAGCCCTCTGTAATAAGTACCTGGCACTCATACAGCTTAGTATAATGCACTTTTTTTTTTTTTAATGACCAGATGTGGTACTTCTGTGTTATGAAAAGCAGAGGTATGTGTATCCGTGCTTTTTACTACCTTTAAGATGCAAGGTCTATGAATAGCTCTCAGGAGAGATGTTCTCCCATTGACTGAGAATTGTTGATGTGTAGGTTTACAAACTTGAAAAGTAAGCGAACCACTTGGAAAATTGTGGATATAATTTAAACAGTTGTTAAACTGGACACTTGAAGGAAACTGGCTTCAGAAAAAGAATTCGGGCCGTAAATTTCCCCTCTCTGCTGAGTTTGTTCCGCAGTCTTTGATCTCGCAGCCGTTTACGTGTGTCTGCCCTCGGTGATATTTACAACTTTATGAAGAAATGATTTCATCAAACTTGTTCACTTCTTCCCAATTTCTCATTAAGAGAGCTTAGCTGGTACCCCACCTGTGCAGAACCCATTTTATAGTCCTTTTGGGATTCCAAGATGTTTTAAACATACGTGTTTGTGTTTGTGTGTGTGTGTGTGTGTGTGAGAGAGAGAGAGAGAGAGAGAGAGAGAGATGGGATACACACACACACACACACACACACACACACACACACACACACACACATATATATATATATATATATATATATATATATATATATATATATATATATATATATATACTCTTTTGCAGAGGACCTGAGGCAGGTTCCCAGCATCCTCGTAGGAGCCAACAACCAGCTCTCATTCCAGGTCTGGGGAAATTGACACCCTCTTGATGTTATTGGACTCAGGGAAGAATATAGTACATGCACGCACGCATGCACACACGCGCACATTCAAGCACATGCACATACACATGCAAATGTGTTCTCCCCTTTATAAAATCACAGCCTTTCTTTCAGGAACTACACCAAGTCACTCGCTCTCACACTCAGAGTCCATGAACATTTCCCCTTTTGTGAAACAGTCCTTAAAGATCTGAGTCTGAGCTGGGCATGGTGGTGCATGCCTTTAATCCCAGCATTTGGAAGGCAGAGGCAGGCGTATTTCTGAGTTGGAGGCCAGCCTGGTCTACAGAGTGAGTTCCAGGACAGCCAGGGATACACAGAGAAACCCTGTCTCAAAAAACAAAACAAAACAAAACAAAACAAAACAAAACAAAACAAAACAAAACAGATCTGAGTATGAATGGCTTGCTATTTATTGGTCACCTTTACAGTTGGCGGGAGGTTTTGGCTCTCTGGTCTGTGAGAGTAGCTTTTGGTAGCTCTCTGATTCTTTCCTCTAAGTCAGGCCCCGGGATAAAAGGTGACAGCTCTGACTGTTGGGATTTCACGTTCAGGCACACCACACCGTGTGGGTGTTCTTCAGAGTGTGTAATGATGTATGTCCCATCCTTCCACATGGAGGGTTCGAGACTGTGCTCTCCTGCAGGCGCTCCAAGCCTTCCTCGCCATATCAGTGGGATAGAAAGCTACTGAGTCTTCGTTTGATAAATCACTTTGTTCTCCTGGCTTGATATTTCCCTTTGAACTTGCATGATGGTCTGGAACATCTTATTTCCTTTTGCCAAAGTTCCTGCCCTTCCTTTCAACCTCCCTTTCTACCCATCTCCTTCCGCATGTGGGTTCCGGGGATTGAACTCAAGTTACCAGGCTTGTGGCAGCCCCTTTCCCCGCTGAGCCATCTTGCCAGTCCTTTGGCTTTGAAGCCTCCCCAGCCTGAGAAAATATCATTGATTTTTTTCCCAGCATTCTTTTTTCTGACTTATTTTTATATTTATCATAAATCTTTGCAGAACTGATTTTGGCCCATCACAGGGGATGGGAGGAATCTAATTTATGCTTTTCTGAATGGTTAATAAATCATCCCAGTACCATCCCTTCAATATTCCATCTTTGCATAACCCATCTTTTATAAATGTCAGTATCTCTCTATCTAGATCTGCTTTATTCGTGCGTGTTCTCATAGCTGATTTACTGATTCACCATTTCTTAGTCTACTTCTTATGCCTGAAAACCTAATTTTATTGATTTTTCTCACTGGCTGCAGACCATAGCTCTGCGTATCTTTGAAGCTCTTGGCTCCCACTACCCTCCATTCTGTATAGAAGCAAATTCACAAATTCATCTAGCCTTTGCCCCAAGCCTACTCATTACATTTCTGATTAAAAATTAATTTCTTAAGCTGGGCGTGGTGGCACATGCCTTTAATCCCAGCAATCGGGAGGGGGAGGCAAAGGCAGGTGGCTTTCTGAGTTCAAGGCCAGCCTGGTCTACAGAGTGAGTTCCAGGACAGCCAAGGCTATACAGAGAAACCCTGTCTTGAAAAAAAAAAAAAAGAAAAAAATTAATTTCTTAGTTTGTTTGTATATATGTATGTATGTGAGTACCACATTACACATGTGGGATTCAGAGAATAACTTTGGAAATCAGTTTTCTCCTGCCAAGGACCAGCCTCAGCTTGGAGAGGGGTTCTGAGAGAAGGGGTATCTGGGAGCAGAAAAAAAAAAAGAGAGAGACTTAAAGTCAAATCATGGGTCCAAGCTGCTGGTGGCCTAGGTTCTGCTGAGTTGCTGCTCTCTCTCTCTCTCTCTCTCTCTCTCTCTCTCTCTCTGTGTGTGTGTGTGTGTGTGTGTTGTTCTGCTCTCTAGACAGCATTTTCTTGCTACTCTAAAAAATTCTCTGGTTAAAACAGCTCTCTCTGCTAGTAAAAATACCAAAAGCGAGCCAGGCAGTGGTGGTACACACCTTTAATCCCAGCACTTGGGAGGCAGAGGCAGGCAGATTTTTGAGTTTAAGGCCAGAGGACAGCCAAGGCTATACAGAGAAATCTTGTCTTGAAAAACAAAAACAAAAAAACAGAATCCAAAAGCTCTCTGGATAGTTCATGGGTTTTCTGACCAAAGTCAGAAAAGCTGCCATAACAAAATTCTTGGATCTTCTGACCAAGTCAGAAATCCTGATTGATAGAAAAATTCTTGAAGAGCTGTTTTTGCTCTCCAGAGATGTCCAGACAGCCCAGCTCTCTAGAGAAAATTTCCAAAGAACTGCTATGGCTTTCTGCAAGCTCATCTCTTGCAGACCATAAGCCTAGTTTTTTATGTACATATCAATTATTTATTTCAGGTTCTTTTTGATTATGAGTCAGCATTCTGTGCTTCTAGCACTTTGATTCTCAGGAGACAGCAAGCATACATTTTTTTTTTCTTTCTTAACATTGCAAAACAAGTCAGAAATCAGTCTGCTTTGGTTAAGCACAGGTGATAAGATAGTTGGGTGGGACCCTGCATCAGACTCTTTCAGCTGCTTGTTGATCCTTTCAGAGGGCAGTCATGATAGGCCCCTGTTTGTAAGCACACCATAGCATCAGTAATAGTGTCGGGTCTTGGGGCCTCTCCCTGAGCTGGATCTCAATTTGGGCCTGTCACTTTTTCCTTTACCTCAAGCTCTTCTCCATTTTTGTTCCTGTGGTTCTTTCAGACAGGAACAGATTAAAGTACTTTGACTTCTATTTTTTCCCCTACAGGATCTCACTGTGCAGCTCAGGCTGGCATCAAATGCATGGTTATCCTCCTGCCTCAGTTTTCCAAGTATTGGGGTGACAGGCATGAGCCACCTTGTCTCGCTTATCTTGGCCTGGTGCCACAGTTCATGGTGTGGTCCCAGCTGTCTAGAAAGACCAAGAGAAGAGAGTATGTTTGAGCCATGAGTTCAAGGGTAGCCTGGGAAGTTTATAGGGAGAACTTATTTAAAAAGAGAGGAGTACCCATTTGGTTAAATATTATATGGCAGATCAGTTTGAGGAGCTAAACATATGGGGTGATGGGGATAGCTATTAGGTGAACTACAAAAGGCCTAAGTTGTGACAGGATTTTCCCTGTCCAATCACACTAAAATATTAGGGCGGCAGGAGGCCTGTGATTGGACAGGGAAAGGGAGGCAGGGCTAAGAGTTGCAGAGACAGAGAGAGGGGAGAGGCCAAGATGGATGCGGACAAACAGGAAGAAGACCCTTAACCAGCGTGGCTTTAATTAGCCATGGGTAGTTATGATATCATAAAGGATAGAATAATTGAGATATTTGCCTAACCTAGGTGGGCAGCTTTTATTGTTATCAATTGGTTCTGAAATTATTGTGTTGGCATCTTGTGAATTGAGAATTTATTGATACATAAATTTGTTTGGTTAAATTATAAGCTTCTAGAGTTTTGTTTCTACAGAGTTGATAGGTTTTGTGACAGTGGACCATGGGAACGGTCGCTTCAGGGGGTCACTAGAGTTGCTGGTGGCAGGAGTGCAGGAAGTCTGTCAGTCCAGCCCCGGCAGAGACTTGGTGGGCAGAGAACAATTGAGCACAGAGAGTTGGCCGAATCTTTTTTAATATTTCCCGCAACACTGAGTAGCTACCTTCCTCTGCACTTGTGACCACTTGAGGTCTTGGGGAAGGGTCAAGTTCTGCACCCTTTTGCTTCCTCCGCAGGAACATGAGATTTGTTTCTGTTTTTTTGGACCAAACTCTCTCCCTACATGAAGGATGCTTGGTTAATAAATTTCAAGAAAGGCATCCCACCTCCATGATAATCAGATGTGTTAATTAACACAGTAATGAATGATCTCGACCAACCTAGGAACAAACTCATGATTTGAAATGTCCACTCCATGGTAAGGGTGTGACAGGTTGACGCCCTGAGGCGTGGTCAAGGGGCTTTGCATTGCATTGTAGCACGGCTTCTATCTCCAGAGCTTCATTCTAGAGGTAGGCAGTGCTGCTTTTTCCCAGACCCTGCTCTCAGTAAGGACTTCTTCCAGCAAGCGATCTAAACCTCCCAAACCCGAGCCACTGACTAAGGACAAAGTATTCAAATGTCCAAGACTACAGAGGAGACTTCTCATTTAAATCACACACACACACACACACACACACACACACACACACACACACACACACACGGGGCTGGTGAGATGGCTCAGCCCGACTGCTCTTCTGAAGGTGATAAGTTCAAATCCCAGCATCCACAAATCCCAGCTCACAACCATCTGTAATGAGATCTGGCGCCCTCTTCTGGAGTGTCTGAAGACAGCTACAGTGTACTTACATATAATAAAAAAAAAAATCTAAATCTCTCTCTCTCTCTCTCTCACACACACACACACACACACACACACACACACACGAGAGAGAGAGAGAGAGAGAGAGAGAGAGAGAGAGAGAGAGAGAGAGAATAGAAACATAGATATATAGATGGGTGGGGTGGCTGGCTGGGTAAATAGGTAGGTAGGTAGATAGATAGATAGATAGATAGATAGATAGATAGATAGACAGATAGATAGATAGATAAATAGATAGATGTAATTTTTAAAGAAAGAAGGAGGGAAGGGACAATGAGTTATATAGTTCTGTCTTTTCTGGGACCAGGAAGGGCTTTCCTGCAACTTGTGAGATAAATCTTTTCAGTCCTCTTTATGGCTATGTCCAGTAAACACCATGACAGCTGCCAACTGTCATGGCACAGCATGGTGTGTCATTTAGCTGACAGGAGGGATCTAAATGAAGTTAGAAGTTGTCTGAGGTCACCCTGGCAGCCATCTCAGATCCAACCAGTTTCAGCCAGCCCACCTGAAGAGAGTCTTTTGACCTCTAGGAATTCTGTCCTCAAAGATAAATAAGACTTTGGTGGGGTCAGTCACAGGCTGGTCACACAGGCAGTGGTCCAGGTGACAGAGCTTAGTGAGTTTTAGTGCTTCGTGTCCAGCTTTTCCTGACCAGGAACCTCACTTCACTTTGTGATCCCTTTGCGTTCAGAATTGCCCAGGGCTTCCCTACAGCCATTTCTGAGAGAGTCCTCAGGCCAGATGTTCTATAATCCACTCCAAAATGAGCCTCTGCCCACCCTGCACTGGGATTGTATGTGTCAACGTTAATGTGTACCCAGATCTGCTGGGCTGCCGGAGAAACCCAGCATCGGGTGCCCAGTTACTAGATTCGATGTGAACCTTCTGAGGCCTTAGGCAGGTGACTTGATTTCATTACATTACATTCTCACTGGGAACTATTCTTAAAGGATTCTTAGGATTTCTTAAAATATTCTTAGGATTTTCTGGTGCAAATGGTATTTTACATAGTGTTAGGTATCAACCCAGGGCTTTGTGCATTCTAAGCAAGTCCTCTGCTACATCCACATCCTTCCCCTCCATCCATTTCGTAATAAATCCCTGATACTTTGTAACAAACCTCTGTACTCTATACACTAAAAACCAAAAGCATGTTCTCTTCTGCCCTAAAGGTCTTCTTTTCCCAACATAATAAGCTTTTAAATGTGGTGTAAAGATTATTGAAATCAAAGTAAACTGGGGAAAAAAGGAGCTACCTAATGGCATTAGATTGAAATAACTTCAACTGAAGTAACCTTCTGTTGATATGGGGGTGTCCTCAGAATTAGCTCAGAGGGCATGGCACCTGAGATTTCTCTCACTTCTGGTGCCAAGCTTGGGGTCTACCCTCAATCTGTTAAACAGCTGGACCGTCAGGTGCCCACCCACAGCTGTTACACTCAGCCATAAAGATACAGTCAGCCAGAGGAGAGGAGCTGCATTGGGCAGAGACTGGAAGGCTCTGAAGCAAATGTTTACCACGCTCAGGCCACATCTTTCTGTCGTCGATGCACTGTGTGACATTGTGTATTGTCTGACAGTACACAGGACTATTATCAGACAGGAAAGCTCACCTAAACCTTGGTGTTCAGAGGTCTTATCAGGACCCCATTTTACAGACCTGTTCAAAGGTGGATCTGGTCCATTTCAGCATCTAGGATGACCCAGATGTGATGCTAAAGCCCCCATCGTAAATCGTTTGGTCGGTCTCTCTCACTGGGTAGCTCCCACTTTGCGCTGTGGTGGGTCTGGGCCCTGCCTCTAAATGAAAACAGAAGCTAAGGGCAAGGGCCAGGCCTCTCTCTGAACAACATCAACTTCCTAACTGCACAAGCCCCTTTCCTAATTGACACGGATGGTGGTCCTCCAGGAGAGTGCTCACTGAGAAGCATCAGAGACCTCTGGGAGATGGCAACTTGCCAGAGGGTGCTGGTCTTCAAATTCAGGTGTCTTGGTCTTCATTCTCCTTCTTTCCAGAGATGTCCCGAGGATGCATCCAGTTACGTCTGATAAAAATCCCCGGTGCTGTGCTCACAGACACCAGAATGTTCCCCAGCCAAAGGTTCTGGAGCCCCTTATTCTGGGGCCTAAATACAGCTGACATTTCTGGAAGTCAATTATCTGCCATCGACCAGATGTGTGAACACCTGCCTTGGAGGTTTGGGGAACACCAGTGTATCGGAGTCAGAGACTATGTAGCTCGATTTGAAACTGAACAGGAAAGCCTGGACTTTGTACACACAGAAAAGGGGGAGGCTGGGGACAAAGGACACCTGACAACCTGGGAGGCCGAGTTAATAGTGAGCAGTCAAAGGAGCATATAGAGTACAGAGGTTCGTTACAAAATATCAGGAATTTATTACAAAATGCTACTGAGGGGAAGGATGTGCATGTAGCAGAGTCCTTAGAAGGCTTGCTTAGAATGCACAAAGCCTGGGGTTGATACCTCGCACTATGTAAAGCTGAAATGGTGACACATTCTTGTAATCCTAGCACGTGGGAGATGGAGGCTGGAGGATCGGGACTCTACTCACGGGGTGGAGTTCTGGAGAAAAATGAGGCAGAGTGACGCAGGAGGAGCAGACTTGTTAGTTTAGAGTCTAGACATTCAAGGAGAGACTTGTGGGGGGGGGCGAGGAGCAGGGGGAGGGAGGGAGGGAGGGAGGGAGGGAGGGAGAGAGAGAGAGAGAGAGAGAGAGAGAGAGAGAGAGAGAGAGAGAGAGAGAGAGAGAAGTCTGATCATGTGGTGATTTTGGAAAGCCTGAGCTCAGGTCTCCAGACCACCGTGTTTGGTATTTAGAGCCAACAAAAAAAGATAAGAGCGTGGCCAGAGGTGATGATGAGAGTCTCTACACAGGTCCTCATGGGGAGGAGTGACTAGTTAGTTTATGAGACAAAAAGCCCGCAAGTACTCACGTAAGCAAGCACACACCCACTCGCTTCATTTTATTTTCAACCTTTAAAGTCTGTTCTGCCTCCCATCCCTGTCTTGACAGAAGTAACTGCTCAGGGGCAGCTGAAAGACTAAAACGATTCAATTCCTAGTAGGAAGGTCTACGCAGTGACCAAGGGACGCAGTGAAGGAGGAAGGTGGTCTGCGGTTGGCCAGTAGCACCAACACGGGGGAAGATGAAAGATGCTATGCGTGCACCTCTCCTCGTGCTGCTTCCCCCCCCCCCCCAGGCCGCCTCGGTTAAGCTGTGGGGTTTTATGGAGCTGAGTGTGTGTTTCTTTTGGATCTGCTGAGACCAGCCCCAAGGTGGCCCCACTCTCCTCAGGTTTCCTTCCTGTTAAGTGTCCTTGATGTGATTGATGAACTAGCCATTGGATAGCCTTTTCTAGGTAACTCTGAATATTTTCTTTTCCTTGAAGAGTTTTTCAAAATGTCCTGGTTTCCCTTTTTAATTAGAATATTTATGTAACAGGTAACTTCAGCCGGAGTCTTGGATTTGCTGTTGACAGCTGGGAGATCTCAGGCACATAACCAGATCTTTCTAAACACTGGTATTCTTATCCATAAATGGAGATCATTTTGAGACAAGTTTGCATTTTTTTTAGATTAAATGATATTGTACATGTGAAAAATAATACAAATGATAGTCATTATTTTAATGGAGTTAAAATAATTACCCGTTAGGACAATAACATGCTGACTAAATACACATAGAAGAGATTTAGAAAGCTATATATAGGGGGCTGGTGAGATGGCTCAGCGGGTAAGAGCACCCGACTGCTCTTCCGAAGGTGATAAGTTCAAATCCCAGCAACCACATGGTGGCACACAACCATCCGTAACAAGATCTGGCTCCCTCTTCTGGAGTGTTTGAGGACAGCTACAGTGTACTTACATATAATAAAATAAAATAAATCTTAAAAACCAAAATAAAAACAAAAACAAAAAAAGAAAGATATATATATATATATATATATATATATATATATATATTTTTTTTTTTTTTTGGTTTTTCGAGACAGGGTTTCTCTGCATAGCCTTGGCTGTCCTGGAGCTCACTTTGTAGACCAGGCTGGCCTCGAACTCAGAAATCCGCCTGCCTCTGCCTCCCGAGTGCTGGGATTAAAGACGTGAGCCACCACGCCCGGCTAGAAAGCTATATTTTTAATCACACTTATTTATTTTGTGTGTGTGCCATGATGTAAGTTAGAGACCACCCCTTGGGACTTGGTAGGAGTAGAACCTGGTCAGGCTTAGTGGCAACAGTTTTTACCAGCTGAGCCATTTCACCAGTCTTAGGAAGCATTTGTTTGTTTTGTTTTGTTTTGTTTTCGAGACAGGGTTTCTCTGTCTAGCCCTGGCTGCCCTGGAACTCACTTTGTAGACCAGGCTGGCCTCGAACTCAGAAATCCGCCTGCCTCTGCCTCCCCCTCCTGAGTGCTGGGATTAAAGGCATGAGCCACTATGACTGGCTGCATTAAAATGAATAATTCAGTACAATATCACATTAGTTGGGCACAGATGTGAGGAGTAGTGTTCCTTTTTAAAATTATTTATTTATTTGTGTATATATGAGAGAAATAGAGAGAAGCACAGAAAAAGAGAGGAAAAGAGAGACAGAGACAGAAAGAGAGAGAGAAAGAGAGAGAGAGAGAAAGAAAGAGAGAGGGAGAGAGAGAGAGTCAGGGAGAGACACAGAGAGAGAGAGTCAGGGAGAGACACAGAGAGTTAGTGTATGAGCTCATCTATGTATGGGGAGGCCAGAGGAGGGTATTGTATCACGAGCTCATCTATGTAGGGGAGGCTGAGGAGGGTATTGTATCACGAGCTCATCTATGTAGGGGAGGCCGAGGAGGGTATTGTATCACGAGCTCACTTATGTATGGGGAGGCCGAGGAGGGTTAATTGTATCACGAGCTCATCTATGTAGGGGAGGCCGAGGAGGGTATTGTATCACGAGCTCATCTATGTAGGGGAGGCCGAGGAGGGTATTGTATCACGAGCTCACCTATGTATGGGGAGGCTGAGGAGGGTATTGTATCACAGCTCTTAGTACGACCCTCAGCTTGTTATGTGAGATCTAAACACCGGTCCTCAAGGTGGCTCAGCAAGCGCTTTCTTTGGTTTTTTAATAATTTCTCTTGCTTATGAGATTATAATACAATTACTCTCCTCCCTTCCCTTTCCTCCCCCAAACCCTGTCATCTACTGCTTCTTGCTCCTTTTCAAATACATGACCTCTTTATTCACTAAGTGTCAGCAATCAGCCTTAAACCCCTGAACTCTTAGCCTATCTACCCCTGGTAGGTCCTAATTGGAAAAGACTACCTGTGAACCTTAGAGTGAAGTATATTTGATCAAAAACTATTTTCCTTCCTTATTTTAGAGGCATTGAGAAGAAATTTCTCTTATTAATAATTACAATGATCTTCCTAAATTATAACAGGCACAATCACCTAGTGTTTATTAAAGATATAGCTCAAAAATATATACCAGCAAGGCACATGCATCCAGAAAAGGCTTCCTATTATGCAGAGAATTTTTAGGTAAAAACACATAAAGCAAGAACAATAATGATGGCCACAATGTTGGCTTTGTTGTGTTAAGGGGAATCAGTTTCTTTAAAATACAGCATATTGGGTTTTTTTTTGCTGCTTAAAGTCCCTTGCATTTAATAGTAGTTCAGTGTCTAAGCTGATTCACTCTAACCAGCTTTGCTTCACAATAATGCTGGCAAAATTTTATAGGCTCTGAGAGACACATGATGGATAGTCTAACTCTCTTCAAAATGAAAGAGGAAAAAAGTTTAACGCTTTAAGAGTTATCCTCAAATTCATCCTGGTACCAGAAAAATCCTTAAAATCTGGATTTTCTTATCTCAGCCCTTACTGGGGCCTGCCACAACCAATCATATCTGTCATTTTGTATCCTTATCTTAACAGACAGCTGATGGGAAAGGACACTTGGGATCAAAGAGCCATTTACACTCGCTTCGTTCCCAGTACCTCCCCTCAGTCCCCAGGAGGTAGGAGCCCCATCCCCTAACTACTGCTTCTGAACATGTGGGATCCAGGTTAGAGCTGACTCCAGAGTCCCCGGAGTGGAGCTGGGCTCATCTAACCCCGTCAGACTTCATGTTACTGAGCTAATTCTCAGCTGTTCAGCCCACAGCCTGTGCTTACACAGCCTCACAGCCCACAGGTTTGTGAGGTCCCTGGTGATCTCCTCTCTTGCTTACAGCCTGTACATATTCTTTTTTTTTTAATTAGATATTTTCTTTATTTACATTTCAAATTCTATCCCGAAAGTTCCCTATACCCTCCCTCCACGTACATATTTTTTTATGTCTTCTGTTTAACCTAGCTGAGGCTCACGTGGCTTCATATTGTGTGTGCCTGGTCCTCTCCTGCATGTTAAACTCCTGTCTTTTATACCCAGCTCACCAATCAACAGCTTCCCTGGGAAGCTCTCCCCAGGGGATCCACCAGTCCTTTACAAAGCATGGACTGTGTCTGTTGAGGAGGGCTCTCCTCCTTCCTAAGGAGGCAGAGTCCCAGGGTTTGAAGGGTTGAGCGATGTCACAGTCTGGTTCTGTGGCACAGCTGGCTTCCATGACACTGTATGCTACCCTGCCTCTGGGTTCAGGGGTGGTCTGAATACCAGCATCCCTGACAACCACTGGGAGCTTGGTGTAAATGCAAACTGACTCTCCTCACCCCAGATCTCCTGAGTCATCAGACTCTGAGCTTAGCAAGTTCCCCAGGTGATCAGTGGGAGAATTTGAGAAACTAAGGTGTAAGGCGATACTGCTCACTCTCTAGACAGATGGTTTCAGTGAACCACATTCCGGAGCCCCTTTGCTCCTCACAGTTGTGTCTTGGGACCTTGTTGGGACTGGCTGCTCCTGGGGCCACGTGCTTGTGTCTGAGCGAGGCACGTGGAGTGAGGGCAGCCTCACCTGGGAGGACTGGGAGGATTGAGAGGACTGCCTGGGAGGACTGTGGAGACTGGGAGCACTCACTGTCTGTGCCCTGGAGCCACACAACCTTGGCATCCATAGGATCAGGGTCAGAGTTATCTCTTTTTCTTTTAGTTTTTCAAGACAGAATTTCTCCATATAGCCCTGGCTGTCCTGGAACTCACTCTGTAGACCAGGCTGGCCTCGAACTCAGAAATCTGCCTGCCTCTGCCTCCCAAGAGCTGGGATTAAAGGAGTGCGCCACCACTGCCCAGCTCAAGACTGGCTTTATGACTAGTTTAGAATGTGAATGATAATTCCTGGAAACAAAACAAAACTGTGTCTGCTGAGACTGACTGATTAGCAGTACAATGATGCGGGGAGGTTGGAATGTTGCAAGTCCAGAGCTAGTTACCTTACTGTAGGCTAGCTTTAGCCCCTGAATAGCTATCTCTTGCCCTGCTATGTCACAACTAGCATCCCATGACCAATAAGAAACAACCTTCCTCCTACCCAATAGCTGAGAATGTTATCAAATAGCCTTTGAGGCCATTCAATAAAGATTCCTCTGTCTTGCTCTACCTACCTTTCTGATGGACCCATCAGTGTATTTTAATCTTGCCTCGATTCATCACTTCCTTTTTGTTTTGTAAAACTATAAAATTTAACAAAACTGCTTTCATGTTGGAACGTGGAATGTGGAGTGACCTAAGTCTGTGTTCCTGAGCCATGGTCACTCAAAATGGCTCCATTTAAACAAACAAACAAAAAACCCCTCTCAGTCCCTTTAAGACGAGAGCTGTGTTTTTCACCGACAAGGTAATGGACTAGAACAGGTCTGCAACTACTCTCCAGGTCTGACCTGTGGCTGACCTCCCCAGCCAGACGCACAGACACTCAGTGAACGTGTAACACTCATTGGCTTTTGGCTTTCGTGGCATTCATTATCAACATGGTGTATAATTCCACCGTGGTAATGGAAGTAATTAAAATGTGATCCGTTTATAATTACCACAGCTTGAAGGAATCACTTTTGGCTAAAATCACCTACAACATTCGCCTCACAAGAGCTATAGCAAACAGCTACCCAAGTGTGCACATTCAAGCAGAACCTCCATAGCTAATTACTCCACCATTGTTGGCGTTGTCTCGCCTGCATGGATATCTGTGTACCATATGCTTTCTTGGTGCCCCTGGAAGCCAGAACAGGTCATACAATTCCTTGGAACTAGAGTTACAGGCAGTTTTGAACCACCATGTGGGTACTGGTCATCGATCCTGGGGCCTCTAGAAGAGCAGCCAGTGCTCTTAACCAATGAGTCGTCTCTCCAGGCCCTGTATTTACTATTTTGAAGTTGTCCTTTCACGGTAGACCTTCGCAGGCCCTGAAACTTTGGCTCTCTGTTACCTGATGACCCAGCTGTTTAATCGACTCTGTCTGCCTTTAAGTGTTCTGCATGGTAAGACAATACCCCTATGATGTCACCTTGGATATCTTGAGAGGCTGTCCCTTTTACTTACATTATTTCTACATAGTAATTTTTAGGGTTTTAATCTTTGCTAAAGTATCCAGGAGAGAGAGTAAAGTGAGGGACATGTTTTTATTTTCTGCTTGCTTGTTTTGGAAGGTACTAATTGTTGGCCATTGGCCACAGCAGTTTCACACTGGTTTCAGCCTGCAGCTTCAGCCAGACTTCTTCAAATGCACTCTAGAACTCAGACCCAATGCTGAGCAAAAATGGGAGGTGGGGTGGGGACAAAGGATGGAATCCCTTAAAGGGTTCTTAAAAAGTTTCCATCAAGCTAGTAGATTAGGGGGCTTATAGCAGTAGTTATGTTCTGTTGTAGAAAAATAAAAATAAAAAATTTAAAATTCTGAATATTTCATAGTCCGTGTGCCTTAGCAATTATGTACCACCATACCATCCAACTACCAGGGCTTCTTACAATATGAAAGCTTTTGTAGAATGTAAGAAAAAAAATCAAAACAACAAAAACCTCTCCCTCCGCCCCCACAAAAAATCCAACAGATACTATTTTAGTGTGTGCTGACTGAAAATGTTCATGAAAATGACAGTTCACCATGTACCCAGGAGGAAATGCCTGCTTGTAGCACAAGTAGACCAGAGGCCCACAGATTAGAACACAGTTTCTAGATCAGAAACCTGGAATCTAGTGGCCCACACTTGTAAACCCAGCACTTGGAAGGGAAGGCCTGCCTGGGATATAGAGGCCCTGTCTCAATACCCAAGTCTAGAGACAACACTGTGGGTAGAGTCTTCTCTGCACAAATAGGAGGACCTGAATTTGGGGTCTCCAGAATCTGTGTGAAAGCAAGGTGCAGTGGCGAATCTGCAACCCTAGCCCTAGACTTATCTGTTCGGGGGCAGGATGGAGATAAACAGATCCCTGGAGCTTGTTACCGAGACAACCTGGCCAAGTCAGTGAGATCCAGGTTCTGTGAGAGGCCCTGTCTTAAAAAAGCAAGGTGGAGTGGAATAGAAGTAGATGTTAAGCCGGGCGTGGTGGCGCAGGCCTTTAATCCCAGCACTCAGGAGGCAGAGGCAGGCAGATTTCTGAGTTCGAGGCCAGCCTGGTCTACTAAGTGAGTTCCAGGACAGCCAGGGCTATACAGAGAAACCCTGTCTCGAAAAACAAAACAAAACAAACAAAAAAAGAAGTACATGTTAAAAATGTTGACTTCTGGCCTCCACATGTGCACATATATGTACCTGTGCCTGGCCAAAGAACAAGAAAGAAAGCCTGCAGTGTGGATTCTGCCTTCTACGGTTTTCTGGAAAGATCAAAGACAGGTTTACACCTATTTCTTTATCACCAGGACAGATACGTTGCCTCCTTACGTAATCTAGGCTGGCCTTCAAGTCATGACCCCTATGTCTTACCCTTTTTCCTTGCTAGATCACAGGCAGGTCCCATACTGGCTATTTGCAATTTAACTACTGTGCAGACTGTACCCACAGTCAAGAATCAGGGCTTAACTGATTTTTAGCTCTAGCTTAGTTTTCTTGGCTTAGGGGTAGCTTCATGTAGAGTTCTTAGTAGAGTTAGTTACCCAGCCCCAGGCTGGCAAGATCGATGCTGGAGTGTTAGCTTGCTATCCACCCCCCCTCACTGTGGACCTCTTCACCTGGGAGATACACTCTGCCTTTCCATTACCTAAGCCTTATCAACTGTATCACACCAAGGGATTCAGACCAATTCATCACCGAGGAGCAGAAATAAATGACGTCAGCCTTTGGAAGCCTTGCTGCTTGGCTGATTTAACACACCTTATCATGGAGATGTTGGTTAGTTTGAGTTTGGCATGGCTTATGCGTCAAAGCGGGCCTGAGTTACTTACGCGAGTTTATTCACTGCATGTCAACAGTTGCTCTCCTCTGGAGACTTGTGGGGATTTTCTTTAACTGATTTCTCTGTGTGTGAGCCCAACAGTGAAACTCCGATTAAGGAAACATATTCTGGGAATGATGTCTTCCACACAACACAAGGTAAATCGTTAGTGTTTAGCCCAACACAAAAATTGACTCTCAGCTGGGCGTGGTGGTGCACACCTTTAATCCCAGCACTCGGGAGGCAGAGGCAGGCAGATTTCTGAGTTCGAGGCCAGCCTGGTCTACAGAGTGAGTTCCAGGACAGCCAGGGCTATACAGAGAAACCCTGCCTGGAAAAAACAAAAAACAAAAAACAAAAAAAAAAAAAATTGACCCTCTTGCCTTAGAGAACAAGGGGCACAGTTTCAATATCTGTCTGCAAGGGCAAAGGAAACTCTTCGTCCACAAATCTGCACTCCTTCGTTGTATCGTTACTGTGGGTTGGTCTGAGGTGAGGCCTGGACACAGTCGAAGATGTGGGAACATCGAAGATGTTGGGACCGAAGATGCTGAAGGGAGACAAAACAAAGCAGGAACCAGACAACCCAGGCTGCGACCAATCCTCTTGGCAAATACGTGGTCCAATGTAGGACACTGGATCCCTCAAACTTAGTTTCTGGCTGTGAAGTGGAGCCCAGTCTCAATTATATCTACCTTTCCAAGGATTTGAGGATTACAAGGTACGAAAACACTGTAAACTTTCTGTAATAGCTACTTGATGCCGTGACAGAGAAACACATACTTGGTTTGGGGAATGAGTACAGAAGGCCCAAGCCTTGTATAAGAGAGGTGTCTGCTCCTGTGTGGACTCCATCATGAGACAGGTCAGATTTTTGTAACTGACATTTCCATCTCTTTGTTCTGTTTGGTCTTGGTTTTTTGAGACAGGGTTTTTCTGTGTAGCCCTATCTTAGAACTCACTCTGTAGACCAGGCTGGCTTTAAACTTACAGAGATCTGCCTGCCTCTGCCTCCTGAGTGCTTGGTCTAAAGGCGTGTGCCACCACACCCAGCTGAACATTTCCATCCTTTATTTTATTTTATGTGCATGAATGTTTGCCTACATGTATGGAAGTGCACCTAGTGTTTACATTATCCAAAGAATCCAGAAGAGGGCGCCAGATCTCCCTGAACTGGGGTTATAGTTGGTTTTAAGTTTTCCAGTGGGAGTTGGGAACCAAATCTTGGTCCTCTGTAAGAGCACCAAGTGCTCTTAACTACCTAGTCTCCTCTCCATCCTTAATGTTTACATATACACATCTGACAGGTCAGAGAGACAAGAGGCGAGGCAGCTGTCTCTTGACACCCTTCTCCCTCTCTAGCATATTAAGTGCCGTGGCTGACAGACAGGTCCTGTGTTCTATGTTTCTGCTTTTGTACTGGTGTTGCACCGCTCCTCCTAACTAATTCTCCAGCCTGAGAGACTATCTGTGGATTCATTGCTCAGGTAGACATCATTTGCTTTTTGAAGGAAGCTCCAACAGGGACTGGATCCTCTAAAAGGTTAGTGTGGGAACAACCCTTCTAGTGGGTTGGCTTCTAGACAACTGGCATCTTCAAGGAGTGGAATGCACTGTGCTCTGGGGACCTGTGCCTACCCACTGACAAGTCCTTCACATCTGTAAACCATTGTCCAATATAAGGCTTTCAAACATTTGCATAGTCTGTATATGTTGGATTTAAAACATAATGTCACAATTGCTGGGTTCAGCCAAGAAGTTAAAATCTTCCTTTGTTTTCTATTGTGTTTTCTCTCAAGATTCTTCCAAGAGGACACATGAGCTCCCCTGGGCCTTTGGGTTGCAGACATCGAAGTGGGAAGATGTTTCTCTTACTACTTGGGGCTTGATCATAGCAGGGGAAACGGTGCCTCAGTCCGCAGCTGAGAAACTGTCTAAACTAAGTTTGAAAGAGCAATTTGATGAAGACGGGCCTTTGCTTGTGAGTTATACCGATCTCTACTGGGTACAGTGTGCCAGAATGAAAACATGATCTGATAACTAACTGTGGAGAAAGGGTAAAGTGGATTTAAAAAAAAAGTATAATTTTAGTCAATTGATTCCAGCTTCTCGTCTGTCACACTGTTATCAGATCTGTCAACATGGGGCAAAGTAAATCAAACAATTCATGTTTTCTCTTCCTATAAATCCAGTGAAAAAGAGAGAGAGAGAGACACACACACACAGAGATAGAGAGATAGAGACATAAAAATAGAAGGAGATAGGAGGCCAAGCTAGCACTCCAGGGGGCAGGAAAGCAGGAAGATAGAGGGGGCAGGGCAGTTCAGTGGTTAAGAACTCAATTCTGGGCCAGGCAGTGGTGCCCCTCGCCTTTAATCCCAGCACTTGGGAGGCAGAGACAGGCAGATTTCTGAGTTCAAGGCCTACAAAGTTCAAGGTCTACAAAGTGAGTTCCAGGACAGCCAGGGTTGTACAGAGAGACCCTGTCTCGAGAAAAAAAAAAAAAAAAAAAAAAAAAAGAAACCAAACAACAACAAAAGAACTCAACTCTGGTGTGGCGAATACCACATCAGCTCTGGAGCACCCCACGAGGTCTTAGTCCTTTTGGGTTGCTGTGGGGATTAAATGAGATAGGTAAATACGATGCTTGCACACGATAAGTATAAAAGCGAGAGAGGTTCAACATTGTTATTAATTCCAACTCTACCTCTGTAGACAAACAGGTTCCTGTCCCCAGGCCTCAGGACAGTAAACTTAGCTCCGGAGGAGAAGTAGCAGGAGTTTGGCTGGCTGGGACCTGACTAAATGACCCGGTTTTGTCCGCTGCTCTGAAGGTCACTGGATCACCATGTTCTCGGCCATTCTGGCAGATATGCAGGATTCCGGCTTACAGTTTCCTTTGCCCATCTAAACGCTGAGCACCTGGGGTCCAGAGTAACCCTTAAGAATTTGTAGAGCTCTCGAAAAACAAAACAAAACAAAAAAAACAAAACAAAACAAAAAAGAATTTATAGAGCGTGTTCGTTCGCGCATGCTCGTCCCCTTTTCTCTTTTCTGTAGGATAGTTTTGAATGCTGACAGACCCTTTGGTACTTGATCCTCACTGCAGCCAGCAGAGGGCACCCTAGCTTTATTTAATTTCTCCTGGGCTCCCAGGCACGCCCACTTATCCGGCTTTGTTGGGGTGACAGTATCATGTCTTAGATGACTAGTGGGTATGAGGAGGAGGTTTTTTTTGTTGGTAGTAGATTTTACCTAAAAATTTGGGATGTGACAAATTGAATTTTATTAAGCTGTGGAAACTGATACATTGGGATTTAAAAACGAAAAACTTGTCAAAGAAAATTCATTGAGATGAAATCTATTAAAGTTCTACCTAGAAAAGCACTATATAAAAATCAGAATGCATGTTGATCTTTCTTCATTTCTTTCAGCATTTTTGGTGTCCCGGAAAAGACGTAAAAGGAATAGATGGTGTTTGGGGGAAGCCTGGGCTGTCTTCTCTTTCACACTGAACACAAGACTTTGTTAAGAAAACTTCTCATGCCGGGCGGTGGTGGCGCACGCCTTTAAAAAAAAAAAAGAAAAGAGAACTTGTCACACAGCTGTGGCTGTGAAAAGCTAGCCTAACTATTTGAAATACCCACTTTTGTAAAGCTAATTTTATATTGAAAACAATCTTATGGTGATTGGACGGAGGTTGGTGCTGCTTATATTACACATGTATACGCACACATATATACACATATACGCACACATATATACACATGAGCTGGTATCGTTACTTAGGCTGTGCTTTTAACTTCATGAGAACACAACACATTCATCAGCATCTCTCCCTTTTCATTTGATTTACAGTAACTGCAACCTCCTGTCAGAGGCTGAGCTGTACCATTGAGTAAAGTCTGTGCTCACAGCCTGCTATAAAATCATTTAAATATTCATTTAGAAGTGCAAGCTCTTGGACCACAAAGGTCCCTTCTTCTGGTCCCTTCTTCATGCTGAGACCTGCTTAGACACTTGGCACCCCGCCCTGGAAGCACAACATCCAGGCCAAACAAAACCTTCATTTTTCATCGCTTGGAACAACGGTCGATTCTTGAATGTAATTACTTAGAATAAATTAGGAGTTTAGTCCAGGAGCCTTGGGGCACTGAAAAGATTATGGAAAACAGGAGGGGAAATGGTTCAAGATTCCCCTAGGCTGTGTAAGGTCACACCCTATGGCTGCCTGGTGTGATTCTGATAGGTGCTAGGGAACTCTTATCATACACACACCCTACAAGAGCCTCAGGGAAGGAGGGAATAGGGGCTTCTGTACCTCATTTTTGCTCTGTTTCGGCTAGGCTACTTTTTAAAAAACGTGGATAGCTGCTTCATTTATTTTTTTTAAAGCTAGATTTCTCACAATAAATTTTAAGATTCATTTATTTATTATATATAAGTACACTGTAGTTGTCTTAGACACACCAGAAGAGGGCATCAGATCTCATTATGGATGGTTGTGAGCCACCATGTGGTTGCTGGGACTTGAACTCAGGACCTCTGGAAGAACAGTCAGTGCTCTTAGCCACTGAGCCATCTCTCCAGCCCCCTAGCTGCTTCATTTTAAAGAATGTTTTTAAAATAATCTTTTTTTTGTATCAGCTTCTTTTTTAAAGTAACAGAAAAGAATTATTTCTTCATCATCAGTAATAGGCCAATGGCTCCAGTGCAAAAGAGGAAGACAGCATCAATAAAAGAAAAAGACTGGAAGACCTTGTGGGTTTGAACATATAGCAGGTGTCACCTTCCTTCCTGACAAGAAAGCCTGAAACCAATGATCCAAGAGCTCTGAGCACAGTTTGGGGTAGAGTGTGACTTTAGCATGCACTGGGTCCTAACTTCAATGTCTCATACTAAAAGGCCAAAAGTAACCTGGTCCCCATGGGATAAGAGAACACATTCAAGGCCTGATGGTGTTCCTTCATTAGGTGAAGATGTAGAAGGAAGGGCTTCTGTAAGGTTTCCAGTCCTTGCACGTTCCTTTTTCCTCCTTTCCCTTCCCCACGTGCGACCAGGAGATGGCGTCCCTGCTGGATGCCCACACGTGTGTGACCAGGACACGGCATCCTGGCCGGATGTCCACTTCCTAGCAGAGGTCCAAGCTGATGAAAAGAAAAGGTCAGATTCTGTGTGTTTCCTTTGTCAATGGTGGTGTTACCAAGTATCGGAAAAGAAGCAAGGTAGGGAGAAAAAGGCTTTATTTGCGCTCGTAATTTAAAGAAATATAGTCCACTGCGGGGAGGCGGGGTTAGGAATATAGGAGTGTGCGATGGCTGGTCACCCTGCATCTTCAGTGAGCAGAGAGAGGTGAATGCCAGTGGTCCAGCTCATTTTCCACTTTTTCCCCCAAATGTATTCAGTCTGAAACCACAAGCCCGTGGGATGGCACTGTCTCCATTCAGGGTCGGGGTCTTCCCCCTCAATGGAAACTCTCTGCAGATGCCCTCTCTGACACATGCCTTGAGGTATGTCTCTCCCAGGTGATTCTAAATCCAGCTGAGTTGACAATAAAGATTAGTCATCGCACTTTGGGTGGGCATTTGGCCCTCTGCCATGTTGACTCTACTGGGCCTGGTTCTCAAAGCCTAGGTAGGAGGGCTGCCATCTTCCTCACACAGACTGAGTAAGTGACTCAAAGAACAAAGGGGGACCTTCTGGAATCCCAGCAGGGGACATGTCTGAATTTGGGTAAGGCTTTGGGAACCAGTAAGTGGCTGGGTGGCAGCTGCCTGGCCCAGTTTGGTCTAATCCCCTGAGCTGTCCAGTCCCTGGTACTGCGATTGTATGGTGTTAATTAAATCACTCTCATTAATTCAGCCTGAGAATAATTAGGAATGAATGAAGATAGATTAAGTTTGAAGGCAGCTAATACATTTAACCCCACGCTGCTGATTTTGCAGCCTAGCAAAATAATATCGTTAAGGAAGATAACAAGGCCAAAGCCTTGGGCACAGCTTCTTAACAGCATTCAAAACAACCTTAGTTTAGAGTCCCAAGGCCAGGCAAAGACAGTTTTCTAGCGGCAAGTGAGACCAGCCTAACTAGCATCCTAAATCAAGCTCAGGCTGCTGTACAAAGCAAAGGAGTGGCCTCCTCTCCTGAGGTCTTACATCTCCGCATCCCGCCCTGTCTGTTGTAGTCTGGGGCAATCACAGTCCTGTGGAGAGTTTTCTTCCTGTACATGCACACGCCTCACCTTTGCTTCCTGTGAACAAGGTGATAAGAATGACTTTTACCATTGGCCGGGACAGGCCATAAAAATGACGTCGTTTGAGTTTCTATGATCATAAATCCACAAAGTTGCAAATCACTCTCAGCCATGAGAAAGGCATTAGAAACCGCCCAGAGGTCTAAAGAATTTTCATACTCTGGCTTAAGTCTGAGGGTCGTTGGAAACATGCACTTTTTAAAAATGTAAGTTCAGTTCCTGTGTCTTTCAGCATTTTCTGGTTTGTATCACCTATGTAAACAAATTCCATCACCCGGAGTTGCTTATCTCCCGGTAGCAGATGAAGGATGTGTATGGTCACTGATTTCATTTCAGCAGTTTCCAGGCTGCGATTTTGTTTTCTTGATTTGAAGCACAGGAAGTGGTAACATTAGGTAGAAAAGATACAGCAGCGGCTAACAGCTGGACTTAGCATCCTTTTAGCCCTCTTGCTTAGCCAAGCACTCTACAAAGAGAAGCAAACTTCACTGTTGGCTTCATTGAGGACGCTGCAACTTCCAGGTGAGAGATGCATTAGAAGCCATTATCTGTCCTCTGCCAGCTGGCTTCTCCTGGCAAAACCCCCAGCCAACCAGCTGCCGTAGGTACATGCACTGCTTCCAGGCAGCAGCAGTTCAAGGTGGCTTTGGGAGAAAGACAGACAGACATATTTTGTCAGAAGATGTGCTAATTTCTTAACGGAAGTGTTGCACTTGTACACATTAACTGTTAGTGCCCTAAACCAACATATTTGTGTTTGACCCAAACCTAGACAGATGAAAACAAAGAAAAAGGGCCAGAAAGTGCACAGTAGTCGGCTCTGGTGCCTCCACAGGACATAGAAATGTGTTTTTAAAAGACTCGGAGACTCGAGACGCGTTCCTATCTTCCTCTTGTCAGAGCCTATCTCTGGTGAGAACTCCATTTCCATCTGTTTGCCTTCTATTGGTTGTAATCTTTCTCTCCTTGGGAACTGAATTCTGCCTGCCTGGCTCCTTGCTGCCCCTGGGGGCCTCCACACCTGGTTCTTACCTCGAATCCCTCGAGCTTTTTTTTTTTTTTTTCTGGCTTTGTAAAGCAAAATGGAGCCAAGACGCTATCAAAAATTAAAATAGGAAACAGATTTGAAAAGGTTGTGAGGCTGAAGAGTTAACGCCTAGAAAGGACTTAAGAGGGCACTGTCTTTCTTTGCGATGAGCAAAATCTATCAGTCTCAATAGCAGAGGAAGCCAGAGAGAGGGAGCTGGGATAAAGGACCGACCGTGCGGGTTTCAGCAGTCTGTGGTCTCAGGAAGCGCCATGTGGAGCTTCCTGAGCCGGTTTAAACCATTGTTACGCCTGGTGTCTTAAGAAAAGGAAGACTGGGGGCGAAGCGTTGGGGAGATGAAGAGGACAGGGTAAACTCCCTGGCCACTACTGAGGCCCCGCAGGTCTCCAGCCAGGCAATTCACATCGCCAAAGACCTCTCTTCCCTCACCTGCACAATAAGGGTTGGGCTAATAATCTATACAATTCGTCCCTACATATCTCAAATGCCGAATAAGAGCCAACTCAAAGTGGCGTTTTAGCTCCCAGCACAGAGAGTCAAAAATGAGAGTCATAAACAGTTGTGACCACGTGAATTTATTTATTTATTTCGGATAGAGTTCCTTCTTTTGCTAGGCTCTCCAGGTTTTAGGTGTGTGTGGGGGGCGGGGGGGGCGCTATTTCTTGACTGAACTCCAGACTCCACCAACCAACCAAACCCAGGAAAGGCCAAGTCTCCGAAGGTAACAGACATCTTCCCTACCAGGAGGAGGCAGCGTGTCTGCTCCTTGGAGTAGTTGGCTTTGAATCTAGCGGCCCTGGCGATTGGTTGCGAAACACGTGGGCCCGCAGGACTGAGCCGGGGTTGCGGTGGCTCCAGCTCCGAGCGAGACAGAGTCCTGCCGCGGCTTCCTCACCAACTTGGGGTGGAGAAGGAAGACACCCCGCAAGAGTTTGGAGTGTGGCCCCCTGCCAGCAAGTAACCCAATGTCCACTTGCGCAACCTGCAGTGTTCCCCGAGGTCCAGACCTGGGCGTCTTCCCTTGCTCCAGCGGGAACTAGGCTCTGCCTGCCGCTGGGGTGTCTAACCCAGTGAGTGGCTGTGCATGCGGGAGCGGTGGATCCTCGGCTTGGCCTTCGCTACTCCACTGAGCATTCTTAGGATCCCGGCACCCTTGAGCGCAGGAAAGCGCCCAGGACTGCTTTCCCTTGCGGTGGGCGCCCCAGCCCCCGACCTAGCCTTGAATGGGGTTGACCCGGAGAGGCGAAGACCCTCAGAGCCCCTAAAACTTATTTTCTTCCCGGTCCCCGAGGGCTGCAGCTGTCAGTTGCTGAGCGAAGGCGTCCGCTTTGTCTCCGTTCGCTCCCCGCCCCACTCCCCTGGTTCCTCTCCGGCTAACTCACCCCCATCCCCCTCCCTGCCAGCTCCTCCCACTCCTCCCGCTCCTGCCCGCATCTTGGACGAGCTTCCTCCCTCCTCCCCCTAGCGAGTCTCTTTGCATACGCGCCCCCTCCCGGGCGCAACTTATAGCCCGGCGCACGGTGGCCCGGCGCAGTCAGCTCCCGCAGCCTCAGAGCCAGCGGCGCGACGGAGGCGCTGCAGAGACCCAGATCCGACGCCAGGCGGCCGCCAGCGCTCACGCCGCAGCCCCGTTCCCTCCCCCTGCGTGCAGCCCGCCTTCCTCCGCGGCGCGGCCGCCGCAGGCTCACTCTCCCCTGGCTAGGCGCGCGCCGGCAGACGCTTGGCCCGGCCGGGGCGCCAGGTCCGTAGCAGCAGATCCGGAGACCGAGGTCAGCTGCCTGCCGAAACCGGCCCGGGAGCCACTACCCGGGACGCTATCGCCTCCCTTCCCGGCGCTCTTTTCTCCCCGGCGATCGCCACCGCTTCCTGGAACAGAGACGCCCTTCGTCGGCTCCCTGCGGGTGACCGAGGCAAGAACTGCAGCCGGTTGTGTGCAGAGGCCAGTCGCCACTACTGTAAGTTTGCCCTGCAACCCCAAACCTGTTGCGGGCGCCCGGGTTTCGGGCGGTTGGGAGTCGGCCGCGGGGTGTGCTTGGGAGCACCGAGCCGTCACCGGTCACCCTGTCTGTGGCTTAAGCCCAGGAGGTGCTCTCGAGGCAGAATAGTCGCTGGAGTGGGGAAGGCACTGGGAGAGCGACTTGCCTCCCCTCTGAGGTGTAACGCCCGGGCAAGTCTCGGTGGGTGCGAGGAACCAGGTTAAGGGATAATATCATCCCGGCTCCCAGCAGTCTCCAGGAAGCCCAACGCGTGGGATCCGTTCCCCTGGGTGCCTCGTAGCCGGCTTTGGGGGGCAGTGGAGGCCATGCGCAGACCTCCTCCTGCGGCCACTTGACTGCAGCCAAATGAATGAAAACTGGTTCCTGAAAAACGAGTTTCTTCTCCTGCAAGCTTTTGCCTTTTAGAATGACATTATTAATTTCAAAGGCTAGGTAGGAATTGGTGGGCGGGGTGGAGATGAAACAGTGGACTTGGACTTGTAATTTGGTGTCGTCCTCACTGGCATGTCCAGCGTGTTGAGTAGCCGTTGCAAGCGTTGGAGGGTACGGCGTGGCGAAGAGCTATTTTGGTAAACATCTATATAGCGTGGTTCCATTGTTGTCAGTAATGTGAGTGCTTGAGAACGTCTGCCTGGCTTCTTTGCTCATGGTATTGAGATCAGGCTTAAAACCAGGAGAGATGGAGGTGCTCCCAGTGTTGGAGGCAAACGTCCTGCCTGGAAGCAGCAGGAAGTGAACCGAAGTTACTGAACTAGGTGCCCTTTTGATGTTCACAGTAATAGCAGTCTTTTTCTCTGCCTTCTTTGTAGACGCAAGTTAAGTATATGTGTGCATTTTGGGGTTCATTTCCTTAGCATGCAGATTTGTCTCTGGGGGCTTTAAAAAATGTTGGAAAGAATGATTCATTTTATGTTGAAGGTGTGTTTAGTAACCGTATAAATTATGTCTGGATATTTTGATGTTTGCATGATTCTAAACCAGAGAGCAAGTTGTCTCCATTGGGTCTTCAGGCGCACATTTTGTTTTAATCATACAGTGGTTGCAAGATGAAAGATTGTGACAGTGACATTCCCTCCCAGTGGGATGGGATCCAAGGTGACAGGGTAGACTGTCTGCCTCCTGGTTTTCGGGGGGGGGGCACTTAGAAAACACAGCAGCATAAACACAGGATGCAGAGCGGTGCACATCCTGTAGGCCTTCTAGATAAACTGTTTTCTTAAGTATACACCTGGTTGTGAACGTTGTTTTATACCACCCTGACTCCCCAGCCCTGTGGGATTCCAGCTCAGCCTGCTAGCACTTAGATTCTTGTGTTCCTTTCTTGGCTCTTAGCCCGAGAGGAGGCAGCTTCCTTAGACTAGACAATCATTTAGAGGCTTAGGCTTAAAGTCTTCCTCAAAATAACTCAGACTGTACGCATTCATGTAAATGGCATCCAACGGGATAAAGCAAGCAGATTGCTAGTGCCTGGGAGCCTGAACATTTCCTAAGCTTAGTGTCTTCACAGAGGATGCCTCCATTGGGTCGTTCTGCAGAACTTTCCACATTGGGTTAAGCTGGACTAGTAGAGCGAGCCTTTGCTTGAGGGTAGGGGTGATGCTCTAGGTAGGGGTGATGCTTGGGTCCTCTTCATCTTGCTGCCCATTGGGAATTCCTGGGTGCTGTGTGTAGGCTTCTTAACACTGAAGCTTTGAAACTTTGATGCTTACTTGATTCTCTTTGGTCTTATTTACCCTGCATGAAAAGTAGCATTCCAAAACTAGAGGAAAACAAGTTACCTCACCTAAAGATACCAGCAAGTGTCTCGGCAGACTCCTACCTTTGTTACTTTTTTTCTGTGCCAAACCTCACAGCTGCTTGGGGGGGGGGGAGGGTGCAGTTTTAGCTCATGAATCTGGCAAGCCATATTTATTAATAATTCCTGGCATATAAATAAAAAATCTGAATGACTGAAGGAAAAAGCAGTGGGACCCAGCTGTGCTGTAAGTTCAGGCTGTTTGCATCAGAAAAGATGCCGTAGCTAACTACAGAGTCTATCCTACTGGCATAATGGCAAGTTCTTAAGGCTTTATCCTTCTTCGGAGCCCACGAAGAGTGTTGTCAGAAGGGGGAGTTAATTTCTTTTTTTCTTTAATTTCTTCTCCCCACCCCCCCAGGGTTTCTCTGTATAGTCCCGGCTGTCTTGGAACTCACTTTGTAGACCAGGCTGGCCTCGAACTCAGAAATCCGCCTGTCTCTGCCTTCCAAGTGCTGGGATTAAAGGCGTGCACCACCATGCCCAGCCCATTAATTCCATTTTTTAAGATGGACAGTGGACATTGTCCATATTATTGGCCCCTAGTTTTCTTACAGCAGATACCCAAAAAGATAGCATTAGATTCCACTGGTGCTAATTAAGGTACTTAGAAAAGCACTAAAGCTAGCTAATAAATTCTACAGTAGCTCTCCAAGAACAATGGCTGTAAAAACGCACACGTAGGAACATGAATCACACACAACACACACACACACACACACACACACACACACACACACACACGCCCCTGTGTGCTTTTACATTTACATAAAGCAGTGTTTGCAGTTTGAACTCCCAATATGCAGGTGCGGCATCTGCAGGTACATAACAGTCCCGGTGGATGGAGTGTTTAATCAAAGAGGTGGGTGGAAGCATCCTTTGTTCTTGTGATGGTTTTCCAAGAATTGGTATAGAGCAGGAAGAACAGAAAAAAAAAAAAAGCAGGGAGCTGCCTGCTCAAAATATTCTTCCTTTTATGTGCCAAAGTCTCATTTTGGAAGCTGTCCAGGTTCAGAAAGATGGGAGGTGATTGTGGCCAGGATCTACCCTGTGCTTTCACTGCAGCCTGCTGAGCAGTGTGCGCAAATGTTTACATTCTGTGCGTTTAGAGCTCTGGAGAGGTAGAGCCGGCTAGGTAGAAACGGGTCTCTTTTACCTCGGAGTAAAAGCTTGACCACTTCAGGAGTTGGGTAGTTGCATGTATGCGGAGTTTGGATCTGACCAAAGGAATTCTTAATAGAATTTCTAATTAGTAGGTGTTGGTTTTACACGTGGCTTTATGTTGCATAGGGCTTTAAAGCCGGTGGCCTCCTGACGTTCCTGGCATTATGAGAGCAGGAAGCTTGGCATTTTAAGTGGCCTGTAGTGAATCAGCTGGCCTAGCCCTGGGAACTGAGAGACTGAGGCTGGCCTCCCTGAGCTTTTGCTGACTTACAAAGTCTCAAGAACTTCCTGTATTCAGAAAGTTGGAAGTTGTCAGTCAGGTCTTCCAAATAAACCTGCTTTTAAGCCTACTCTATCCTCTTCCCTTACCTAGCCCCCCAACCATGAATGGTTCAGATAGCTCAGCAGCATAACGAGGAGTGTTCTCTCTCCTTCCAGGTTGTTCTCTCTGACTTTGTTCTGGAGTGGCCATATCTGCCTCCCTCAGAACATGAGGCAGCAGGACTGACAACAACAGGGCTCTGTTTTCTTTGTCTAAGTGATTGTTGCTTTTGTGCTACAGCTGGGAACATCAAGAGCATCCTCTTCAATGGGTTTGTTTTCTTTTCTTTTAGGAGTTGAAACAAAATGTCAGTCAGTGTGCATGAGAACCGCAAGTCCAGGGCCAGCAGTGGCTCCATCAACATCTACCTGTTTCATAAGTCCTCCTATGCGGACAGCGTTCTCACTCACTTGAACCTTCTGCGTCAGCAGCGGCTCTTCACAGATGTCCTTCTCCATGCCGGAAACAGGACCTTCCCTTGCCACCGGGCAGTGCTGGCTGCGTGCAGCCGCTACTTTGAAGCCATGTTCAGTGGTGGCCTGAAAGAGAGCCAGGACAGTGAGGTGAACTTCGACAATTCCATCCACCCAGAAGTCTTAGAGCTGCTTCTAGACTATGCATACTCCTCCCGGGTCATTATCAATGAAGAAAATGCTGAGTCGCTCCTGGAGGCTGGTGACATGCTGGAGTTTCAGGACATCAGAGATGCGTGTGCAGAATTTCTGGAGAAGAACCTGCATCCCACCAACTGCCTGGGTATGCTGCTGTTGTCTGATGCCCACCAGTGCACCAAGCTGTACGAACTCTCCTGGAGAATGTGTCTCAGCAACTTCCAAACCATTCGGAAGAATGAAGATTTCCTCCAGTTGCCCCAGGACATGGTTGTGCAGCTGCTGTCCAGTGAAGAACTGGAGACGGAAGACGAAAGGCTGGTGTATGAGTCTGCGATGAACTGGATTAGCTATGACCTGAAGAAGCGCTACTGTTACCTCCCGGAACTGTTGCAGACAGTGAGGCTGGCCCTCCTTCCTGCCATCTATCTCATGGAGAATGTGGCAATGGAAGAACTCATCACCAAGCAGAGAAAGAGTAAGGAGATCGTGGAAGAGGCCATCCGGTGCAAACTAAAAATCTTGCAGAATGACGGCGTGGTTACCAGTCTCTGTGCTCGTCCTCGGAAAACTGGCCATGCCCTGTTCCTCCTGGGAGGGCAGACTTTCATGTGTGACAAACTGTATTTGGTAGACCAGAAGGCTAAAGAAATCATTCCCAAGGCCGACATTCCCAGCCCGAGGAAAGAGTTCAGCGCATGTGCAATAGGCTGCAAAGTATATATTACTGGGGGGCGGGGATCAGAGAATGGAGTTTCAAAAGATGTCTGGGTTTACGATACCCTGCATGAGGAGTGGTCCAAGGCTGCCCCCATGCTGGTGGCCAGGTTTGGCCATGGATCAGCTGAACTAAAGCACTGCCTATATGTGGTCGGTGGGCACACAGCTGCGACTGGCTGCCTCCCAGCCTCCCCCTCGGTCTCCCTAAAGCAAGTAGAACAGTATGACCCCACAACCAACAAATGGACCATGGTAGCCCCACTCCGAGAAGGCGTCAGCAATGCTGCTGTAGTGAGTGCCAAACTTAAGCTGTTTGCTTTCGGGGGTACCAGCGTGAGCCACGACAAGCTTCCCAAGGTTCAGTGTTACGATCAATGCGAGAACAGATGGTCAGTGCCGGCCACCTGTCCCCAGCCCTGGCGTTACACAGCCGCAGCTGTGCTGGGGAACCAGATTTTTATCATGGGTGGAGATACAGAGTTCTCTGCCTGCTCCGCTTACAAATTCAATAGTGAGACTTACCAGTGGACCAAGGTGGGAGATGTGACAGCCAAACGCATGAGCTGCCACGCCGTGGCCTCCGGGAACAAGCTTTACGTAGTTGGAGGGTACTTCGGCATTCAGCGCTGCAAGACTTTGGACTGTTACGACCCAACTTTAGATGTGTGGAACAGCATAACCACAGTTCCCTACTCTCTGATCCCTACTGCGTTCGTCAGCACCTGGAAACACCTCCCTTCCTAATGTAGAGCATCCTAAAGAAAGCACGCATGAGGTAAGAACCCGTAGCTGGAGGTGCAAGCTGGAAATTTCAGCCTGGTAGCTTGAGTGGATGTGGACTGAGATGGCCTGCTTGTTGTCTTATCTGAAGTCACACATGTAGAAATGAAAGGCTTTGCATTCCTACAGCATAACTGCCTGGGTTGGCCACCACTGTCACCCCTTTTAACAGAAACCAGTGGTTCTCAGCTGTCACTGAACCTCAGAGTCTCCCAAAGAGATTTTCAGAAGCTGCCCACTCTAGAGACATTATTTTATTGGGTTTGGGGTGGAGCCCATGCTATCAGTACTTTAAAGAAAGTTTTCCAGTGATACAAGTATCCAGCCAGGGTGGGAACCCCAGACTTCCATTCCTGATTCCAGCCAGTGGTTGTAACATGCTCACTTGTGTTCCTAGGGCAGGACCACATGCTTCACTCAAGCATCCTTGGATGCTCAGAACAACCCCTGGGATGGCATTGCTAATCTCCCTATGCAGATGCACAACCGTGATCCTTATGGAGCCCGACTTGTACATTGCCCAAAGTCATAGACCTCAGTAAGTGGTCAAGTTAGTGAGGAATGACCCCAGAGGACAAGCACTTGAGTATGCAGTTGAGCTGCCGCCTGATTGGCCATCCCAGGAATGCTGCGTTGCTGTTCCAATCTCACTTCTCCAGGTCTTTCTGTACTTTATAATAGACTTACAAACCCTGCTCATGGTTTCTAGTTTATTGACTCCAGGGTTGTATAGTCACTTATTTAAAATGTCTACCCTCAAAATACACCCCATCCCTTCAGAGCATGTGTTAATTTTGGAGAAAAATCTAGGTTGTGCTCCTGAAAAGTGATGTCTTGTGTAGATATAGTCAGCTCTAACTTCATCCTTTGGAGAGTTAATCAGTCAGCCTGACTCTGATGTTGGGACAAACACAAATTGTATCCTGTGTCATACGTCTGAGTACATAATGGTTGTGTACATAAGAATGTATTATTCTCTTGGATCCAATAATTAATCACCAGCCTGCACAGTTAGGTGTCATGTGTGGCTGCTTCGCTCCTGTGAATATCCTCAGGCCTGGCCCAGGAATTGCCCCAGCATGTGTATCTGTTAGAATCCTGTTGCTATGGTAAATACCATTACCACAACCAGTATGGGGGAGGGACGGGCTCATTTCCTCTGACCTGTTATCAGGTCACAGCCCATTGGTGAGGAAGGTCAAGGCAAGAACTCAAGGCAGGAGCCTGAAGGCTTGCTCCCTTAGCTAGCTCAGACTGCTTTCCTGTACATCCCAGAGATAGCACTGCCTACCTACAGTGGCCTGGGTCCTCCCATATCCATCATGTCCAAAGGCATGTATACAGGTAATATTGACTGAGGTTCCCTCCCCTCAAATGGCTCTAGCTTTTGTCAAGTTGACAAAACAACAAAATCCAAACTGGCTTAACAGAGGCCCAGGGGTGCACTGATTCTCAATCACTGCTAACTGTCAGAGAAGAAAATAATGTCACTGTGGAGGAACCAGAGAGGACTTTGGCTCTGCTTTCCTTAGGGTGGGACACCTCTAAAGGGGCCTTTGGAAGGAAAAATGGGGATACCCCAGAATGGTTGTAAGCTAACCAGAGGGGGTTCATCTTTTTAACCTTTCTTTTCCCACATTCAGTAGCTCACTTAACAAGCAGCAAGATTGGTGTCCCTTTCCCATTGTGTCATGATTGTTTTCAACCCCTTGGCTGTCTCCCCCAGCCTATGTCAGCCAGCAAGGCCATGATCCCTGGGCATGGGATTCCTCCAGAGGAGCAGCAACAGTCAGAAAACTCCTCCAAGGAGCAAGCACCCCACACCAAACTGGTTTGTGCAGCCTTGCTGGCATCTCAGTAATCCAGAATAAACAAGTGTTCTGCAAGTGGTTATTTCATTGAGATACGGGTGCATGACTCAACTCTCAAGCAGATCTAAAAAACATCTTAGGTGAGAAGCGCTAATTAACAGACTCAAAATTAAGAGTTTAGTCCAGAACCAACTGTGTGTAGTGGAGCTGGAAAACTTGCCAGGGACTGTGGCCCCCAGGAGATTGGGAAGCAAGGACCAAGCAGAGAGGTTGCCAGTGTTCTCTGGTCCTCCTCTCAGGTCTCTCTGGACTTGAGACAGCTTTTGTTGAATGGTTTCAACCACAACGTCCAGAAAACTGTCCCAGTTCAGACTGGTGGGTGGTGGGAACACCTAGCCCCATCTAGCCCAGAGCCGACCGTATATTACAGGCTTCTCCTGCAGTGAGACCTTGTTCTGATCTGGCTGGAGTTCACTCTGTGTCCTGGGGACATTCCGTTCCTTTGATTATCAGCTGTTTGTGATTTCTAGTCTTCAGTTTGGGTTCCTTTTTCCAGCCCTGAGTGAATGCGTTAAGGTATTTGAACCTAATCACTTGTTTCCGGTCCCTGGGAAAGAGCAAACGAAATGCTGTGTTACATGTAAAACAGCATTCCTCACCCTTGGTATCCCCGACAGAAGAGGCCAGCACATAAAAATTGATCTTGATAGGGCCGGCTTGCTGCTTTTAAAGGGTGACATGAGCCCCTGATCAAAGCCGACGGGGAGAACAATGGTTTAAATTTCTAAAGTTTACTATATGCAAGATGCTGTTAAAAACACTTAGAGCCCTGTGGAATGACATTCAGACATGCCCCTTGGGTGTCAGCACCGCCCTCCAGCCCTCTGATTTCTGAATGCATCCAGGGATAGCAGACATCTTCCCAGGACAGAAACCTCACCCACCACAGAGATCTGAACTGACCCCTGCTGCTCAGTCAGTCAGTGGGTTAGAAGAGAAACTATTCTGATTTTCTAGTAATTTTGTGGTGTCTTATGGCCTCCGCCTGACAGGATGTGGACTTCTGTTTGCCTTGTGTCTTCTTTTAGAAATTCCCCCCTCTTCTTTCTGAGTGTGCTGTCTTGAGATGTTATGTATTACAAGACACATTCTTTTGGCCTAATGTGGATATACAGGTTACAGGGAGGTGGGGCTAAGGGATGACACCAAAGGCTAAGGAATGTCTTGTAGGCTTGAATCACTGTTAGACAACAGCCAAGAGAAACAATTAGGAACTGACTCACACTTCTGAACGCACACAAGGCGAAGAGAAGAATTTGATCAGTTAGTGAGTGGTCCTGCAAAAACTCCCTTTGTCCCTGCTTGGGGATACTGCTGTAGCGAGTGGGGGAGATGCATTTTAAAACTATGGCTGCCTTCTGTCTCTGAAAAGCCTCACTTGGATTCTTTATGATTAGTGGGTTGCGGGGGGGGGGGGGATCTCCTTTTCTTGACACCCTTCCCACACACACACACACAGTGATTATGTCACAATAGCTCTTTCCAAACATTGGAAACAGAAGATGGCAGCTCATCATAGCATCAACCTGTGTAGGCTTGAGTTTGAACATACTCATGCATGAGAAAGAGCAGGCGTTGGACACCACTGTTTTATGGGCTGACCATCATCATGGTATCAACCTGCTGTGTGTGTGCACATTTATGATTGAACTCAGACTGAACACAGTTCTATTGCATTCAGACCTTCAGAAGTGGTCTGCTCAGCTCTGCCCCGAGTCTGAATTTTTCTAAATAGCCTGCTTATTAGCAAATGTCTTAAACCGTGATGTGTCACAAATCTCTCATACTTTTTTTTTTCCTTTTTCTCCTTTTTTAGCTCATTCTGATGCACAGTGAGATGAGATGTCATTTCTGCTTTGGAGAAGGCAAGTTTAATGAAGAGAAAAAAACAGGAGCAGTTGCTACTAAGACGCCTCGAATACCATCGGCTGCACCTTGTGAACACTCAAGTGGACATGAAGGAAGGGGTGGGGGAGGGAGCGGGATTTTTTTTTCAATATAAGTAGCACATGGTTTAAATATGAATGACTGAACTTGTGATCTAGTCCTTGTCTGGTAATTGTGGATTAATGTCAGCGTTAATCAGCCCCTCAAAGGGAGAGAAAAGCTGGGCTTTTCCCTTGCTGTACCTCATTCAGCTTTTGATTTCCATGGCCCCACCATTTATGTGCAAGATTTGCAATGGTTGTCAGCTTCCTCTGAAGGCCGAGCTTGACGCCTCCGTGCCAGCTGCCGTTGGAGATGCAAAGCCAAGCAAGGGTCAAGAAGGAGGGAAGCTGGCCCGGCTGACTGGAGAATGGGAACCCCAGGACTCGCCACTCATCTCGAAGGGTTGTGGTCCCCCCCAGGAACGTCTCAAGACAATGGGGACATTGTTGGTAGCTGTTCAGTAGATGCTCTTTGCTATTTATAAGTGACTTTAAACCTTCTCTTGGCTGTTAAGAAATGTGTTCTAGATTTAGCTATTTATTGTTTGCGGCCTGCATGCTGAAACAGTGCTTACGTTGTCTCCACGTGTATGGGCCTGTGTGGATGGTCGTATGTTTTGCACATTTTGTAGTTGTTGGTGTGCCTTGCCGCACACAAAAAAGAAGACTTTGGGGCTATAATTTGGAGGATAAGTAGAGGGTGGGAAGGGGGAGGGGGTGCACTTTTGAAGTGTCAGGACAGAGACAGATTCCAAGACGGAAAACTTCAATTACATCCCAGAGGCAGAGAAACCTTTCCTAGACCACTCTTTATTGAGGTTCCCTGGTCACACTGATGGCAGGACACACAAGGGGTAGGGCATTGGTCCGCCCTCTTCCTCCTGTCCGTCTGATTTACCTAACTTTGGTCTAGGCTGCTCACTCTTGGAAAGGACCAAATTACTTTATAGTATTTCCCCCGTTTGTGTAATATCCTGAAACCTTGGAGAGGTTCCAGAATACTTCTGTATATAGGGCACAGGTGAAGACATTGTCCAAAGCTTATTTATTTATCTATTTATTTACCCTGGGTGAGTAACCACGCCAGTGGGGGAGGGGGTAGACTAAAATGTGTGGAGTGTAAACAAACTCACTGACCACGTGGCTCTTGGACCTTGATTTAGAAAGGCTCATTCTCCCAGGAAAACATCCATTTTGATACAATGTAAATGTTAGAGTTCACCCTTGGATACATGTTTGAAAGAGCTCTTTGGTACGCGGAAGTGACATCTTTGGGGTCAGTGTTCCGAGGTGGCCTGTGGAGGTCTTCCAGTCCTGTTGGGATCTTTTGTGAATACATTCTTTGCTCCTTTTAAGTGCTTGTTTCCTAACCGTGCAGTGGTAGGTATTAGTACAGTGGCCACTTCCCCAGGGATCTGGGGAAGACCAGAGCTTGCAACTCTGCCTGCTTTGATCCATATTTCTCACAGTGCTGTATTAAAAAATAGAACTTAAGGCAGATAACCACCTTTACATTGTGAGTGTGTTTACCTTGTCTAATGACAGATAATTCCTTAACATTTCTCTCCACCTTAGTACTTTAGGCTAATTATACACGTCTGTCTGTGCTGTAAGTGGACTGTAGTCGGACCAAAAAAACAAAAACAAATGAGCCGTTGGACCATTTGAGCAGTCAGTTTCTGGTCCTTAGATGTATTCTAAGCAGTGTAAGTGTCTGATTGTACCCTGGTGGCATGATCAGTTGTCTTGTAGCTGTCCCCGCTCCATAGTTTACAATGCAAATCTGTCTGTCTCAAGATCTTCACTGCTGCTGAGAGCAGGAGAATTCTCTGCAGCTATTTCAAAGTTGTGGCCTGGCCTTGAATCCTCTATTAATTACTGTGTGAGCCAGAGGGAGCTGCCCTGCAAGGGTGGGCCCCAGCCGGCAGGGGAACTTTCTAGACTCCCGTTCATTCAATTGATCTAGGCATTTGGGCTTGCTACTTGACCATTCTCGCCCTGTGAAATGTCCCACACTTTGAAGCAAATACAATTCACCGCACAGTACACACAAAAACCCTGGCATAAGACAGGAGAGGTTCTTCTTATTTTGTGAGCCGGTTGCCCTGGAAACGGATAACAAAGGGCAGCCTTCCACTTCTGGTATAATGGGGGAGCCTCTTTTCTCAGGCTTGACACCTGTCTGAATAAGAGTGATTAGAGCCGCATAATATCCCTCTCTTGGCTACTGAGTAAGTGGTTCACATACCCACCCCTGTAGAAGTTAGAATACGGTCGGTCATGTCTGTATGTCCTGTAGAAGTTAGAATACGGTCGGTCGGTCGGTCGGTCATGTCTGTATGTCCTTGTTTGCATCTGCTACATTTTTGAGGTTTTGTAAAAGTGTTTATTTTTTTTTCACGATGTGAAACTGAAGGTCAATAAATTATTAGAGATTTTCTCTTCATTGTATTGTGAGTTTTTATTTGACAGCAATGAAATTTTAAGCATTGGAAATGTGTTTTCTCATTTAATCAACGTGAAGATTAGTTCAGATGTTTTCTGAATGTTTCATTTAACCATTTAGCACCCACTTTATGAAAGGAGTTCTGCACATAAAAAAAATTATTTGGTTTTCTTTCTCTTCTCCCCTCCCTTCTTCTCCCCTCTCTCCCTCTCTCTAGCCCTGGCTGGCTTATAAACTCTCAAATGTAGACAAGGCTGACCTTGAACTCTGCTCCTCTTGTCCCTGCCCCTGAGTTCTGGCATCTAGAGAGTAGAATCTCCCTAAGCAAAGCAGTGTGTGTCATTTCTGTGTCACTTGTAACCTGAAGTGCACTGTATATTCCTTATATTAGAATCTAGACTTTGCTTCTTGGTGGGTTGTACTTTATTGGAGAGCTATTGGGAGGGGGTGGAGCCTCGTGCTCTCCATCCAATGACACGGACGTTTGAAGAGTCATTCATTCTCTGTAAGGGGACAGAATGCTCTGATGTGATCTGCAGGCACACTTGGCTGCTTCTGAGTTGACAGCTGGCTGTGTGTGGAGCTGGATGAAGCCAACTGTTCTCTTCACGGTGGCTTCATGTCACATTGATGTCCCTTTATCACTTGGGCCAGGCCCCTAATTTTTCCCGTGTGCAGAGCAATGTTGGGCACAGTCTTTCCTGGCCAGAAACTAAATGCTACCTAATAGGGACTCTAGGAATCAGTCTCGTGAGCAGGCACAGTGCAGTTATAACGGCTGGATCTTGACCAAGGTGTTAACAGAGGCCTTCAGTTGACAGAAGGCTCAGTTGGTTCCATGCTGGGTGAGGCTGGGGTAGAGCCAGGCTTTGGGGAACAAATGTCCAAGCCTTCAGATTCCAAAGGCACAGTGTGTATGACCCATGGAAACCCAGTGGTTCACACAAGTATGACAGCAAATGACAGGGAAGAGAGGAAGTTGGCACGAGTTCATTAAGTGAAACTTGGAAAAGTGGCAAATAGTTGCTAATGGAAATCGTGATAGACAGAACTCTTAAGATTGTGTGTGTATGTGTGTGTGTGTGCACGAGACTGCGCTACGCACCTGTGCACGCATGCATTGGAAAGCCAGAGTACAGCCTCAGTATTGCTTATCCACTGGTACCACCCACTTTGCTTTGCACCCACTTTGCTCTGACTGGCCTGGGTCTGGCTCACAAGGCTAGGCTGGCTGTGTAGTGAGCTCCAAGTATCTCCTGTCACTGCCGCCCCAGTTCTGGGATTACAACCATGTGTTGTACATGTACTGTACATGGCCTTCAAAGTGGATTCTGGGGATGGAATTCTGGTCACTAGGTTTGTGTGACAAACACTTCACCACTAGAGCCATGTCCCCAGCCCTGGACAGTTATGTGTGCGTGCGTGCGCGCCTCAGTTGGGACATGTGCACATGTGAACATGTAAAGGTCTTTCATCTTCTTAATCTCACCTTCAGACACCACAATCAGCTCAAATACAAAAATTCCAACGACTTCTGTCTTCATGGCAGCAATCTGCCCGCAGTAGTAAAACCAGTGGTGCCTGACACATCACCAGGGTGGGCTGTCAGGAGTCTGATGCGATTCTCTAAACATTGTTCTCCTGGGCTGGGACCTTAATTCTCATGATCACAGGATGGCAGCTGCACCATGCAGAGTCCTATCTGCTTTCTGGGGAGTCAGAGTGGGTGAAAAGTGCCTGAGGGAGTGTTCTTTTTTTCTTAGGATGCTAACAGTTTGCCTAATAGGCTCACATGGACCACTTTTAATCTCTTGGTAAGAACTAGGTCACATGAACTTTTACCAAGATGGATGAATGGTTAGGGACAGAACTTCCCTATGAGACAGTTGCACTGATGTCACCAGTAAGGGGGACAAAAGAGAACTGACAACTGAGCCCAGGTTATCCACTGGGGGGGGGGTGGCGTTGGGTGGGGCTGGCCCTCACAGTGAATAAGCAGAGCCACTGCAAACCACAGACAGTTCTGTTGACGTGTGTGGGTGCCATGATGAACTGGGGATACTGCTAGTGATGAGCTTGACAGTCAGTGATGTCGATCAGGCAGAAACCTTTCCCAACATCCCTCAGCCATGGCTCCTCCATCCTTACATAGGCACCAACAGGTGCAAACAGCAAAGCTGAACAATGGGACGATTTTAAGGAAAGCACTAAGCTCATGCCTGGCACATAGTAGGCTCCCTGTAACCTTCAGGTGTCACTGTACTAATAGTGGGAGCTCAAGGCTGGCTTGATCTGTCCTGTCCAGAAGCTGAGCTTGGGGAAATGATTGAAGAGGCCAGCAGCTCTTGAGCCTGCCTGGCATGAGGATTAAGAAGCACATGCAAAGTGTCTTTGCCATGTCTCCAATGAGTCCTCACAATGGATGCCCAAAGATAGGGTTACAGTGTGTGTGTGTGTGTGTGTGTGTGTGTGTGGGCGCGCACATGCATGCATGCCAGAGAGAGAGACAGAGACAGAGACAGAGAGAGAGACAGAGAGAGAGAGTTCGTGAGAGAGACAGAAGAGAGACAGAGAGAGATTGAGAAAATGGGACCCATAGGAGGTTGATAATGCCTTAAGACTCAAAAACCCAGTTATCAACCAGAAAGCTATCCTACTTTCAAGCAGTCTTGGAAGAAGAAGAATGTCTAGGAGCTGGTCCAGAAAGGCAAATATCCCCGTACAAAGTAGCTTTAAATGGGGCTGGAGAGATGGCTTAGTAAAGTGTTTGCTGTGCAACCATGGGGACGCTAGAAGAAGGGTGTGGGGAGCTGGAGGCAGGAGGATTCCTGGGACTTGCTCGTCATCAGCCTTGCAGATTTGGTGAACACCAGGCTAGTAAGAGATGTATCTTACAAAACAAGGATGAGATGAGAGCTCATGAGGAATTACACTCATGGTTATTCTCTAAAACACACACAGACACACACAGAGTCTCAGATGACCAGTTTTTGATTAATAACTGACAGGTTCCAAAGTTTTCATCCCTCAAAAACAAACAAACAAACAAACAAACACCAAATCAAACAAACAAAAAAAACCAACTAAATGTATGTTCCAACCAATCACCACCACGGGATGCTGGCTGGCATCTAGTGGGCCCACCTGCTGTCTCCCAAAGCTGACAAGCTCCATTCAACCCCAGCCTTCTCCTCCCTCCTCCCCTACAATAAAGCCTTCCCACTTGGCTTCCTTTGAGTTTCTGCCAGTGGCAGTGGTCTGTTCTCTTGCTGTGTGTGACAGCTCTGAATGAGCTGCGGTTGTTGAGGCTGCTTTTTCCCCCCCTCCTTTTTTTCTACAGACAAATGTTCATTAAAATAAGTAAATATCTCAATAGCTGGATTCCCAGAAAAGAAGTGAAGATCAAATCGTGGGTTCTGGACAAGCTAAGAAGCTCAGAAGGTTGCTGCTGTTGTCCCGAATGTCTGTGTGTATAAAGTGCACACAATTCCTACAGCATGAGGAAAATGGATTTTGAGTTCAGGGACTTGAGAGGAGGGCGTCTGGCTTGGCACAGGGAGAGCGGTTGCTTTGTTTGGGAGTGTTTTTGAATAAAGTGCACACACAAATAAGGTTTCCAGCCACATTCATGGTGCACATGAACGTATGAATAAATGCAAAGGCGTAACAGCTAATTCCTGGTCTTGCCTGTTACAAATCTTAAGTGCTTTGCCTGTCTGACACGTACTCAGACTTAGCCATCTGTCCCACACTTGAATTTAATCAGAGACAATGAATTTCAAAGCTCTTGCCATTTGTCAGACATTGGAAAACTCTAGGTTAAAGACCTAACTTTTAGAGGAGGGGTGGATTGGACACTGCAGCGTGACTGAATCAAAAGCAATTTTGCTAAGTAAATGATAAATCTACCATAAATCGAGCATAGCTATGTCCAGCTCTGCTTGCAGCCGGGCTTGCTTTGTGAGTCTTGAGAAACCAAAGGAGACAAAGTTTCTGTCTAGCTCTTTAGTCTGGTTTCCTTGGCAACCATAACCTTTATCTGGGCAAAGATGGGTGGCTGCGGTTGGGGAGAGGCAGTTGGAATTTCAGCAAGTCTTTTTACCAATCCTTTGCTGGCTTATCAGATCACTTGTTTTACCCCTAAGTTATTTTACAACTACTGGTGAGGGAGTGTTGGGAAGTAGATTGGCTGAGACCTGCCCCTCCCCCACCCGGGAGCCAGGTTAATATTGGGACCACAAAGGTGAGCCCAGGCTCTTAGTAGACATGACCAAGCAAAGTGCCAAGGGCAGTATCTGCTTCCTCTGAGACTGCCCAGGATGTCTGGCAAGCTTTAAATACCCTGTCCACTTACTACTCACAGATACGCTGGAGGAGGGAGCCATTCTAGCCATTCTAGGAATTTTGAAATAATTGATACATTTGAAGGGTAGAAAGAGAAAGAGCAGAAGAAAGCTTAGGGGGTATGTGTCTGTGGGTGGCAGTCCTCTTAAGAACCTTTTCTGAGTCGGGAGTGGTGGCGCATGCCTTTAATCCCAGCACTCAGGAGGCAGAGACAGGCGGATTTCTGAGTTCGAGGCCAGCCTGGTCTACAAAGTGAGTTCCAGGACAGCCAGGGATATACAGAGAAACCCTGTCTCAAAAAAACCAAAAAAAGAAAAAAAAGAACCTTTTCTGGCCTGGCATGGTGGAGCATGCTTTTAATCCCTGCACTCACGTGGCAGAGGCAGGCGGATTTCTGAGTTTGAGGCCAGCCTGGTCTACAGAGTGAGTTCCAGGACAGCCAAGGCTATGTAGAGAAACCCTGTCTCGAAAAAACCAAAAAAGAAGAACCTTTTCTGGTGTTTCCAGAGAGTCCATCAATCTACAGATGATAAATTTCTCATTATACTATCTCAATAAAAGGGCACGCAGAAATGAAGTGTCTATGATCATCAGGCTACTCTGAAGGTTAAAAGGCAGGAGAACAGGTCCAGGCACCAAGACTGTTCTAGAGAAGCACAGGAATGAAGGCTTGTAGGTGAGAGAGAGAACAAGAAAGCCGAAGTTGTACTTGCTATGCTGTGGCTAGGGAGGAGAAGGACAATAGGGATGCTGGGGAAGTAGAGCTATTCTGAACGATGCACACTGGTTGGTGGATGCGTGGTCCAAACCTATAGAGCTAGACCTGGTATGCCCTGAGGACAGTGGCTGATAGTGAGAGGCCTGGGTTGTTACAAATGTACATTGTAACAAATGGATCACCCACCGTGGGACCAGGTGTCCATAGAGAGGAGCGGAAGGTGGAAATTGGCTGTGAGCGAACTCTTTACTTTCACTTCGTGTTGCTGCAAAACTAACTATTCTAAAGAGAAATTTGTTAAGCATCCCAGATAGATAGATAGATAGATAGATAGATAGATAGATAGATAGATAGATAGATAAACTGCTCAAGCCAAAATATTATGAAAATATGGAAGTAAAAGGAGTCTTGTAGAGATTTGGAGTAAATCATCTGGTCCACTAAAGCATGGTATGTGTATCTATTACCTTGTGTGCACTGTTAGTATTTCCTCTAGGCTCCTCCCATCAGTTACCTAGCAACAGTCAGGTAAGAGTCTAGTTTGCTATAAAGGGACTCTTTGGCCTCTCTCTCCCTCTCTTTGGCCTCTCTCACTCCCTCCTTTCCCCTATTCCCAGCTGGTCTCTTCCTTTCTCTCTCTCTCCCACTTTCTGTCCTTCTCTGTCCCTTTTCCTTCCCACACTCCCTTCTCACCCCGTTGTATAGCTGGTACCTGGGGGGGGGGGGGATGCCTCAGCATGGGCCCCCTAAGGAATGCCCTCCTGCTGCATCATGCCACCACATTACAAAACACCATACACACCAGGTCCTGGAAAGAGAAAACTTTCCCTGTGACTTTATGAAACACTTTAGTTGGTCTTCCACCTAAGTACCTGGACTCACAGGTGTGAAATGAGGCTCTTTTGCGTGCTCGTGAAGCCTCTCTGGAGTTTCAGCAACAGAGTTTGGTCCCAGGGAGACCAAGGCAGGATGTAAGGGCTGTGCGCATCCCCTTGATATCGAGGGAGAGATAGTGCCGTAGGTGAGATTGAGTAGCGGGTGGCCAACATGTCATCTATCACATCCATTAAAAAAGTCTCATTAAAAAACACAAAACACTGGGTTCAGAAGGGCTTCAGGATGTTTTGGGAAGGTAGAACAGCAGACTGAGCAAACCTGGAAGGGTGAGCCAGTGAGTAAGGAGCAGCAGCAGCAGTAGCAGCAGTCCTTCAGGGCCCTGCTCAGTACTTGCCTCCAGGTTCCTGCCTTGAATTACTGCCAGGAAGTCTCTTCACAGTGGGCTAGGACTGTATTCTGCAATTAAACCTTTTTCCCCCTAAGCTGCTTTGGTTATGGTGTTTTATCACAACAATAGAAAAGTGTCCTAGACAGGCTCTACAGGGGAAAGAGGGGATGGGGTGGCTTACCAAGGCACGGTGACAGGGTGCAGATACCAGGGCCCTTTGCATCCAGCAAACTGGAGAGAGGGGGAGAAGGCTGTGGGCAGGTTGTGCTCAAGGTATGAGGGCCTAGGCAATACTTCAGTGGCACTTTTCTCTAGCCTTCCCTGAGCCAAGTCCAAAGGCAGAGGAGTTCTGAAGTTCCTCGGTGGCCACTGTTAGCTAGCTGCCACTCAGTGTCCCCAGCCTCTGAGGCCCTTCCCTTGCTGAGAGCCAGGGGTCTCCTGAAGATACTTGTAGTTGATAGCTCAGGGTCAGAGTAGAAGGAAGCAGCCTGAGGTGAGGCCTGGGAGCTGTAATTGGACCTGGCCCATAGGGATCAGGCGTTTGCCCTTTGTACTACTTTCCCCACACTGTAACGAAACACCGGACAGAAGTGAACCAAGAGAGAAGATTAAACTTTTGGCTCACAGACACATGTGCACAGCTCAATAGAAAACTGCAAACTTACTTAAAACACAAGATTAAAAGAAATTTTTTTTCTTTTTCCTTTTTGTAACTCAATTGTGTGAGCCTTTGTGAGTGACAAAGACACTCCTTTTGAAGTATCTGCCGGGTAGTACAGCTCCATCACAATGGAGAAGGCATGCGACTGCCTCACCCTTGTTAGCAGAGCAACAAGAAAGTAGACAGCAGGGTGATATCCTGGCGGATCAGGAGGCAGAGGCAGGACTTGAAGGAAGGCCTGGCTATAACCCTCAAGCTCCACCCCTGGTGACCTTTGCCTACCAGCCAGACCCCACTTTTGGTTCCGAATCCAAACAGTGCCATTAGCTGGGAACCAAATTCTCAAAATGAGCCTGCGGGGAACATACCTAATTTTAACCGTAACACCCTCTATGGCAGACCAAAAGAGGGCAGATCAGGAAAAAAGGGATATTTGACCATCTCTCCAGGTTTAGCAAAGCTGAGATAATTCTGCTCACAGGTACACTAGAGCTTGTCAGAGTCTATGCTGGGAAGCTCACAGGATAGAGCTTCCAGGACAGATGCAGCAGAGAGGTAAATGCAGCCGTTCCTGCACAGCAACGCCCCCCCTCCCCCGGGGGAACCACTGGTATTCTCAACACAGCTTTTGTTTTCAGCCTACTTCACAGAGCTCAGACACGTGCAGTGTCCCACAAGTTATCCCCAAGGTTCCCTGGAACTCTTTCCCTCTTCTTTGCATGCTGTTTGTTTATTTATTTTGATAGCGTCCTGGAATTTGATAGCAGGCTGGACTCAGTATAGCCAAGGACCTCCAAGTGGTTTGAATAGGTTTGCCCCCCCCCCCCCATGTGTTTGAATGCTTGGCCATAGGGAGAGGCACTATTAGGAGGTGTGGCTTTATTGCAGCAGATGTGATCTTATTGGAGGAAATGCAGCACTGTGTTGATGGGCATTGAGGTCTCCTGTGCTCAAGTTCTGCCCAGTGTGTTATCAGAGTCCCTTCCTGGCTGCTTTCATATCAAGATGTACAACTCTCGGCTTCTCCAGCACCATGTTTGCCTGCGCACTGGTGATGCTTCCCACCATGGTGAGAATGGACTAAACTTTTGAAACTACAGGCCAGCCTCAATTAAGTGGCTGCCTTTATAAGAGTTGTCTTGGTCATGGTGTCTCTTCACAGCAATAAAACCCAAACTAAGACACACCACCTTGAGTTCTGGCTCCTCCTGCCTCTGCCTCAGAAGTGCTGGATGATATGGGTGTAACCTGCCCGTGTCTTCATTTAAATATCTTCCTATGCCATCTCTGTCTTGCCAACTGCTTCATGGTAGGTGCTAACTCTGAAGGGCTACAACTGAGGACTAAGGTTGAAATCACAATATCTTAAGTCCTCAGTTTGGGGCCTTGAGGGTTCTTATGTGGGTGTGGTGTGTGTAGTCTTTTTAAGAAAGAGCTGCAATGGGGATTGGACCCTCTAAGACTCAGTGTGAGCATTTCCCTTCTACAGGAATTCTTTGCTTTCTCTTTTATATTTGTGTGTGTGTGTGTGTAAAGGTGTGACTGAAGATTATTTGATTGTTTGTTTGATTGATTGCTTTCTTGTTTATTTGGTGTGTGTGTGTTTGCATGTGAGTGTGCACACACATGTCACTGTGCATGTAGAAGACGGAAGCCAACCTCGGGCATCAGTCTTTGTCTCCCACCTCGTTTGAAACACAGCTCTTGTTCACCATCGCACAGGCAAGCCACCTGGTCTGATAACCTTGGGCTTCTCCTTCTCCGCCGACCATCTTGCTGTAGGAGCCTGAGGTCACAGATGGGCACAGATGGGCACTGCAGCGTCTGGCCTTATGTGGGCTCTGGGAATCCGAAACACGTCCTCACACTTGTGCAGCAAGTGCCTTACCCACCGAGCCATCTCTCCGGGCTTGGGGTGACTAAATGTTTAAAAAAAGAAACGTGTAGCATTTGGTGCTGCCCGCTTGAGTAGAGTGATGTGATCGCTCTGTTCACAACTAAGCCGCCATCCAAGCCGGGTTTTCAGAGCGCCGCGGCCTCTAACCGCTCATAAAAATCTGGCAGTAATTTCAGAACGCATAACATCTGCTTATTTCATCTTGTTACAAGTCACCTGGGCAAAAGCTCTTCCTAACTCTGTCCCATAAACGAGCTAATATCCAATTAGAATCCGGTGAAAAGCAGTAGCAGCCATTCCAGTGACAGCCCATGACAAACCTTAAAAGGTAAGGCCACCCCTCCACGGTAATAGGATCAAACCAACATGTATATGTTTGTGGCCAAGCTGGGCTATTTGCTAGATAATGCCTCGCCAGCTCTAGCAGGGTAATCACTGAGGAGAAACTGGTCTTTGTTACTTTGAGAGAAAACTCTTTTTGTCTGGGAGGTTTTCAATAAAAGGATTTTGTAGTCATTTTCTGTGCCTTTAAACATACCATGGCTCTTTAATGCATCCTAGTGATACCTTCCACCTAGTGCATCTGTTTACGATTTACCCATGATGACCTTTAAGAGATGTTATGAGGGAATACACTGAATGTCTGCCCTTTCTCTCTTTCCATTTATCTTATTTTATTATTATTATTATTATTTTCTAAGACAGAGTCTTGCTGTGTGGTTTGAGCTGGTTTGAAACTGCTGATCCCTCTGCCTCAGCGTCCCGAGTCTTAGGATTACAGGTGTACCCACCACACAGCTTCTCTCCTCCCATTTAAAACGGGCTATTATGTTACCCATGAAAAGCATGCTGATTGAAAGGCATTTTGCAAAAATGCTTTTGCAGGGATCTTCCTGCTCTGGAGGCCACAGAGGCTTCCAAACGTCCTTTTCATTTTCCATATATGCTAACCCCTGCCAAGAATCTTTATAGTCAGGTCTCTCTCCCTTCCCCTTTCTATGTATGTGTGTGTGTGTACACCCCCCAGTGTTGTTTCTTGTTCCTGGGGGGGGGGGGCTGTCCACCTTAATTTTAGCGGTATCTGTCACTCACCTGGCAGTTGAGAAGTAGGCTGCTAGGCTTGCTGGTAGTGAGCCTTGGGGATCCTTAGGCTTGCAAGGCAAGCATTTTACCAACCAAGTCGTCTCGCCAGCTCCAGTTTTCTCTTTCTTATGTGTAGTTTCTAATTTGGGAGGCAGAAAGATCAGAAGCCCAAAGCCAGTCTGGGCTAATCTAAGCCTAGGCAAACTAAAGCAAACCCAGTTTCTAGAGATGCCTGATGGGCGATGTCCAGGGGTCCCACTCTAGTTCCATGTGGTAGGACTGGAGGAGTGACCCCGTAGCCTGTGGTGCCTGTTTTGTCTGGGAGCACAAACTGACTGAGAGCAGTGTGATTCAGACCCAGCCTGGTCTGAGGAGGAATCCTGCCCTAGGCTGCTGACTTCTATTTCAGTTCTCTGAGGTGTTTCCCCCACCCCCAAACCTTTGTTTACTACAAACACAAAACTCTGGGCAAGGTAGGACCGGTAGGCGTCAGGTTTATAGTTGACCTTGAATCCTGGCACTTAATTTTCTGTGATGACAAAGTTCTTTAAAACACCGAAAGACAGCCTGCAGTGTTGAGCTGATGGTCTCTATAGTTCACATGCAAGGCCTAAGCAGGGAGAAGAAGAAGCTGCATTAACCCTAGAGGCAGAGTAAAGTTTGGCCATCTCCCCTGTGCTCACAGACCTAATGTACTCTGAGACTTATTAAATGACTTTTACCATGTCCCTGTCCCTCCTTGGACTGTGAGGAAGAGATGACGTTATAAAGGACCAGTCTGCGGGTCTTCACCCAGGTGATCTATTCCCAGGAACTACAGAGAACCACAGACAGCCCATACTTTGGTGCAAATTTATCCACAGAATTTAACTGACAGAGGAGTGACAGATGACAAAGAGAAAGTTATTTGAACCCAAAAAAAGTTGACTGGATTCTTTTCATGTTTCAGCCCAATAAATATAGTTTCAACTTTCTTCTTCTTTTTTAAACCAAAATTAAACTTAGAAACTTGGGCTGTTCCCTTTATAATGAGGTGCATAAAACTACATTGATTTAAATAGTAATAGGCACTCACTCAACCTGCCATCTCACTTGACAGCTGAAGTTCCAAATGGGAGGATTTCCCAAGAAACTGGAGACTTTTTTTTGTGTGGGTTTTTTTTTTTTTTTTTTTTTTTGGTGGAGAGGTTTTGCCTTTACATACCATACCACCTAGGGCCTGAAGGCTCACAAAATGAATTAAAAGACCAAATGGAAGGTCGTTCTTTCCTTCTCCTTCTCCTTCTCCTTCTCCTTCTCCTTCTCCTTCTCCTTCTCCTTCTCCTTCTCCTTCTCCTTCTCCTTCTCCTTCTCCTTCTCCTTCTCCTTCTCCTTCTCCTTCTCCTTCTCCTTCTGCTCCTTCTGCTCCTTCCTCTCCCTCTCCTTCTCTTCTTTCCATCTTTCCTTCTCTTCCCTTTCTCCTTTTCCTCCTCTACCTCCTTCTCCTCTTCCTCCTCCTCATCTTTCTCCTCCTTCTTCCTTTTTAAAAGATTTATTTTATTGACTTTTGTCTGTGCAGTTGTCTGAATATATGCACACATGTGTATGCAGATGTGCACACCTGTGCATTTGAGGATGCCAGTGATGTTTCTCTGAACTGGAGTCATAGGCATGTGTGGAACCCCAGGCTGGTTAGTGAGCACTGAGATCTGAACTCTGGTCTTCAGGACTGCTAAGCACTCCTAACCGCTGAGGCTGAGCCATCTCTCAAGGCCATAGGAGGTAATGTTTTTCTTTCTTTCTTTCTTTCTTTCTTTCTTTCTTTCTTTCTTTCTCTCTCTCTCTCTCTCTCTCTCTCTCTCTCTCTCTCTCCTTCCTTCCTTCCTTCCTTCCTTCCTTCCTTTTTTTTTTGGCTTTTAGACAGGGTTTCTTTTTTTCTTAAGCCACTGAGACTAAAAATCACCTGTAATCCTTATATCAAGAGGCTGCGGCAGGAGGATGGTAACATCCAAGCCGGTAAGAGCTACAGATCCAGACCTTGTTTTAAACACAGGCAAACCCTTGGCTAAGCATTTATGCCGAATTGCACTTGGGAAGTCTGTATGCTCCTGAGAAGTGCTGCTTTAACTGATTGGAAAGATGGATTAACTCATTGCTGCAGGAGACACTGTCCCTCTCACACTGGCAAAGGCCTAGACTAGGTCAACAGAGCTGGACCCGTGTTACAGAGAATTCTCAACACAGAGTTTTCAGCTGCATGGTGTCCACTGAAGGCATCTAAGGACTCTGAAAACTGTTGACGCCCACCTTCAGACTCTTGAAGTCTCATCAGTCACCATCCAATCCTGACTTCCATGCAGTGTGTATACACTTTTGAGTTTTGAGGTCAGCAGAAGGGCTTTACTTAGCAGGACAGGCAGGTGTCCCCAGGAGTAAGGAGATGGGATTTCTCTTCTAGACCTACCTCTGATGGTGACTGCCACTGTCCTGAGTTCATGATCAGATAGCTCACATTTGTGCACATGAATGTATGTGCAGTGGGTGGCATTGAAGGTGCCTCAATTAGTTAGAATTTAGAGTCTTCTCTCAGACAGCTGGACTTAGAGGTTTGTTTTTTGTTGTTCTTTTTGGGTTTTTTTTTGTTTGTTTGTTTGTTTTTAATCTTTTCTATATACTCCTGAGCTTGGACTTGAGTTTTAGACTATCTGTTCATGGCCCAAAGACTGTGGAGTCCTGACTTATACTTAAATTATTAAAGTGTTTTAGTAATGATATTCTATCCTTCTGTTCTCCCTGTCCCAGACCAAGACAAGAACTAGAAATGGGCTGTTTTTGTTCTAATTTTGTTTGTTTTAAGTCTGCCTGTCTGCCTCTTATTTGAGGGGAGGAGAATTCTTTGTTATGACTAACAACATCATCTAGCACAGGGCTGTGCATTAGCTAGCTTTTGACTGATGTAACAAATATCCGAGATAGCCAACAAAGGAGTCATCATGGCTCACAATTCCAGGTGTTCAGACCTGGAAAGATGGATTAACGTTGTATGGTTTTAGACAGGACTTTACTGTATAGCATAGGCTGACCTCAAATTTGCAGTCCCTTTGTCTCCATATTCCAAATGCTTGGATGACTAGGATGTACCTCTTGACATGGCTTCAGTGCCTTGGGGCCTGTGATGAGAGGAGACAGACACATGGTGCACTATCTGGGAAGCTTGTAAATTCTAGAGGGTGTAGAGCCCAGCTGGAAGAAGTGGGGCTCAGGGAGGACTATAAGTTATAGGTCAACTTTGCTTCTGGCCTGAAATCTCTGCTTCCTGACTTCTGGGGTCAGGTAACCAGGGACCTTGTGCTCCCTTGACTTCTTCCTCCCAGAACTCCCACCACCATGGTTTCCCACTGCCATCTTTGCAACCTTCTTGCCTTCCCACCACTCCAGACTGTTTCCTCTCAAACTGCGAGATAAGAGGAGTCCTTCTTTCAGTTGCTCATTTCGGGTATTTTGTCCTATTGGGAAGAAAGTGGCTGATCTGGCAGCAGGGAAGTAAACATAGGAGACAATGATTGAGTGGGGCCCCATTGTCCTCTTCAAGGGCAGGTACCCAGTGACCACAGGCTAAATACAGACCCTTTAGGACATTTGGGAGGGGGCTATTTATTCAAACTATAGCATACTAGATCTATAGTCTTCACATGTTCAAAGTAGTTGTCATGGTTTGTAAGCTTAGATTTTTCAAACCCTACTTTAATTAAGGGTTCTTTAATGCTTCAACCTCCCTTCTAGCCCACAGACTAAAGGAAGGGAAGGAATATGGTTAATAGGACAAGGGGATGTATACCTGTTTAGAAGTAATTCTTTGGGGGCAATTCTAATCTTTCTTGACAGGATATCAGCAGTCCAATTCAATAGCGTCATGAAATAGGAATCAGCAGCAGCAGCTTGATCCAGAAGAAATCGTAAGGCTCTGCTGAATTGGCAGAGTTCACAAAAGCGGCAAGAAGCAGCCAGAATACCATGAGAAAGTCTCTACCAAGTCATGACAAGTGAAGATCACTGAAGACCAGCCTAGTGTGGAAAAGCATACCAATGAAAGAGCATCATCAGTGAAGACCAGCCTAGTGTGGAAAAGTACACCAATGAAAGAGCATCATCACTGAAGACCAGCCAAGTATGCCAGAGCATACAAATGAAAGAGCACCATCAGTGAAGACCAGTGTAGTGTGGAAAAGCACACCAATGAAAGAGCACCATCAGTGAAGACCAGCCTAGTGTGGCAGAGCATACCAATGAAAGATCACCATCAGTGAAGACCAGCCTAGTGTTTGCAAGGTGAACCAACGCAAAGGCATCCTCTGACTGTCTATGGGGTTATATTTATATTCTCTCTAACCACTCCATACTATTTCAAGCATGTGCTTCAGCAAAACATCACATTCCCTTTCACAAGACAGCTTCCAGAAGAACACCACGTGTCTGTTCTCAGCAAAACATCCTTTCACATGTCTGGTTCATCAAAACATCTCATAGGTGAGCTTCCAGAAAAAACATCACACGACACAACTGAGTCCCCAAAGAAACCAGAAATTTCCACTTCAATAGTTAGCTTCAGCTGTCAACTTGATATAAACTTTAGAGTCCCCCAGGAAGAGGGACCCTTGGTTGAGGAATTGCCTCAATCAGATTTACCTGGGAATATCTGTGAGTCATTTTCTTGATCCCCAATAGACTTAGGAGTGCCCAGCCTACTGTGAGCTGTGTAAGAAAAGGAGCTGAGCAAATCAGGGGTAGCTACAGGTAAGTAGCCTTCATCTGTGGTTTTACTTCAGTTCCTGCCTCAGGGTTCCTTCCTTGATGCCTCTCCCTGCACAGTTTAGGGCTTGAGTTAACTGGGGAGATAGGGAAGTAGGCTTGGGTTGAAGCCATCTGAGAAGAAGAAACGATGGTTGATATTTTCTGTACACACTGGCTTTAGCTAAAGGCCAACTGTTTAGGGGATGTGTGGTAGTTTGAATATGCTTGACCCATGATACTATTAGGTGTGGCCTTGTTGGAGGAAGTGAGTCACTGTAGATGGGTTTTGAGGCCTTATGCTTAAGCTCCACCCAGTGGGAAGAGTCAGTTTTCTCCTGGCTGCCTTCAGATCAAGTTGTAGAATTCTCCAGCACCATGTCTTCCTGGATGCTGCCATGCTTTCTGCCATGAAGATAATGGACTGAAGCTCTGAAACTCTGAATGCCAGTTTTAATTAAATGCTGTCCTTTATAAGAGTTGCCTTGGTCATGGTGTCTCCTCACACCAAAGGAAACCCTAAGTAAGACAGCAAGGTTTTGTCATTCCTCTGAACTTGACCAGAGGGAGGCTTTGCCAATTCCATGCATCTTGAGGGAACAGAGCCTGACATGGCTGTGCTCATATCAGTAGTACACACTAACTCAGGACTTTATTCACTCCACACCAAGTTGGACTGTAACTTTTAAGCCAAATAATGCTTTTCTTCCCCAAGTTTTTTTTCTAGTGTTTTTTTTTTCCACACAGCAAAAGAAAGTGAACCAGGACAGAAATTATGAGCGTGGAGGTGAAGAGAAGCTGCTCTTCCAGAGGACCTGGATTCAATTCTCAGAACCCACATGGTGGCTCACAATGATCTGCATAAACACAAATCCCAGGGGCTCTGACTTCCTCTTCTTGATCTGTAGTCACATATGTGGTGTATGGACATACATGTAGGCAAAATAGACATGCATTTATTTTTTTTATATTTATTTATTTATTTATTTATTATATGCTAAGTACATTGTAGCTGTCTTCAGACACCCCAGAAGAGGGCATCAGATCTCATTAGGGATGGTTGTGAGCCGCCATGTGGTTGCTGGGATTTGAACTCAGAACCTTTGGAAGAGCAGTCAGTGCTCTTAACCTCTGAGCCATCTCTCCAGCCCAGTCATGCATTTAAAATAAATAAGTACATAAATATGTTTTAAAAAGAAATTATTAGGCGGGCGTGGTGGTGCATGCCTTTAATCCCAGCACTCGGGAGGCAGAGGCAGGTAGATTTCTGAGTTCGAGGCCAGCCTGGTCTACAGAATGAGTTCCAGGACAAGCAGGGCTATACAGAGAAACCCTGTCTCAAAAAAAATTATTATCATACTTTTGGTGTTCACTTTTAGGAATAGTGAGTGTATGAGCTGGAGATGCAGCTCGATGGTTAAGCACTTGCCTAGCATGGGTGAAGTGCTGTGGAAAAATAGGCTTCTGTGTTAAGTCTGATCTGAAATAATCTGAAACTCAGGATACCGCTTTCCTCAGAAAATGTGTTAAGTGGATAAAATACCTATAACTGCCTCCAAAATGTTGTGGCTCCGGTGGAACTCACTGACAAAGCCACCACACTTTGGAGGTGGTTATAGGTATTTTGTTACAGGCAAATTGCTTTGTTTTCGAGCCTCGGTTGTAACATGTGTATTCACCTGCAGCTGTCCCCTTTAAATACTAAGATGTTAAGTTCTTTCTTTGTGTCCACTTTTCACATTGTTTCTCTTTCTTCTGAAAAAAGAGTAGACATGTATTGTAAATATTAGGAATGTAACATGTACCCCAGCCAAGGCTTTCTTCCATGTGCTTACCAGATACACACAAGTAGAAACAGCCTCCCTTCTTTGCTGATAACAAATTGCTTGTCTTCCTCACTCCAAGCTGCCCAGCGCGCACTGGATTCACTTTAACTGGCTTCTTTGAGTTCTTCGTCCAGACCAGGGACTCCACCCATATTTGAGTGGAGTCACAAGTTATACTTAGTGGTTTGGTTGTGAACAGGACTTCTCACACAATCTTTTGAGAGAGGATTTTTATAGAAGTATGTTGACAAATTGCTCAGCCTTCCAAGCTTTGCTTCTTGATTTCACTGCATCAAGTTGGATGCACGATTGTAGTTTATATTCTTGGCTCTACTGAATTTCTCATAGCAGGCAACATGGTAAGGCAGTCAGTAGACTGCTGTTGTAATAGGTGTTAGAGCAGGTATGTGACCAGACAGTATGCCAGCTGAATGTGGGAGAGAAGGTGACCCACTTTTCTCAGTGAGAAGATAGTGTGCCCAGTAATTCTTCAGATTGCCTGACCCACCGGCACACAGCCTTCTTGTCTTTAAAAGCAACATGAAGATTTTCACAAAAGCTCTCTTTGAACTACAAAGGACAAGATGAACAGGTAAATGTACTAGTAATCCTTGAATCTACTCTTAGCTGTGGACGTGGTGACCGCAGAAGAGATTGCAGACGTTGTTTGCTGATGGAAGGGAAGTTGAGCGGTGAGAGTGTTCCCTTCCCGATCCCAGCCTTCCTAGCTCAGTGTCTAGGACTTCCTCTTAAATCAAGGAGACACTAAGCCATGGGAATGAGGCAAATGACATTGCTGCTGTAGTAGGGACACCTGCCCTTGCTCATTGTCCTAATGTCTAATTCCGCTCACCTATGCTGTTGCAAGCAGAGTATGCTCCATCCCATAGACATTCTATAATGTCTCTGTACTTGTGAAGCCTTATGGCTTTATCCCTCCCCTCACTCCTGGGAGGAACTACAAGTGAGAACTCTATCGTCCCTGTAGCACAGACATTAAGGAAGAGTCTGTAACACTCAGACAGTCTGGAAGTGGCTGAGCAGCACTAAGGAGCTGAGCTTAAATTCAAAGACTCAGCTGTGTTGAATGTCCAATGGCTAAAGCGATTGGTGATGTTGTAGCACATGGGTTGAATGGAGACACAAAGTCGGGTGAGGAAAGCTCACCCCAGCTTTACTGGGTATAAAAAGACACTTTGATGCATGAAGGGAAACGGAAGCACCTTCAAAGGCTTTAGGAGCATTGGATTAGAGCAGCCTGGTCGGAAAGCTGATGCATTACTCATTGGATGCTGTGGTTGGAGTATAAAATATCCTTTATAGTCTCATATAGTTGAACACTTGATCCCTAGCTTGTAGGGCTGATTGGGGAGGGTCGTGGAACATTCAGGAGGTAGAGTCCTGCTGGAGAAAGTGAGTCACCGAGGGACTGGCCTTGAGATGAGAAAGCTGTGAGAATTAGCTTGACAAGGTAACTTAATACAACCCAGGATCCCTGGGTGAGAGAGTTTGAACTGAGCCATTGTCTAGGTTGGCTGGTCCTCGTGTCTGTGGGGGATTGATTGACTTGATTGTTGACTGATGTAGGAAGACTCCACTGTGGTTGGAACCATTCCCTAGGCCGGGCCCTGAGATGCTGTGGTGGTTTAGATGAGCTTGTCACTCCACAAGCTCAAGTATTTGAATATTTGGCATCATTTATTTGGTGGCATTGCTGGGGAGGTCATGAGCTGGTTCGATCCTGTTGGAGGAGGAAGTACGTCACTGGGGAGAGGTACAGAGAGTTTTTAGCCTTGTGCTATTTCCAGTTCCCTCTTTCATATCTCTGTGTTTGTGGTAGAAGATGCACTCGCTCAGCTTCCTGCCTCTGCCACCGTATCCACTCTTTGCTGTCACGTCTCACCTGCCAGGATAGACTTGTATCTCTTTGGAACCACAAGTCAAATGAGACTCTCTCTTTCTTCCACAAATCTTCTTCTGCTCATAGTGTTTTATCACACAGTAGGAAAGTAACTGACTCAGGTGTGTAAGAGTGAAGGGAGCAAGCTCAGGGTAGCAACAAGCACATGCTGCTCTGCACCAGCCTTGGCTTCCCTGAAACAGTGGACTACACAGGACACTGTAAGCCGACTGAGCCTTCTCCACCCCGGGTTACCTGTGCTATTCTCTTAAACAAGAGAAATGAACCCAGAATGATGGTCCTTTCTTTTCTTTTTTCTTTTTTCTTTTTTCTTTTTTCCTGTTAATTTTTCATTTTTCATTTTGTTTCAGAAGGCTGGATAAGGCACCTACACTCTAGAACCTCTGTTTAGCCTGAGAAGGGCACTTACTTATACATAAAACGAGAGGAAAGGCCATGATTGTTGAGAATGGAGCAGGAATCCCCAAATAAATTATCTTACAAAAATATCACACTTCCACTTTTTTTTAATATTGGTAAAAACAAACAAAAAAATCACATTAAAAATTATCTGTACGCTGGTATAACAAGACCATGATATTTTACATATTAAGTAAGTCAAATAAATGTTTTACAGACATTTAAGTTTTTTAAAAAACAGGTCACGTATTTATCCTTTATTTCTTTGCTCCACTAAAAGACCAGTTCTCGCCAGGTGGTGGTGGCACACGCCTTTAATCCCAGCACTCGGGAGGCAGAGGCAGGCAGATTTCTGAGTTCGAGAGCAGCCTGGTCTACAAAGTGAGTTCCAGCCAGGGCTATACAGAGAAACCCTGTCTCGAAAAACAAAACAAAACAAACAAACAAACAAACAAACAACCAGTTCTCAACCTGGCATTACACTGACTGTAACACAGGCCATGTGCATGGCTGAGGCAGAATGCACATGGGGCATGCCGAGCACACGTGACCCGCTAACACTGCTGGTTTCTTCCAAAAGTGGCTTCACCTTGAGGAATGCAGACTTTTGCCCTCTCCTGTGTCACACTCCGATGGCCCTTTCTATTTCCTTTCTTCTCATTGCTTCCTGATTGCAAAAGTGATATGTCCCATGCTGTTGGCACTGTGCCTTCTTCTCCATGGTACTTTCTTTAACTGGAAGCCAGAACAAGCCCTTCCTCCCTCCAATCAGTTCTTGTTCGGTATGGCCTTGCTTTTGGATGCTCTTCTACGGTTTCTTGGCTAAACCAATAAGCTCTCTCACATAGACCTTGAACATACACATATGCAGAAACATACATGCCCATTCAGATGTCTGTATACCCACATACTCTTCAGCAACACGCTTGCTTTGTGTATCTTGTCCAGTTCAATACAAATTGCTATTTATGATATTATGAATAAAACTCTACATTACCTAAAATTTTCAAAGGCCGAAAATGGCTTTCATCAATCCAGCTTATTATCTTCTTTGGCATTTAGTAACTTTCCAAGAAAGTCAGAGATCCATGCGGGCCTTCTGCTGGGATGGCCAGGTTTTGCAGACACATTACTCTCTGGGCACTTGCACTGGCTTCTGCTGCCTGTCTCTCACTCAGCAATTACTTCCCTCGAGATGCACTGCACACGGGTGGATAATTTGGGGAGAAAACTGCTGTTGTGCTCTGAAGCAGTACAGGACCACTTATTTTATGCAAGTTCTTGCAAAAACAGTTACATAAGGTATTATTTTGAGTCTTGGCTGATGTCAGCATCTAGCAGAAACATGTTCTTACACTAAAGGAGAGGCTCTTATGGTAAAGGGACCCTAAAGTAGTTAGCTCAGAGGTTCTCACTTTTTGGGGTCATACATAGATATTCTGCATATCAGGTATTTATACTGTGATTCATAACAAAGATACAGTAGCAAAGACACAGTTATAAAGTAGCAACAGAAACAATATTATGGTTGGGGAGGACATCAGAACATGAAGAAGTGTATTAAAGGGTCGCAAAACTAGGAAGGTTGAGAACCACTGGTTTATCTGGTGCTGTGGTTCTCGATGCCCCATAAAAGCTGGTTCTTTTGTTATTGTTGCAAACAAAGCCTTTGTAATTTCTCTCTTTATTACTCTATAAATTAAAATAGTTATATAAATTATTTACAAGTATAAGTAAATAAATAATACAAGCATCATAACTATTTTATTTGTGTCACACATTTGGATCTTCAGAGCCAGAAACCTGAGATGGGATTAGGGGGGGGGGATGTGCTTTCAGGATCATCACCTGCAGAAGGGTTCCCTTCTTGTCTTTCCTTTCTCTCGGGACACAGGGCCGGGCAGGAGAGAGTGGGCTCTGCTGCCCGAGATCCTGCAGGTGACTCAGCTGATTCCATCGATTGACCCGGAGGTCTGGAGATGGGTGATCTTGTAGAGTCTTGTCTAATTGGAGCTTTATGACGCCCCAGTGAGCCGTCAGTGGATGGAGATTGCTCCTAGGGCAGAGACAGGGGCAAGACCTTGGACAAGCATCCCTCTTGAGACAGGAGCCATTTGGGAGGAGACACAAGGTGACTCACACTGCTGCTGTCTGAGGTGCGGACTCTCAGCAGCTGGGAAAAAGCAGGGAGCTGTGTGATATATGCGGCTGAGAGAAATCTGAAAGAGAAAGGAAAGACAAAAGGGAAGAGGTTTTCGCTAAAAGCATGCTTTTGACTTGACTAAGCCATCTCTGTGAAGTCTCGTGGTGCATCTATTTATAAAGCATTAGTTTGGGCTTACAAGAAGCAAGCCCCTTCCACTGAGTGCTGCCAACGCTATATTTGACATTTTAAGCAAGGGCTAAGTAAATACGTTTCTGCCAGTGCAGGACAGGGACGGATCCTTCTATGCAGACAGATGCACACTGTTATCAGAGACAGGTTCATCAGCGGTCATGGTGGTGATTCTTGACAAAACGGTTAACCAAGTGAGGTCTGTGGTCTGTTCTTGGAAAAATTCAGAGCGAAGTATTTACGCCCAGTGTTTACAAACAGGTGCACGTGTCTCGACATCTATGATGTCGTGGAAAGGTGCTTTGGGCCTGTGTGGCAAACAGTGGTGAGACATTAAACCCAGATCCACACATCCTCTTTTCTGCTTGCATGACTGCCAGGGCAGACTATCAGAAAGTTCTGAGATGGGGTTTGAATTGTACTGGGCGTTTACTGTTTCCAGCTCCACCCACTAGCTTCTAATAGTGCCCCCAACCTGAGCACATTCAAAATAACTCTCACAGATCTCCCCCCACCCCCACCCCACCCCCATCCCACAGGGGCCTATTCCCTTCCCTTTGAGACCTGAGCTAAACAACCCTCCTCTTCTACTTAAATCATCTTTGAAACAAATTATTTTCTCAAGATTTCCCCCCCCCCCTTTTTTTCCCTTGTTCCGGTCAACCCCGCTCGCTCCCGCCGGCTCCGCTTGCTCCGGCCAGCCCCACTCGCTCCCGGCCGCCCCCGTACGGCCCCTTCTCAAGATTTTTTGAAGCAGTTGGTGTGGTAACTTCTAGAAGGTCATGGTTTCCACAGAGTATTGAGACCACAAGGAGCCCATGAGGCTACATGGTTAGGAATGAAGCACCATCTGGGACCCACAGTCTTGAGCCTAGGCCTGGCTGGCTCTCCCATAAGGCCTGGGGATGCAGCTCTCCAGTCCACAAAGGGCTCTCTCTCCCGCGACTAACTAATAGGTTTGGATTGTATCCTGCCTGCTCTTTGCTTTTTGCTGCGGCAAAGCTACTCAGCTTCCATTTCCTGAGCAATTTGCATTCAGAAGAGCTGATGCTAAGAAGCTGGGTCTGTTTATCTACGCACCCGAATAACACACGTCAGGAGAGGCAGAAGACATGCGGGAGAAATGAGCCTCGGATACATGTTTGAACAGGGGGAGTGGTGAGCTTCTTGTGAGCCACTCAGGGACCACAGGGTCTGTGCCGTCCCTCATTTCCTCCAAACACAGGGAAACTAACCACAAGCACGGCATGGGCAGGAGTGTCCAGTCCAAGGAATGGGACATAGGGAAGGGGACAGGTTGATTGCTGAACAGATTTGAAATATAAGACACCATCACCAATTTGAAACTTAGCCAAAAACCAAAATAGAATAACACAAACCCTCGCTCTTCTAATACAAATTGGCTTCACGTAGAATATTTTATGCTAATTCATAGCTCAGGGTTTGATCCTTGAGCTCTGGTGCAGGCAAATTGTCTGCATAAGGAGTTGTGGGACTTCAGGGATGGCTGCTCCAGCCCTGGAGTAATTTGCATTCCCAAGAGTCAATACAAAGGAGATGGGAGTACGTTTGCACACCTGAATCCTAGACAGACCTCTGTTAGGCTGTGGCGGGTTTCCATTTGCGCTCATCTCCTAGCATATGGCCAACATTTCTTTTTGTTCTGCTCTGGTCCCTCCTATAGATTGTTATGAACAGCCTGCATAGCTTTTCATGGGTTTGCAGATGATTTTTTTTCTAATGCCTAGGGTTTCTTCTGGCGATTAGAGAGAGAGAGGTTATTGATCCTCCGAAGACAATAGCTTGCTGTTCCTGAAATGCCCAAGAGCGATTTGCAAACGAATAATCAATCCCATTGCTGGGTCTACTTTCCAGGACAAGCATCTTAGGAATTTATAAACATGGTGTATCGACAAGGGCACATTGTAGTCAGAAAAGGACAGACACACTGTAATCATGTTTTCATTTGTAGCATTCCTTTTTGTTTTGTTTTGTTTTGTTTTGTTTTGTTTTCGAGATAGGGTTTCTCTGTGTAGCCCTGGCTGTCCTGGAACTCATTTTGTAGACCAGACTGGCCTGGAACTCAGAAATCTGCCTGCCTCTGCCTCCCAAGTGCTGGGCTTAAAGGTGTGCGCCACCATGCCTGGCTCCAAGTATATGGTTCTTTACATCTATCTATCTATCTATCTATCTATCTATCTATCTATCTATCAATCATCTGTGCTCGTGCACGTGCTCCGCTCACATTGGTGAATTGGTCAAAGGATAGCTTGTGGGATTTGAGTCTCTCAACTCCAGCACGAGAGTTCTGGGGATTAAACTCGGGTTGTCAGAATTGGTGGCAGGTGCCTTTACCCTAAGCTAGCTTGCTGTCCTGTCTGTCCTAGGTGATTTGCAGGCGCTGTCACACTGTGCACGGTCTCTAGGCAGCTGCAATGCCAGTTTGCGCATGGGCTTGAGCATCTGAGAGGGTGTATCTCTGTGGCTTCCAGGAGCCAGTGCTCTGAGGATATCTAAGGATGGTTGCACTTCTCCCAAAGTGTCCTCTGAACTTACAGTTTTAGATCTGTGCTTAAGGTTTTGAGAACGTGGGCAGATGCAGACACATCCCTCACATGGCAATTCTCTGGGCCTGGAAGGAAGGAGCATCCACCATTGAAACCCTCTCAGAGTAGTTCAAGTCAAAACAGGTGACTAGAACCACCCTAAACCTGGGTAAGATAAGTTAGGACAAAAATAAAGATGACTCAGAAACTAATTCTGAAGGCAATCGCAAATGAGAACCCAAAGATGCTTTTAGTAAAATCAAAACACAAATGTTTAAGTAATTTAAAACAAGAAGATAGATATTTGCCTTGGTTTTTTTTTTTTTAATGTTCTTGGGCTGGAGAGACAGACAACCTCAGCGCTGGAGCTCAAGCTCACTGTTCCTCTTGCAGAGGCTCCAGGTCACTTTCTAGCCCCTATCTGGCAGCTCACAACTGTCTGCAGCTCTATTTCCAGGGACCTGAGGCCTTCTTTGGACCTCTGAGAGCCACAGACCTGCATGTGGTGCACATACATATTTTTTCAAGAGGACACACACACATAGACATGAAAAGAAATCTTAAAAAGTAAAATGTTCTCATTACTTAGTGTATTTTCTTTCTTTCTTTCTTTCTTTCTTTCTTTCTTTCTTTCTTTCTTTCTTCCTTTCTGTTTCTGTGCGCAGAACCCTCTATGAGTATTTGAAACCTCTATAAGTATTTGAAACCTACAACTTAACCAAGTATTTCTGTTGAACTGGTGACTAGATAAAAGAAATCATTTTTATCTTCTCTATTTATTTTTGTTTATTCATTGTGTTATGTATGTGTGTATTTTCATATATAAACAAACAGGTATCCATGTATCTAAACTTAAAGAGGCAGGTGGGTATGGCTTTAAAGACCTTTAATATTAATTGTCAGAAAGCAGAGGTAGAAGGACCTCTGAATCGAGGCCAGTATGTTCTACATAATGAGTTTCAGGCCAGCCAGTTTAAATAATAATAAAAATCTATCTTATAGAATCTCTCTATAAGGAATATCTAACAGGAATTGAATTATTTTGAAATAAAAATGAACTGTGCTGTATCTCAATTAAGACTATCTCAAATGAAAGTTATATTATTGGTGGTAAGATTACAGGTCAGAATTGACATAGGATGAGTGAGTCTGTATGTAAAAATCTAAGACAAAATTTTTAAAAAATTTATTTTTGAGGTAGGGTCTTACTATGTTGTCTTGGTTGACCTAGAGCTCACTATGGTCTAGGCTGGCCTTGAACTCACAGAGAGCTGTTCGCCCCTGACTCCTGAGTGCTGGGATTACACCAAAGAGAATTTTAAAAGTATAAAAGATGGCTAACTAAGAATAGAAAAAAAATGTACATCTAAAAGGAAATAAAAATAATGTATACAGGAGAATGATCAGTCGCACAGAATGTAAATTAGGACAAGATATCATCTTTCTTTTCCCCTTTTGCCTAACAAACTAGGAAGGACTGAGAACATGCAATGCCATGCCCCGACAGGGGTGTGACTACACGGGGCTTTTGTACATTGTCAAGGGAGCATGAGCTGATGTCTGTTTTAAGCCTCAGAAGTCTCTAGAAGGGTTATCATTTAACCCAGCTGTGCAGCTCCAGGATCTCTCCTCTAGAACTCATCTCAGCAGCTGAAGACACTTCTGGATGCAAGGGAGGCTGCTGGGTACCTTCAAGGTTCCACTGAACAGTGAGGTGGACGGTGGTCCCTTGGCCGAGCCCTGTGCCCTGATTCACTTACACATGTCACGGGGAGCAGAGGGTCCAATGGAGGGAAATCAGCGTTCAGAATTGTATGTGGAACAGTCACTGATATTAAAAAGAAAAATGGCTGGGTGTGGTGGCACACATCTTTAATCCCAACACTTGAGAGACAGAGGCAGTCCAATCTTTTTGAGTTCAAGACCTGCCAGGTGATGTGGTGAGACATTGTCAAAAAGAAAGAAAGAAAGAAAGAAAGAAAGAAAGAAAGAAAGAAAGAAAGAAAGAAAGAGAAAAGAAAGAGGGAAGAAAAGCAAGGCTCTGGTGGCTGGAGACAGTCTGGAAAGTAAAAGAGCCAAATGTAAACTATAATTTTATTCTTTTTTCTTTTTTTAATTAATTAATTCAAAACAAAACAAAACCTACTTTCAAAATCATGCCATAATTTGTATCTTGACTGTCCCCTAAAGGTCCATGTGGGACGGCACTGGTCCTCAAGATAACATACTCAGGCCTGAAAGGAGTTTTGAGAGGTAGGGACTAGTGAGGGAGTCAGGTCTCAGAGGCTGTGTTCATTTTCTTTCCAAAAGGGACAAGGGCTTCATTTTGATTCCTGTGTTCAGAAGTTGAGGTGCATCATGGCAGGAAGGCGTGGCTGAGATCTCGGGGTAGGAGAGTGTGACAGGGTCATTTTACTTCATTGTATTTTTTGGGGGGTGGGGAGACTTAGGCTAGTCTCACAGAGGTATCCTCTGGCTTGGAAGGGGACACTCTGAACCTAAATCCCAGTAGGGGTCCTCTCTCGAAGAACAGAGTGGGACCTTTACTCCTGATCTTTCTGATTTTGTTTCTTCCTCATGAAGTGAGTGGTTTTCCTCCATCCTGAGATGTTTCAAACTCCTGCCAGACATTGACATTAAGGGTCTGCTTGACTTGGATGGAAACTCTGACACTGGGAATCAGAACAAGCCCTTTCTCTTTACATGTTAATTACCTTGGGTATTAGAGTGATAGAAAGCAGACAGACACACATTATAAAACTTGAAGCTATCACTAATAACACATCAGGACACAGGCTATAGGATAAAAGAGTGAACAACAGGGACCCCGTTCTGGGGAAAGATGGAAAAAAAAATGCCACTAAGGGAAATGGGTGAGTTTTCCAGAACTTTTAGATATTGACATAATTTAAGCCGAGTCATTACAGTGAAGCCTGTGGTATATAATTGAGAATTTCTCAGTTACATTGGTCACATAGGGTTTTTTTTTTTCCTGTTTCCTTTTCAATTGCCTGAAAAGCTTCAGATCTGTCACCCTCTCTAAGCCACATTTCAGTCCTTTTTGGCCACCCCTGCATCCCTTTAGCTTTACGTGGGAAGCCAGATGCTTAGATCCCTCCAAGACTGGAGCCTAGGGACCCATCATTGCCTGGCTACAGTGATCAATGACACCGGAAGTTGTTACATGGGAAGTTTACAGAGCTCTTAGCTGAAATGAGCAAACTGGGCAGGAGAGCTTCAGAGTCTGGAGAGAGAAGGCCATCACAAGACACCTGGGAAAAGCTGGAGAAAGAATAGATTGGCCCCTCACCTCCCTCCTAGCCATCTCCCAGGTTTCAGACGAAGCATCTTTTCCTCCTAGATGCAGTCCTTGACTTTCGCTGGAAGTCTCACCCTGCCCACGGCCACAGCCTGTAGCGCGTTCTTACTCCTACCCACAATCCCATCTTGTCCTGTTAGATTCTAAGCCCCATGAGAGCGCCGAGGGCTTATCCAGTTTATTTCTCGCCATTTCGCCAGTACCAAGACCAGAAAGATGCCTGGTGTGCACTAGGTGCCGAATAAATATTTGTTTAATGGATGAAGTTTTCCGGCGTGATCTAAACTAGAGGAAGAACTCTTGGCACAGAACCAAATACTGGTAGCTCTGGGAATAAACCTACTAAATGCTTTATTATTTTTTTCCCTTAAAATTTTCATTCCAGCTTCACACACACACACACACACACACACACACACGCTCGCGCGCGCGCGCGCGCACTCACGCACTCACATGCACATACATACGCAAACCCTGCAGATACAGGTGCATGGGCTTTGATTTCTTTAGCACTAAGTTCAAGAAGATTGTACTTGGCCTGAGTGATGAAAACATGCTTCGCTTTAGGCAGACATTTGAAACTCCCCAACTAAGCGCCTTTTAAAGCCCCTTAGAAAACCAAATGCATGCAAATAGCGCTTTCCTGTAAACACAGGTTGGCACATGCTAAGAAACGCCCCGCAAGGCTGGCTGGCTTTCTGGAGAAGCTCTCCCCACCCCCCAGGCTGTTTCCTGAGATTCCTAATCAACGCTCCCACTTAGCATATCTGTCATTCCGCAATCCCCACTTCCTTGCCTTTTGTAAACTCAAAATTCTTGGAATTCAATTTAGAGGCCTAAAACACCTTGTAATTCTTTGCACTTAACAGCTATTGAGCACGTGGCTAGGAGCTGACCTTAGTGCAAACGGAGAGATTTTAATCTTTCAAATGAGATTGCACCTGCACTCTGAGGAAGCAAAAGGAAATTTACAGGATGGTGCGCGTGCGCGCGCACGCGCACACACACACACACACACACACACACACACACACACACACACACACGCATGTCATACACTCAGCAATTTCCAAACTGATCAAACCAGAAAAAGTCTTTAAAAAGTTATAAACCAGCCGGGCGTGGTGGCACACGCCTTTAATCCCAGCACTCGGGAGGCAGAGGCAGGTGGATTTCTGAGTTCGAGGCCAACCTGGTCTACAAAGTGAATTCCAGGACAGCCAGGGCTATACGAGAAACACTGTCTCGAAAAACCAAAAAAAAAAGTTATAAACTGTCATTTATTCACTATGATGAAAGAGCCCCCTAGAATGCTGGACTGTTTCCAGAATGTTCTTTCGTGCTTTCTGTGAGTCCCGTCCTCCAGCTGATACATGGTACTGCAGAGCTCAGGGCAAGATGAAGCTCTGGCTGTTTCTCTGGGCCTCACCAAGAGCAACAGCAGCCCACAAAAGCTGAGTAATCTCAAGACAGTTTTCTAAAAACAAAAGAATCCAGTGGTGGTTTTGTTTTGTTTTGTTGTTTATTTTATGCTTGTGGGTGTTTTCTCTGCATGTATATATTTCCACCAAGTATCTGCCTGTTGCTTTTGGAGGATAGAGGAGGGCATTGGAACCCCCTGGACTGGAGTTGCAGATGGTTGTGAGCCACCATGTTGGTGCTCTGAGATCAGCCCAGGTCATCTTGAAGAGCCGCCATTGCACTTAACTGCTGAGTCATCTTTTGGGTCCTGGGTGTTTAGAGACAGGCAAGAACACAGATGAAGACAATTCCTAAAGGCCTTCTGAGTTTCCCGGATTGCGACATGTTCCTTTGTATTAGTATGTGCCTCATGACTTTCATCGATAATGGGAACAGGGGACAGAAAATGTCGAGGTGGGGCTGGTCTTAGATTGGGAATGACAGAGGCCGCGTGGCATCTCCAGAAGCAGAATTGTTCCTTTAATTGGGACAACTGAAGGGCTGCAGGCTCTGCACAGGGGTGGAGACTGTGCATTCAGGGTACAGGAGGCTTGCAGAGATTTACAGGACTTTAAAGGAGACTTTGCTAATGGAAGATACCATCTACCCATCAGTTCCTGACAGTCTCAAAGTGGAAGATATCACTCAAAGACATGTGTTGATCCTTTTATTGGGAACGTTCCAGAACTTAACAGTTCACTGGTGTTATCAGTTTTCCTGTCCTGAGTTTCTCAGTCCACCTGAGCCTTTTAGGTTATTAACCCTTCGGTGGGGACTGCTAAGGCACAGTTCTGAGAATAGCCTTGCTGGAGGACAGCCACGTCAGAATAGAGTCCTGGCTCCTGGCTTCCTGCTATCACCAGCCCTCGCCTGGAAGGTGCACACGAGAATGGGACAGACAGGCACCTGGGTACCCCCACACCCCACCACAGTTTCTTTCCAAGTCCTTTCAAAAGCTCCCAGATTAGCAACGCAATGGTATTCTACTTCCTGCCTTATACAAGCTTGGCCCTTTCTCTCTTGTAAGCTTCCATCTACCTATAATAAAGTTCTGTGTAAAACATACCCTCTGTGGCCTGTAAATGTCATTCTTCAAATTTGCAAGACAAGAAGCAAGAGGTCACTGGTTCCAGAGTGGCTTTGGCGATAGCTGTCAAGTGTTCCAGGACCCTGGTTCACCAAGGGCCAAGAAAGGTTGAGGCAGTCTCAAAGACAACCCAGATCTCCTATCTCATCAGTAAGATAAAAGCACTCTCTTGGTTTCTTTCCATTTCATTTGTTTTGTCCAATTCTGGTTTATCAGATCTTATTACTATTATTACTATTATTATTATCACTATTAGTATTCTCCATGAGAAGCCTGTTTTCTAATGAGAGACAGAAAGGGAGTGGATCTGGATGAGAAAGGAGGTGGGAGGAACTGGGAGTAGAGAGGGAAGGGAAACTGTAGTCAAGATATGGTATGTGAGAAAGAAACCTATTTTCAATAAAAGGAAAAGAAATAAAGAAAAAGATATCAAGCAAACCAAAACAAACACAGTAAAGCATTGCTAAGAGGCTGGGTAGTGCATGGTTTTAATCCCAGCAGGTGTATCTCTGGGTTCGAGGCCAGCCTGGTCTACAGAGCGAGTTCTAGGACAGCCAAGGTTCTAGAGAAAATTCCTGTGGGGGGCGGGGGGAAAGGCACTGCTACTGCCAATACAGATTTGCAAGAATAAATTGTTTATTAGGGGTACAGACTGTCATCCTGGGAGCTGTTCCCCAAGGCAGCAATGTATGCTAAATATTTAAAATCCCTGCTTTATACTCAAAGAAACAAATTCAGTACCTCATCTCTAGCATTTTAGCACATCAGTAGCAGAACCAGAGGGAAAAATCAAACCCCGATAAAGCACAAGTCTTCACGTGAGGTCCCAGGCACTGATGGATGGAATAACTTGAAGAGCATCTGATCCCAAATGGTCAGCAGCATGGAGGGTTCTCACAGCGCCCCCAGAGGGTGAACACAAGGACCCAGGGAGAACCTGGCACCCAGGGTTTTCATCTGCAGACCTCAGGCCTTACAGAGGTGGGGGACCATATACAGAGAAATTGGAAGTCAAGGTGAGCGGAGGTAGAGGAGTTAGTTTTTCCAGGGTTAGAGCTTAGCAAGGCACTAGAAATGGTTCACAAGACAGCACTGGGCAGCACCTGAGGAAGAGGCTGAACTAACTCACCATAAGTTCAAGGGCCAGAAGGGCTTTAGACCCAAGATTTTGGGGACAAAGTATAGAAAAAAATTAGCAAAACACAAAAATTTCTCTCTCTCTCTCTTTTTGTTTTTTTGCCAAGGAAGAATTTTAATCAGAGCAACATCAGAGAGTAAAGGCAGGAAGTATTGGTGTATGTGGGTATGTGTGTGTATGCATGTGTGTGTATGTATGTGTGCATGTGTGTGTGTGTGTGTGTGTGTGTGTGTGTATGTGTGTGTGTGTGTATGTGTGTATATGTGTGTGTTTGCATGAAGAGAGGCCAGTGTTTTTTTTGTTTTGATTTTTGTTTTGTTTTGTTTTTTTGGTATCTTCCTCTGTTGTTTTTCTACCTTATTTTTCAAGACAAGAACTCTCATTGAACCCGAAGCTCACAATTTCCACTACAGTAGCGAGCCAGCAAGTTCCAGGGATCTGCCTGTTTTTGCCTCTCCAGAAATGGGGTTACAGGTATAGTACCACTCCAGCTTTTATGTAGGTGCTGAAAGTCTTGACTCAGGTCAGTGTTGCACAGTAGGCACTTGACTCACTGGGCTACCTCCCATCTTCTACTGTTTATTTTTTTTAAAACAGCAGAAAAGAAAAATAGTGGGAAAATGTAGCCGCTGCCGCCACCACCACCACCACCACCACCACCATCATCATCATCATCTGACAGAGAGTTTAGTATGTAGAAAATACAGGAGCTGTAGATGATGCTGTCAGATCAGTCATGGCAACCAAGAGATTCTGTTAGCATGTTTCTCTGACTGTCAAGCCTCTGCATCCAAAAGACAAATCCAGGCCTTGAATTCGTTCATTCAGCATTTCACTCAGACACTTAGCAAGCATTTACTGTGAGGGCCTGTCTCATGTCACTCTCTATGCTGGCCATGGGAGCTAAGAAGTTAAGTCATACACAGTGCATGAATGCCCTTGAGAAAGCCCAGGTCAAGACAAGAGACAGTGGCTTGGAAACTGTGTAGCTGCAAACTAATACCACATGAGCCTCAACAAAGGAAGCTTCTAGACTCTGGCCTTGCATTTTGCAAAAGGAATCCTAGTTCATTTCTAAATGATGCGTTCATAGACCAGCAAAGGACTATTTTCCAAATCCTCTATTCTTGGGGCAATGGAAGGCCGTGTCAGAATCACTCATCGTTTCAGAGAGGAGCCAGGGGCAGAGAAAGGGAGATAGGAGGGGCTGAAAGGCATTTGTGCTGAGAAGCTCATTTCAGTAGCACTCAGCAGTGCTACATACTGAGTTGCAAGGTTTTTAAGGACCCCAGATTTTTTCTTGGTCTTCATCAGTTCTTGCCAGATGGTCCTCCTGTTTTGCGCAATGACACGTCTCATCGTCAGACCCAAAGGTAAAATACAGGGTGGAAGAGCCAGAGGTTCAGTCTGCCGATAGGTTATCTTGGTAATCTGGTATCAAATGCATTTTAATTTTAGAATTGAAACATCTCCCTCTGCCCCAGAACTGACTAAATTAGAAGCATTTAAGAGTACTACTGTATGCACAACCAAGTATACTTTTAGGATCTGGTTTAAGAAGGGCAAAGATATAAAATGTAGACAGTTCAGTTGGAAAAGAGCTTTCAGGGACCCATGTGTGAGCCTCAGACCCCATGTTTTAATAAGTCAGGTGTGGTAGCACGCATGGAATCCTAGTAGGTCCCCATGGCTCACTGGCCAGCCAGCCTTCTTGGTGAGTGAGATCCTAACTTAAAAACTAGCATAGATAGAGCCCAAAGAATGACCCTGGTTTTCATATGCATGTATATCTGCGTATACACATACATTCACACACATATACAAACATTCACAGACACACAGACACACACACACACTGACACATACACTCGTACACGTACACACACATTTACACTCACACACGACAAGGGAAAAGATAACACTTGTAAATGTTCTATATCAATTGAGAAGTCATACTACTGACATACAATACACACGGTGCATACGACTCCATAGCATGATTTCATGATATACCATGAAGGTCTTTGTTACAGGGTTTGTCTCAACTTTCAGTTCATGTTTCTGGACAGGTGACGTCTGTCTTCTAAACACTTGGTGCCATGAAGACTGTAAGGCTCAGATCTGATGATCTTAGTAGTCTATGAACAGCAGCTGTGCACATTTATACAAAATGAAGATGAGAACAGAAACAAGTTACAAACACTTCTGCAAGAAGGTATCGGATGTACTTGCACAGATGTATATTCTGCTTTTGTTGTTGTTGTTGGGTTTTTATGTTTGTTTTGTTTTGTTTGAGACAGGTTCTTTCTACACAGTTCTGGCTGTCCTGGAACTCACTTTGCACACCAGGGTGGCTTTGAACTCACAGAGCTCAATCATTCTCTGCATTTTAAGTATTGGGATTAAAGGCATCCTCTACCAATGACACTTCATGAGTCTGATGCCATCTTCTTTTTTTTTTTTTTGTTTTTTGTTTTTTGTTTTTCGAGACAGGGTTTCTCTGTGTAGCCCTGGCTGTCCTGGCACTCATTTTGTAGACCAGGCTGGCCTCGAACTCAGAAATCCACCTGCCTCTGCCTCCCAAGTGCTGGGATTAAAGGTGTGCGCCACCACGCCCGGCGCCATCTTCTTTTCAAGGACTTTCTTCTGTGTTTATTAGGATGGTCAGAGTGAATTTGAAGTGCCATTCTAGAACATTTTTCTCAGAAGACATTTTTGTCAACAATTGTGTCCAAATTACTGGTGAGCCTACATGACCAGGCTAGACCTGAAACTCATATTTTCCACTTTTAGTGGATGGTGGTAATAAGATAATTAAGAGGAGGAATAAACAATTTCAAATTATCCCTTGGTGGTGCCTTCTATGATCAAAATTTATGACTAATGTAGCCCCTTTTACCTGAGAGTCCCAGTGTATGTTAGCATATTAAAGGACCTCTCTCGTTGAATATCAAGTTCAACCACTGAAGCCATGTCCCTTCCTCTCCATTTCATTTCTCTGACAGATTCCTACACATGTCCTAGGCAAACAGCATCTTCCTTTAAGGGACTCATACATCCCAGGCTAGATTTAACTTGGTCCTTAGTGCATCTTAGATACAGGTTTAAAGTTTATTTTTTTCCTTGGTAGTTAGACAGTATTATAACTTGACATTACAACCAAACATTATAACTTGAGATAGAGCAAGAACTGACAATAACTGAAGTACTCTATGAAACATTTTTTTTGAGTAAAAAAAAAATTTTTTTTTCAAATCCAATTTCAACCTAGAATGTTAACTATAAAGTGCTGGTGACTGCATTTAAATGTGACTAATTAGTTTTTCCTCCAGAACTTCCACCTCACAGTAAGAAAGCAAGGTAATGGGGCAGATGGGAAGGGTTGGGCTTAAGGACCTTTGGGAACAGGCTGTGGCTTTCTGTTTTAAAGTGTGGTTTTGTCATCTTGAAGTTCTATGGTGTATTTACATTTTTATTTATTTATCATTGCTGTTGTGGACGGACATAATGGTAGAGGGTCTGAGTGTTTTATGGCCCTTGTGTGAAGGTCAGAAGATGGCTTTGAGAAGTTTTTTCTCTCCTTCCGTCTTTACATGGGTTCTAGGGGTCCAACTCAGGTCACCAAGCTTGCCTGGCAAGTGCATTTATTTACCAGGGCATCTTGTGGCCCATTAGGAAATTTTTAGAAAAAATGGCTATATAGAAGTTGAGGACCTGGCAGTTCATTATCATGAAGTAATGACCAACTTAGTGTGAGTCTTCCAGGGCACAGACCATGCAGAAGCCCTAGGGGAGCTGTAAGCAGTTCCTCTAGGCTCCGCTGAACCGTTACCTAGCAACAGCTTGTGTCTCCACCCTCCAGGTATGAGACCTGAGCCAGGCTTATAAGAAGACCACTGGAGACCTCTCTGTCTCCCCCTCTCTCACACCTCCCCATCCCTCCCTCCCTCTCTGTCTCCCTCCCTCCCTCTCTGTCTCCCTCCCTTCCTCCCTTCCTCTCTCCCTTTCCTCCCTCCTTCCTTCCCTCCCTTCCTCTTTCTCCCTCTCTTACCTCTCTCTTCCTCTAACCCCATGCGTCCTGGCCGGCTGGCCTCTTCCCCTCTTTCATTCTTCTTCATTCCTCTCTCTATTCTTCTCTGTCCCCCTTCCTTCCTCTGCCTCTACCCCTTTTGCAGGTCCCCTTCCCATCCCACTAATAAACCTTCTTTATATTAGATCTGCAGCATGACTGACTCCTCAGGGAACACTTTGGCAGGGCCTGCTGAGATGCTCCTTCCTGCCACAACTATCAGACACAACAGGAGTGGCCTTGTGGCTCACTTGGGCTATCTGGTCACAGCCCAGCTGTAGCCTTGGCTGACCAGGCCAGGCTTTCTTCCCTTCCTCTAGATCTTGCTCTTGCCAAGCCCTGGGCTCTGGCCACTGGAACCACAGATTCCTAAAGGCAGGCACCGATTTTTTCCTGCTGTGTGTCCTGTTCACTGTCTGGAATTACTGTTCTCCAGACATCTGCTTCTCCTCTCCAGCCCAAACCAGCTGGACTCACTCTCAAGGGAAAGACAGAGTTGGGACGGATGGTGTGTCCCTGTCTTACAGTATTACATGGCCCTGGGCTGGCCTGTCCTGTGTGTCGTGTGTGTGTGTGTGTGTGTGTGTGTGTGTGTGTGTGTGTGTGTGTGTTATGGGGTTGGGGGGTTTTGTAGCACCACTAGCCACACAAGTGTTTGTCTTAAATTCCAGTCCTGAGCAAGGAGTGCTCTGATGTAGTCTCTGGTGTCCCCTTCCAGTACCTAGCACAGGGGTGCTGACCTGTCAATTGGTTCATTATGTTGCCTTAAAAAAAAAACCAAAATAAAACTAAACCAAACCAAATAAAAAATCATTGGATAAGAAAGACACTTGAGCCGGGCATGGTGGCGCACACCTTTAATCCCAGCACTCGGGAGGCAAAAAAAAAAAAAAAAAGACACTTGCGCGCGCACGCACACACACACACACACACACACACACACACACACACGCCCCATCTGTCTCTCCATCTGTCCATCTGTCTGTTTGCCTGCCCAACGAGTTTGACTTTGTCTTCAGTCACAGCTTGGGAAGCCATAGGAACCAGACATCTGTGCCCTCAGCTCCAAGGGCAGTGGTGTGTGGGTGACTCGCAAGCTGGCCTGGGCTTGTGGAGCAGCTGTGAGCGCAGAGGACTACCCTTTGGCTCAAAGAAAAGAAAAGACATAGTCTACGTGCCCAATAAGGTAAAGAGAGACCCTGGCTCCTCCTACGCGCCCAATAAGGTAAAGAGAGACCCTGGCTCCTCCGACAGGAATTTCAGAACTTCAGTGTTGTCAGTGGTGTCTTTGTGGCTGGTTCCTAATCCTAATCTTTTCTTTTTCAAATTTCTTTCAAAGGATGATTAAGACATCTTTAATTAACTATTAAAACTCAAGTGTTCTAACATAGAGGACAAGATTTACAAAATCCTTTTAATTACCGGAACCAGATTTTTTCCCCGTGATCTGTAAATACCTGTTTACTCCTTAACCAAATTTGGCTTTAATTAAACTGGGGAGGGGGGGTTGTTGAGTGCTGGAAACGCCTCAATTTGCATTAGCCCTGCTTTTAATGGAGCTGGCTTCACAGTGAGGATCAGAGGCTTGGGTAATTTATTGTTGAAACTGGAAAATCGGGCAAAAGGGGATTTGCTTTCCATGTAGGAACTCATGGAAATTACACACACGCTTGCCACTTCTGATTTATTCAGTGTGTAGTAGTGGGATTACCAGAAAGTCCTTCAGTGATGTGAGATTAGGACTCTCTCTCTCTCTCTCTCTCTCTCTCTCTCTCTCCCCATAGACACACACCCCACTGATTTATTGAAACTAGCAACCAAGTTTATGGTTCTAATGACAAGGAAAGAAGAACCAGAGCCAGCTCTCCTCTGTTCAGTTTTTTGTTGTTGTTGTTTAATATTCAATACGGTGCACAGTTTGTTGAGAAAATAAGGGCGGTGTTTTGCCATCCCCTTACGGATTTCAGTCAACACACGGAGGTGTTGGGAATGATCTGCTAAGCCCGTTTCCCTGCTTGAACCATCTGGTTCAAATTCTGTCTACCTGCTTGGGGTGCAGCAGCTCGATCTGCCTGTACAGACAAGGAAGTCACAACTCATTAACAGTTTAGGGGAAATCCCTGTTGAAATGTGCAACTTTACTATTGTGGTAGGTCTCCCCTAGGGAGCAAATTAGACAGGACTTTTATGTAAACCAAAGAAATTTTAGGCATATTGGGAGATCTGAAGAGGATCTGGAGGTGGGTGGAATAGAGCTAATCTATTATTTTAAATGGGAACAAAGTTGTGTGTCATAATCTGACTGATCGCTGTGGCCGAGTGACACTGAAATACATTGAAATAGGGACACATGCATAGTAACAGAAACAGAAGCAGATTGTATCTCAGTCTCCTACAGGAGTCAAAATCCAGATGGAGACCAACCATGACATCTACTGATTCACCTTGATGTCTCCATGTTGGAGGCTAGAAAGCATCTTCTGGGGCTAGAGAGATGGCTCAGTGGTTAAGGGAACTGACTGCTCTTCTAGAGGTCCTGAGTTCAATTCCCAGCAACCACATAGTGATTCAAAACCATCTGTAATGGGGTCTGATGCCTTCTCTGGTCTTTCTGAAGATATAAATGAAATACATAAGTCTTAAAAAAAAAAGAAAAAGCTTCGTCTGTTTTAGTGTCCTGAATACAATCATGCCTGAATCACACGGTTTCAGCCAGTGTTTTTTTTTTTTTTTTTTTTTTTTTTTTTTTTTTTTTTTTTTTTTTTTTTTTTTTTTTTTTTTTTTTTTTTTTTTTTTTTTTTTTTTTTTTTTTTTTTTTGAGACAGGGTTTCTCTGTATAGCCCTGGCTGTCCTGGAACTCACTTTGTAGACCAGGCTGGCCTCGAACTCAGAAATTTGCCTGCCTCTGCCTCCCAAGTGCTGGGATTAAAGGCGTGCGCCACCACGCCTGGCTTCAGCCAGAGTGTTAAGTCAAAGCTCACTAGTAGTTTCTGGAAAATGCTTCTCTTCTGGTAAGTTGGAAGAGGTATTGTCAGACTCACTTCCTTCTTGACTCAAGGAGAAAGATTTTATGTAGATGGGATGTCCTTTGACTGTTAAGGACAAAGTTATAAAAACTGCAGATACCAGGCCCAGAACTGAAGTCAGTGCTGTCCTGTTCTAGATTTCTTCTTTGTTCTTTTAGTCACGGTCCTGATTACTGGTGGCTGAGAGAAGTGCTGACAATCATCTGCCAATTTTCAGGTTCTTAATTGACAGATTCAATCAACCATGGATCTGAAATAAGCAGCAGAAAATGAGAGACTAGGTTTGATGTGCACAAGCTTTTTTTCTTGACACTATGCCCCAAACAGAATAATATAGTGACTATTGACACTGCACTTAGACTATATCAGGCATTGTAAGTCATCTGGAGGTGAAAATACTCCAGATGTAAGTAGATTATATGCAATGTATGGAGACATATACACAGGTTATATTCAATGACTCTACCACTCTACACAAGGGACCTGAACACCTGCAGCTTTTGGAACCACTTCCCCATGGACACCATTGGAATGTTGCTCTCAGGCGGACCTTGAGAGGGACCTGGGGTCTCCTAGCTTGTGAACTCTGCTTCTGTAACCATAGCATCTGGGTTCTCCATGGGTTGGGTTCTCCATGAAGGTCTGGAAGATGCTGTTGGGTTTTAGCACATGCTGGTTGGTGTGGTATTCACTGAGTGAACAAACCAAAGATTCAAGGAGAAGGATGAAAGATTCCTTAGTGCTTCCTGGAGGGAAGTGGTCCATCAAGAATGTTCCCTTTTAGTGATTCCATGCTATAACAGCAAATGAAAAGCTGACGGTTCCTTTTTAGGGGCTGTGACACACCTCTCATAGTCCCATTCTTTGTTGTTGTTGTTTGTTTTGTTTTTCTGTCTTTTTTTTTTAAGACAAGGTTTCTCTGTATAGCCCTGGCTGTTCTGGAATTCGCTCTGTAGACCAGGCTGGCCTGGAACTCAGAAATCCGCCTGCCTCTGCCTCCCAAGTGCTGGAATCAAAGGCGTGTGCCACCACTGCCGGGCTCATGGTCCTGTTCTTACACACATTTCTTCCCCTACTTCTCTCTTCCTGCTTCTTGAGTTTCGGTGAACCGGTTGACTTGTTTATTTATCACTATTGTCACAGCTGACCAATGATGCCGATTCATGCCCCACCAGCTCCTCTCACCTGTCCGTTTTCCCTGAGAACTCTGCCTCTGCGGGTGAGTCTCACGTTTACACAATACTAGCCTAAAGGTCTGACAGAAGCTCAAGAGGGCATATGCAAAGGTAGAGAGTCTGACATTTCACCTATGAAAGAGAATCTCTGGTGACAGGGAAGTGAAGAGAGGATCCTGAGAGCGGAGGCCATTGCTCTATTTCCTGATGCAAAACCGGAGAGGAGAGCACAAAGGAAACGCCACAGAACAGCTGTACTTTCCTGAACTCGATTTTGTTTGGGGGAAGGCCAGAGAAGGGGAAGAATCAGGAAGGGAGGGAAGAAGGGAGGGAGAGAGAGGGAGAGAGAGGGAGAGGGAGAGAGAGAGGGACAGGGACAGGGACAGGGACAGGGACAGGGAGAGGGACAGGGACAGGGAGGGAGGGGAGAGATTTCCATTGATCCAATACACAGAACAAAATAGAAAATGAGGCCACAAAACCCTGACCGCTCGTTTTGGAGTTTCTCTAGAGGTGTCTTGCTCAAGGACAAAGTCTCTCCTAAGAGGAGTTTCACCTTTGCCCTGGAAAGAGGCCAAAGGCAGAGCCAAGTCTAGCAGGTCAAAGGTCTGCTATCTACAAGACTTCCTTGGGGTTTTGGACTCTTGGCAGAAAGCAACAGATTTCCTTTTTGGTGGGAAGTCCTCCAGCAGTGAGCAGGTTGGGGGAGGGAGGGACAGCAAGGGACAGCCCTTCCCACCACTCCAATTCAGCATTTAAAATGGAAAGGACTGCTGTGCCTGGGTTCCTGGGAAGGGACAGTGTGCTGCCTGCCTCCCTTTGGCCCTGACAGGTGTGCCCAGTGGGTGCTGAAGGCTACTGGGAAAGAATGGAAGAGCCTGGGAGTGAAATGGCCAGGTAAGTGTGGGCAAAGGGCATCTTGGTGTTTCCTACAGCCATAGACAAGTTTTTTTTCTATGGTGATTCTTGTATTCATTGTTGGGTTGGTTTTGGTTTTTCGTTTTGTTTTTTGAGAAAAGGTTTCTCTGTATAGCCTTGGTTGTCCTGGAACTTTCTTTGTAGTCCAGGCTGGCTTCACAACAATCTTTCTGCATGTGCCTCACAAGTGCTGGGATTAAAGGCGTTTGCCTGCCAGTAGACACCAGCGGCCAGCTCCCTGTAATGAAGAGGGGGATTAGCATTCAGGACTCTCAACTTGCTTGATAAAAAAACATACTTTTTTATGCTCTCTTTTTGTTTGTTTGTTTGTTTGTTTGGTTGGTTGGTTGGTTGGTTTTTTGAGACAGGGTTTCTCTGTATAGCCCTGGCTGTCCTGGAGCTCACTTTGTAGACCAGGCTGGCCTCGAACTCAGAAATCCGCCTGCCTCTGCCTCCTGAGTGCTGGGGTTAAAGGCGTGTGCCACCACTCCCGGCTTTTTTTTTTTTTTAAGACTTATTTATTATTTATGTAAGTACACTGTAGTTGTCTTCAGACACTCCAGAAGAGGGCGTCAGATCTCATTACGGATGGTTGTGAGCCACCATGTGGTTGCTGGGAATTGAACTCAGGACCTCTGGAAGTGCAGTCGGTACTCTTAACCTCTGAGCCATCTCTCCAGCCCTTCTGCTCATCTTTTTTATTGGTCATGAAAATGTTCTTCAAGTTCAAGAAACCATACAGTGTGAGCTCTGTTGCTGAACTGGCCTTCCTTGCCCCACACAGCCACAGGAATGGGCCACTGAGACCTTAGGTGTCCCTTACTGGGTTCTCCATCATTGAGGCAACCATTCTACGCTTCCACTTAGGAACAGACACTTCAGATACTGAACTTAAAGGCTATGACCTTACCGAGGAAGAAGACGGAGGCTGCGCACACTGTTCACTGGCTTCGTACTGCCGATGCACAACTCCTTTCTAACGGGTTCATGCTTCAGAGATCCTGATAGTGTTCACACGTGCTCTGGAAATGACTGGTAGAGCCACACCTGCATTTCCCAGAGCCTCACGAATCACCTGCTTCATTCATATAGAAAGCTGCTTACCTCTAACTTTTTTGGTTTGGTCTTGCAACAAGACCTTGGGTGATTCCACTGTGGGGAGAGAAATAAATTTGAAAATGACTGTTGCTTTTTTTAAGAAGAAATTACTCCCCCCACTCCACTCCCCCCCTTTTTGTCAGATGGGGTAATCCCTGATGAAGACTTCTATTCTTTTTCATATCCTTAACACACCCCTTCTGCTGACAGTTTGCCAGCTTTCTTTCTGGGCTCCAAGTCCTGTGAGTAGATCTACTCCAGGATGCCCCAAGGGTATGCTTACACACCCAAAATATGGTGCCCTGGCACACTGGCAATTTTGATCTGAAGGGCAAGGACTCTCAAGCAAGATCCTTTAAAAAATAACTATATAACTATATTATTATTATTATTATTATTATTATTATTATTATTATTATTATTGCCTGACTCCCTTCTCTGTATGCTTTCCTTCCTCCCAAGGCAGAACATAGACACTAAAATTCTAAAACTCCCTTCTGCAAGATAAGTCATGGAAATCAGACCCCCTTCCCTGTAACAGCCACAGACCCTGGAATAAGTTCTCATCTCCTTCCACCTTCCTGTGACAGCTTCCAGTGAACTAAAGTCTCTGACCCATCTTGTAGGACTTAAGTGCCTCTCTCTAGAGGTGTTCTCTGCATCCTCACGAAGAGGCAAGGTCATACACATACAAGGAGGCCAAGAAGAATCTGGAGGGACCTTTTGTCTTTTTTTTTTTTTTTTTTTGGTTTTTTGAGACAGGGTTTCTCTGTTTAGTCTTGGCTGTCCTGGAACTCACTCTGTAGACCAGGCTGGCCTCGAACTCAGAGATCCGCCTGCCTCTGCCTCCCAAGTGCTGGGATTAAAGGCGTGCGCTGCCGCCGCCACCACCACCACCCGGCTGGGACCTTTTGTCTTATCCCATTCCTGTGACTGTCCATTCTCCACAGTATCTAGGCACAAACCAGAAACTTCCCACTGGGTCCCTGGGTCTTTGTTTTCAGCCCCCCCTCCCCCACATCACTGATTAAATTCCTCATGCCTTTCTTTTGTTACCTGTCCTCTGTGATGGACTGGTGGCTGTGACCCTGAGTCCCAGCTCCCTCCTTATTGTGTAATTTTGAACCTTGCCCTCCCCTTCCTACCTCTGCAGTCCTGATGGCTGCTAACACTGTGGCTGGCTAACTCAGTCAACTCTGCAAATCAGCTTCGTCTTTCTCACTCTCTTGACTTCTCCCGTTTAAATTGTCAGGTACTTTTCAAAAGAGCCTGGGGAAATGGCTCTGTGTGCTCTATTGTCTTTGCCCGAGCAGCCCTGGCCTTGTGAGCGCTGACTCCCATCAACTCCCGCACTATTTCCCTTCCTTCTCTGAACCCAGCTCAGGATGAGGCTCTCCCCACTAGACACCAGACCAGCCTTTCAAATTAGGTCATGCGGCTTCCTAACTTAAACACCTTCCTGTAAGCTCCCTGCTGCTGCTGCTGCTTCAGGGAGCGAACTCACATTCCTTAGTTCAGCTTATCAGCCTTCAACGGCTGCCTTTTCCTTTCTTGCATCACGTTCCTGCGTCACGTTGGCTTCTGGAAAGCTCATCAGACTGCCATGTTGTTTCACATTGCTCTGCACCCCACTCTTCATTTGTTTTTCTTCAAACACCTGCTTCCCTTCTTTGCCTAATGAACATGGAGGGGCAAGTCCCTCCCTCTACCCTCTGGAGGGTCGCCCAAGCAAACGGACAGAAGCCTGAGTGAAGGAGAGGGGAGATACGAACTCATGAACATGCACGAAGGAAGGTGCCGAAGAAGGGCATGCCTCAACAATCGGATGAGACCGGGACATATGTATTTCCACAGAGACAGGGAGAGGGGAAAAGAAGTTTATGTTAATCAGGTCTTAGCTTGACACAATCTAGTGACACCCGTCTGGAAAGAGGCAATCTCAACAGAACACTGGTCTCCATTGGATTGTATTTCCTTGTTTGTTAACTGGTGTAGAAGGCCCACTGTAGGTGGTTCCATTCTTAGGCAGGTGGGCTTAGGCTATATAAAATAGGTAGCTGAACAGCAGCCTGTGGATAAGCAAGCCAGTAAGCAGGTTTAACTTCCCTCATTTCTGCCTTTATGTTGCTTCCTTGAGTCCCTGCCCACACTTCTCTCAATGACGTCCTACCGTGGGGTAGAAGTGTAAAATGAAATAAACGTTCTTTCCCCAGTTGCTTTTGGATATGGTGTTTATCACAAGATTAGAAATCAAACTAAGCCAGGGGTTAAGAGTAGTAGATGATTTTCAAGTTGATTGTTGAATGGACTTAAAGAACAAATAACGATTTTTAAATGATTCAGGAAGTTGAACAGGCAGAAGAACAAACAGGCTGGCTTGCCTCGACAATGGCTGCCTAGATGTGGAGACGGTCTTTTCTTTGTCTTTTGAATTTAATTTTTCCTGGCTACTGGAGGAGCCTGGGAGGAGACAGAAGGCAACCTTGCCCTTTTGTTGGGTCTGGTAAAGTAATTTCAGGGGGAAACCCCTTGCTGAGCTTGGGGATCAGGGGGAGACAAGGGGAGGTTAGCGAGGCCTTCCAGCTGCCTTTAATAAAATGCTCAGCCTGTCCCGGGCTGTACTTGGGTGTTTCATTTCTGAGACCCAACCGACTCCTGTCGCAAGTTGGAAACTCATATCAGGATCTTTTTGCTTGATTTCCTTCCCTCTCTCCCACCCAACTCTGACTCTATCTTTTGAGATAGTATCTCTCTATGGAGTTCCGGTTGGCCTTGAGTGCAAGGTTCTCCCCACTTTAGCTTCCTGAGCGCTGGGATTGCAAGAGTGTATCACTATGCCTGTTTGTCATTTTCCTCAGGCCCCTCCTCTGAGCTCCTGAAGCACAAATGGCCACTTTGAAGCACCTCTGTGTGCCTACTGTCCCTGCACACAGCCTTCGTTTTGAATGAGTACAGTCTATCATGGAGAAAGCATGGTGAGCTCATGGCGGTGGGAACATGCACCTCCACCCCCCCTCCCAATCTTAGGGGAGCCAGGAGCAGCAAGCCTGGGCCTGAGTAGCGTGGGCATCTAACTCTCAAAGCCTGGTTTCCTTCCTCTAAGGTTTCTAAAAACTTCAAACACAGTGGAGCCCGTGTTCAACCCATGGACCCAAAGGGAGTTGTATCATCTACAGTGTATGTATCACCATTATATATATTTCCTAAGCCCAGGAAATACGTGTTATGTCATTCCCTGGTGGGAAGTGAACTTGGAGGGAGAAGAGTATGTTAGCATAGGTTCTTCAGCTGTAGCAGAGCACACTGGTCAGATTGTTGATAATGGGAGGGACCATGCAAGTGAGGACCAGAGCATGTGGAAAACCTCTACCACCCATTCCATTTGTGATCTTAAAACTGCTCTAAAAAATAGTCTATTAAAATAATAATCAGGGCCGGGGAGGTTGAAGAGGATGCCTCATTGGATATGAGCACCGCCTGCTGTTCCAAAGGATCCAGGTTCAATTCCCAGCACCCACATGGAAGCACATGGTCTGACACCCTGACACAGATACACATGTAAGCAAAACACTTGGTCCTCACACCAGGATGCTCACAACTGTCTGTAACTCTAGCTGCAAGGGATTTAACAGTTTCTTTTAGCCTCTGAGGGCATCAGCATGCACGGACACACAATACAAATACATACACACACACACACACACACACACAAACTCACACACACATACACACATAGAGATAAACACAAAGATACACACATACACACACATATCCCAATAAAAGTATAAATAAATCTTAAAATACAAACCCTTGCATAGGAGATGGGGAGTCTATGGTTGTCTATGTAGAGGACATTTTTTTTCTCCCCATGAAGAAACACTAGATCTTCTTACCTGGAAGGATGTCCCTGTACGCAGTTCTGCCCACTCCGTCGTTCCTGCAATCTGTTCTTTTCCCAGAAACCACACTCAGGATTCTTCTGCCAAGGTCAACTCTGACCTTCTAAATTGCCACATTCCAGTCTCTTCTTTTCTTATCTAATTTGTCTCTTTTCCCTGACAGTACATTGTATTCTTTTTGTTTGTTTTAGAGAAGGTTGTTACCATGTAGCCCTGGCTGGCCTGGAAACTCAGTCTATAGCCAGGTTGGCCTTGAAGTCAGCGATCCACCTGCCTCTGCCCTCAGAGTGCTGGGATTATAGGTGTGTGTCACCATGCCCGGCACGGCTTTTCTCTTTGAAGCACTTCTAGACCAGTAGGAACATCTCTCCTGCTGTGTCATCACAGCTCTTTCCTTTTTCTACCTAAATATTAATATCAAATCCAGCATTTAAAATCCAACACAGGGGGGCTGGAGAGATGGCTCAGTGGTCAAGAGCACTCAGTGGTCTTCTGAAGGTCCTGAGTTCAAATCCCAGCAGTCACATGGTAGTTCACAACCATCTGTAATAAGATCAGATGCCCTCTTCTGGTGTGTCTGGAACGAGTGGGGCCTGAATTCAATTCCCAGCAACCACATGAAGGCTCATAATTATCTACAGCTACAGTGTAGTCATGTACATAAAATAAAGTAAATAAATCTTTAAAAAAATAAAAATAAAAATAAAAATAAAAAATAAAATAAGATAAAATCCATCACAAGCTTTTCTCCTTTCACAGAACCAGACACTTCCTCTAGATCTCTGATCTCTGACATTGTTGTTTCTCCATGGAGAAGGCACGCCATAGGCGTGATGATCCCTTGTGTGGATTTAGCATAGTGCTGCCTTCGACTGCACATGCACCATTATCAAACTGTTTTCCAATGGGATTGGCATCTTTTCTGTCCTTCTCATGAATGGACAGATTTCTCCAGACAGAGAAACCCCGAGGAGGTTGGGGATGGAGGTGGTTTAGTCATCCTGTGTTTTATCTTTTTTTTTTTTTTTTTTTTTTGGTTTTTTTCAAGACAGGGTTTCTCTGTATAGCCCTGGCTGTCCTGGAGCTCACTTTGTAGACCAGGCTGGCCTCGAACTCAGAAATCTGCCTGCCTCTGCCTCCCGAGTGCTGGGATTAAAGGCGTGCACCACCACGGCTGGCTCTGTGTTTTATCTTTAAAAAATCTCTATCTCTATATCTATCTATCTATCTATCTATCTATCTATCTATCTATCTATCTATCTATCTATCTATCGAGAGAGAGATATGAGTGTTTGCTTGCATGCTTGGTGCCCACAGGAACCAGAAGATTTTATCAGATCCTTTAGAATAAGAGCTATAGGTGGTATGAGCCACCATGTGGGTGCTGGGAATCAAACCCGGTTCTCTGGAAGAACAGCCAGTACACTTAACTGTGGAGCCACCTCTCCCTCCCCACCCCAAATTTCATGTCATATTTCCCATGCTTTGCATTTTTCTTGCTCCTAATGAATTCTGTAACATTCAGTACAGCTCACACAACTCAGTGTAGTTATACAAAGCAACACAAAAAATTGTGTATTGGGTGTAAGGTGATAGGCTGGGCTTGGGTGTATTACAAGGAAGAACCAGTCATGTCCTTGTCGTGGAGTTCTGGGGCTAGAGCTAGCCGGAGTACAGACACCCACCACAGTGATTATAACTTTGACTCAGTAGCTATAATATGGCTGCCCCTCTAGTGTGTGGGTTGGGTTGAGGAAAAGTTCAATGTGCAGCTATCAGTGGTCACACAGTTTGTCAGTGGGAAGGAGTGTTAGGCAGGCAGTGAGTTTGTTCCCATGTGCTTTGTCTCCTAACCACTTCTTAACTCTGTTTCTGCAAGACTGGTTCTTTTGGCCAGATGTCCACAGCCACGATGAGTTACCTTCTCAGGAAGTTTGCTGGCACACATCTCCTAGGAATGGAGGGAGTTTGGACCAGATGACCTGTATACAATCCTTTCTGACCTGGGCACTTTGTGAGGCTATGGCAGAAGTCTGAATTCCGCTGGCGGCGGCGGCCTTGATGCTGGCCTGTTCAGCTGGGTAGAGTTAATCAGTAAATGGTTGCTAAGACAATATTTGAGAGGTGGAGACTAGTGAGTAAGGTGGAGGTGGAGCAGAAGAAAGTGCTCTTTGAGAACAGCAGTTAGAAGGAGCATAAAGGAAGCCTGATGGTGCTCCACAAAGCCCAGATGGTGTTCCACAAAGTCCACAAGGTGCTCCACTTTCCCCTGCCCCTGCCTTCCACCCTGCACCCCCCGCACCCCCCCTTTCCCCCGGAGCTCTTCACAGTCACATACCAAACTCACCTGGAAAACATGTTCTGGACTTAGACCACAACAGACCTCTGACTAAACAGGTTCACAGTTTCACTTGCGGGTTTTTAACACAGAGTGTGATTGTTTTATAGCAACCAAGGGAATTTTAATCTACTCCTTAGATTGGAGACCTTTGTCTCACATGTTCTGGAGAAACAGTCTACAGGAGCTAGTTTTCACACTAGCATGGTGAGTATGCGCTTCCTAAGAATGCAATAGATGAGCAGCCCGAGAGTAGAACTTTCTGAGTACTCACTCAAGCCTTCCCCGTGGCCAGGCGTGGTGGCGCACACCTTTAATCCCAGCACTCAGGAGGCAGAGGTAGGGGAATTTCTGAGTTCGAGGCCAGCCTGGTCTACAAAGTGAGTTCCAGGACAGCCAGGGCTATACAGAAAAGCCCTATCTGGAAAAACTAACTAACTAACTAAATAAATAAAAGCCTTCCCCGTGGACAGAGGGCAGCTGGGGCTCCCAGATCTCAATAAAAGACCCTGAGAAAGGGATTGATCAGATCAGATTTGGCTGTGGCGCTTCTCCAAACTCTTGGGCTCCCAAACCCATTGCTCCTTGAACTTAAGTCTTCCATTGTTGGTTTTCAAGAAGAACTAATCAAGAAGAAAAGATGGGGGCTGGTGAGATGGCTCAGCGGGTAAGAGCACCCGACTGCTCTTCCGAAGGTGATAAGTTCAAATCCCAGCATCCACATGGTGGCTCACAACCATCCGTAACAAGATCTGGCGCCCTCTTCTGGAGTGTCTGAAGACAGCTACAGTGTACTTACATATAATAAATAAAATTAAAAAAAAAAAAAAAAAAGAAAAGATGGATTGACAAACCTTCCTTGGAGTATAGGAGGAAGAGGTGGGCCCAGCTTCATATTTTCCCTAACGGAGTAAATGCTTTGTCTCCAGCCCCGACTTCCACCTTTGATTCAGGACCCACAGATATACTGGTGTTCCATATAAAGGTAGGCACGGTAGGGACTTAGTTTTCCAAGATTTCACTCAAGTTTTCTGTTGGAAAGTTTTTGTTTTTGTTTTTGTTTTGTTGTTTTTGGAAAAGGGGGGGGCATTGCTTTGAATACCTTCATGTTAGTCCTCCATACTAAAATCTATTAGTTTATCCACATTTCTGTCAGAGAGGCTTTTTGGGGATCATTCATACAAGAACATGTAAATGGACCCCAAAAGACAGAGGAGGGCAGAGCAGGCCATTTGGCTTGGGACCTTTTACTCAAGGGTGGGCCTCAAAAGTTGGTCTTTAGCAGGAAACTTGCTACACCCATATACTCACACACTTACACACATAACACATACACATGCATGCTTATGAAACACTCACATAAATACCACATACACACACACCATATACATGCACATACCACCATATATATGCAACACATACACTCACACAACACTCACATAAACACCACCTACATGCACACATACACACACACACACACACACACACACACACACACACACACACACACACACCATACACACACACACTCACCATGAAGGTAAGCTAAACTAGTTGTAACAGAGAATAGTTCTTTTGTTCCTAAGAAAACCACTTGCTGTCCTCAGAAGGTCAAATGTTAAGGAATTCTTACATCATATGCTAACAAGGGGCTAGAATCACCAAGAAGCTGAAAATCAGTATCAGAACTCAGAGTGGGAAAACCTGGGCAAGCACTTCTCCTTTGTGGAATCTGTTTGAATAGATATTCTGCCTATTTTACTTCTGTTTTTGAGAGTTGGGAGATCTGGCAAACATGTAGAAGGTTCCTGTAAGCAAAAAATCCTGTTTTCCTGTATTTAGTATGCGTGGGTTCACCCACTACCTGTGGATTAGGAGGGAAAAAAAGACTTTTAAGAAATAGTTGTCGGGGCTGGTGAGATGGCTCAGCGGGTTAGAGCACCCGACTGCTCTTCCGAAGGTGATGAGTTCAAATCCCAGCAACCACATGGTGGCTTACAACCACCCGTAACAAGATCTGATGCCCTCCTCTGGTGCGTCTGAAGTCAGCTACAGCGTACTTATGAAGAATAATAAAAAATGAATCCTTGGACCGGAGAGACCCGGGCTGGCCAGAGCGAGCAGAGCCGGTGGGAGTGAGTGGGGTCGAGTGGAGCGAGCGGGGTTGACTGGAACAAGGGGAAAAAAAAAAGAAATAGTTTTCTAGCCGGGCATGGTGGCACATGCCTTTAATCCCAGCACTGGGGAGGCAGAGGCAGGCAGATTTCTGAGTTCAAGGCCAGCCTGGTCTACAGAGTGAGCTCCAGGACAGCCAGGGCTATACAGAGAAACTCTGTCTTGAATCCCCCCCCCCCAAAAAAAAAGAAAAGAAATAGTTGTCTAGTAGTGGCTTTTGCTTTCATTTATGATGATGATGGTGGTTGTGGTGGTGATCTGAGGGTATAATGCTTGCTAAACCAGCTCTCTACTCATGAGCTGAATCCAGCCCAGAGTATCATATTTTATGAATGATAATAGATCATGGTTACTATTTACTTAGGCACTGTATTAATTACTTCATATACATCTAACCGGTAGCTGTTACAGCTCTGTAATGGGCACTGTTTTGGAAGATTGTGGAGCCTTCAGGTGATGCAGTCTAGGTCAGGGAAGTGAATCCCCGAGAATGATTTCAGAGGTATGCTATTTCTCTCTGCTTCCAGGTTGGCTATGAAGTGAATTGTTCTCACCCCTTATCTACACAGCCCAAGTACAAGGCCTAAGCAACGAAGACCATCAGGAACCATCATCAATCCCTCTTCTTTAGAAATTATTTCTGTCAGGTATTTTGTCACAGCAATGAAAGAATTAGGAGAAGCACACCACATGAGTGACCCGACTTATAGGTGGAGGACTTGGGTGACAAGAAGCTGAGCACTCGCCTAAGGGTGAGGACATGGTCGTGAGCTGCACAGATAACCACAGAGTCAATGTCTGCTGATGCACTCAGTTATTTTTCAGGTCAAGATAATTTTTATGAAATCAAATTCAGGAAGTGAGAATGAGGTCCAGAGTTCTACAAGCAAAGTCAGGAACGGGGTTAAGATGATGGCTGACCCAGCACTCGGGAGGCAGAGGCAGGCAGATTTCTGAGTTCGAGACCAGCCTGGTCTACAAAGTGAGTTCCAGGACAGCCAGGGCTACACAGAGAAACCCTGTCTCGAAAAACCAAAACCAAAAAAACCCAAAAAAGATGATGGCTGACTCCTTTCATCTTAACTAGACTGTTTAGGTAATGTGTGTGGGAAACCCTAGATTAACTGAAATGGATTATTTGAAATAGTCGATAGGTAGACCCTCTTACAACTTTAATTTTTTTTTCAAAGCCTTCTTTTAATGACTGTTCTTCAATGCTTTAGCATCCTTTCTAGCCCAACACCAACCAGAGGTAGGAGGAGGGAAAAAAAAGGATACAGGGGAAGTAGACCTGCTTAGAGATGGTTCATTAGAGAAAATTCGATCTTCATTGTCAGGAAATCAACAGTTCAATTCACAGGCATCAGCAGCGGCAGTTCAATCCACTTAGAAACACTTCACAGATACACCAACAAACACAAATCAGCAGCAGGGCCACTACCTAGCAGAGACAGCCAGGTCTCAGTCCCTGCTCAAGTCAGCAGGAGGGTCCTGGAGGGACACCAGGAGAAGTTCTGGGCTGTACCTCTCTCAGCAATGCAAAGATCTGCGACTTACAAGTGCGTTGCACAGCTCCCTCTATAAGCAAGCTTAGCTCAGCTTCTGACACTGTCGGCCGAGTCCTTGTTATACTCCCTCCAAAACACCACTTCCTTGAGTCTTGCCTCAGCATGTCTGTCTGTCTGTCTGTCTGTCTGTCTGTCTGTCTGTCTGAGCTGGCCTCATTCTGCCAATCAGTTGCTGGAAGTGGTAAGAAGCTGCAGCACAGCACCAGGTGTTTTTTGGTGCGTTTCTCTCTATGGAGTCCCAACAAATGGAGCTCAGCTATGCAATGTAAGGCAGACCAAGACATGCGTGTCGTTTGTTAGTGAAGAATCCCTCATCATGTGTCCTTTCACATACTTGCTTTAACCTAACATCCTTTCTCCTGTGTCTGTGTCAGCTAAGTGTTCCTTCACAAGTCTGCCTTAGTCTTTCACCTGTGTCCACGTCAATGAAACATCCCTCCATGTTTGTTTTTTTTTTTGCCCCAGCAACACAACTGATTTTTCAAACCGTTAAGTTTCCACTTCACCCACACCCATGCACTACCATTCTCTCCCTCCAGCCACACAAGCTAACGGATCCCAGTCACAATTCGTATAAATCCCAAGTAGAGAGAAAGCTAGAGTGGTTGACTGGGTAAGCAAACCGCTTCCTAATCTATCTAATAAACTTTGAGGCCTGAGCAAATATGGACTCCCTGTGTAGCCTACCTCCTCCCCACAACCTAAGTAAACACAGTTCCGACATTGATTTTGCTCTCCAAGCTGAGGGCTGTCCCAAATCCTATGCCTAAAGGGGTTGTCCCGATGGCATGGGACAGATGCTTTTCTGGGACCCCAAGTCCTAGGGTTGGTTCCTGGCCAGGGTATTTTCCTAGAGTTGGAAACACCCACCCCCTTCTCCCTCACTTTGGCTCCCACATCTCTGCCCTAACCCCGCATCACTCTCAGGCTGCTCTGTGGCACTGAGACACGGTGAGAGTCTAGCCCAGCTTTCCTGTTTGCCATTGGTCTTCCAGCTTCTGAGGTTAGTCCAGTGGAACATGACAGCATATGACAGCAAAATAACCAAGCCAGTTTCTCATACAGCACAAATTTCCAAAAGTCAAAGAGACTGCTTTACTTGAAGTAATTTTAACAAGGCTTTTGAGTTTGAGAAAAATTTTCTTCCCTGGTAGTAGGATTGAACCCTGTGCATGTGTGTCGAGTTTTCTGTCGTTAAGTTACAACTCCAATTATAAAGCCCATTTTTTGACTCCAGACTTTTAAACATATTTTATTAGGAGATAGGATTGCCTGATGTCGCCAAAGCAACATCCCATCCTCTTTGCCTGGACTCCCAGCTAGCTGGGATTGTAGGTGAGTGCCACCACATTGTCTAGTTGAAGTTTTGAGTTTGATTTTCCATCCCAAGTCAGGCAGGGAGGGCAGTATCGCATCCCAACAGTCAGTATTCATTGGACTTAGTAGGTCAGAATTCAAAGAGGGAGGACGTGAGGAATGGAGAGACATGTGGGGCGCCAGGGAGTTAAGTTGGGGTAGATATGATCAAGATACCATTGCTTATATGTATGAAACTATCAAGTAACAAACACAAAATAACATTAAAAAAATTCCTGTCACCAGGTCCTGTGTCCCATTAAGAGTCGCGTTTAAGTACGTCATCATAAAAGTTCTCTTTCTTAGTTATTTCTTAAAGTTCTTCAAATTCCATAGGTGTTCTACTACAGTTTTCAGTGTTGCGGAGTACACAGATGTCTGCCAGGCCCTGTGGCTCCCTGCTGATCCTGACCTGGGAAGTGGAGGGCGGGACTCATCCCCTCACTGACAGTCCTCAAAGAGACTCAAGCCAGAGCCTCAATGGTGGAAATGAATTATGTAATTGCATTATTCCAGTCACTCAAAGGCAACTAATTACAGTCATCTCCGTTCTTTGTAATCTTCCTAACCTCATCGCGGTATTTCCTGACTCTCACATACTTGGCGTGATTATAACTATCAGCTGGGATGGTGACTAATTCCTTCAAGCTATCCTGTCTGCTTGCTGTTTTTACTTGTGACGGGGAACTATCTCTTTGTAAAGCTTACCCCAAAGAACAATTATTATTATTACTTTTATAGATGTAGCTTAACTAAGTGCTGGGACATGGTTAATGCCCTATAAACAATGGTGGTTATAACAATTAAAAATTTAGGTCTGCCCAATACCTGCTGAGCAGGTAATTTTTGAAGCACTGTAGTTACGTCAGAACTTGAGAAATCAGTGAAAGGTTTTCAAAAGTGGCCACATCTGAAACTCAGAAAGGTATCTAGCTGGTGAACTACTTTGCTCTTAGTGACTTTTTGTATTTGCCTTTATTATTATTATTATTATTTTGGTTTTCCAAGACAGGGTTTTTCTGTGTAGCCTTGGCTGTCCTGGAACTCACTCTGTAGACCAGGCTGGCCTCAAACTCAGAAATCCACCTGTCTCTGCCTCCCAAGTGCTGGGATTAAAGGCGTGCGCCACCACACCCGGCTTATTACTATTACTGTTATCATCATTGTCATCACCACAACCACCGTCATCATCATCAAGATAGACTGCCACCTTAAATTTACATACACTTCACAAGCAGCCGTAATTTGGGGTCGTTATTAATGTGCTATACTCAATGAGGTGGAAGAGCTTTTAGTAGGTTTTCAGGCATCATCTTGTATTGATCCAGCCCTTCCTGAAGGACACCCAAGCTGGCACCTGTTTGTTCCTGCCCTCCTTAATTACAGAGATCAAAGAGCTGTCAAAGGAGGCCTGACCCACCTCATAGGTCCTGATCTGTCAAGACCAAAGGACTGAAAATTAAATACCGAATTCTTATGAGCAGGTGAGGCAGAGAGTGAGCCTTGGGTGCCCGCTGAGCTGCAGCCTTACTGACTCCCACTTTGAACATTTAGTTTCTGATATTAACTCTGTTCCTCCTATTTTAAAGCTACTTGAAGACTTCTGTGGCTCTGCTCTCTCGTTAATTTGAGTCCAGAAGGGGACTGAGTATCTGCATTTAAACATTCATTGTGAGGGTGTTTTGTGCTTGGATGTGCATGTGATATGTGAGTTGTGGGTGCCCGCATGCCACAGAGGTTTTGGGTTTTGAACTCTGGTCGTCAGTCTTGCATGACAGGGACTTTTAGCCCTTGAGCCATCTTGCTGGACCTAGACAACTGAATTTTAGGGACGAGGGCTGAGTGCAAGGAGCTCAAGCTTGTCAGTCTTGGATTATCACTGGATGCTGGGATCAGAAACAAAGCTGGCGCTGCAACATCTCCACAAATTGACAAACCTTTGCTGGTCTAAATCCCAAGCAATTGGTTTCTAACCATTACAACAAGCTTAAGTGTAAACCGCAAGCCAACGTAGTTAAAAACAATTTTGGTCTCTTTCCCAAGTGAGCCTTTTTTTTTATCACTCTCCTTTTATGAATTTAATCCTAATGACCCTGCATTCAGTTACCTCATCACAGGTAGACTCAGGAACATGTTTGTAGCTGTCTGCAATCATCCAAACTAATTTAGGACACAAGTTAGCGTATTTGCTCTCATAAACCATAGTTTATATCCGTTGAACTGTAAGTTCAAGGTAAAAGCCAATACAACAATTATAAACATGAACAAACAATCATGATCACATGGAGCTTTTATTTGTAGCTAAAATTTTCAATGCTGAGACTGAACAGGGGCCATGTGTTCATTCCTGTAAGAGGTCAACAATACGTAGGTACTTTTTTTTTTTTTTTTGGTTTTTTGAGACAGGGTTTCTCTGTGTAGCCCTGGCTGTCCTGGAAGTCACTTTGTAGACCAGGCTGGTCTCGAACTCAGAAATCCGCCTGCCTCTGCCTCCTGAGTGCTGGGATTAAAGGCGTGCGCCACCACACCCGGCCATAGGTACTTTTTTAAAAGAGAAAAACTAGCCAGACATCATCGAGAGAGGTGTTGGGGGGGGGGGGAACACACAAGGAAGCAAAATTGCTCATTTTGTGGGCAAGAAGCAAGTTTAAGAAAAAAGAGAGAAAGGCTCCGGTTGTAAGAGTACATGCCCAGTGATCCTAAAGATTATAAGGTCCCAGTTCTCAAATGTTCTATTACCTACAAAGAGTCTTACCTTGGGGACCAAGGTAGTAGCTGTAGCCATGGGGCTTTGGAAGACATTCCACATCTAAACTAAAACACCTCTGTAGTAGAAGACAAATAGGACAAAACAATACATACACACCCTCATTTTAAGTTGCACAAAAGACTTCAAAGAATGAAGACCAAAGTGACAGGGAAAACCATGTCTCCTCATGATGGCTGATGGGGTGAGAAGCATAGGACGTAATGTGATTGGGTGAGAAGCGTAGGGTGTAATGTGATTGGGTGAGAAGCATAGCGTGTAATGTGATTGGCTAAGAAGAATAGGATGTAAGAGGGGATTAGTGCAACCTGCTTGTCCAGACTCTTCCCTGCATCTTCAGAGACAAAGATGTTTTTTTCTTCGGGAAACAGGACTCACATCGTCTTCATGCTTCTGCCATGGTCTCTCATGCTGAATGCAGTGTCCCTAACCCCATCAGTACCATGTATATTTGCTACTTCTCTGAATCTTAGCTTATTTCTCTGCTTTGATACCAGCATGCCTTATGCCCAAACCACTGGGGGCAGGGGGTGGTGGTGGTGGATTTATGTGTATCCACAGGCTGGCTCTTAAGTCCTGATGTTTCTGCCTCAGTCTCCCGAGTGTAGAATTACAGGTATGTACTACAGGAAGCTAAATGTCCCTAGTAGAGTTTAACTTTTTGTTTGTTGTTTTTCGAGACAGGGTTTCTCTGTATAATCCTGGCTGTCCTGGAACTCACTCTGTAGACCAGGCTGGCCTTGAATTCAGAAATCTGCCTGCCTCTGCCTCCCAAGTGCTGGGATTAAATCCGTGCAGCACCACTGCCCAGCTGATTTTTGCTTTTTTATGTGTTTGGGTGTTTCGTTTTCGTAGAACTGGAATTCCTATAACTTCTGGAACTAGTGTTCAGGTGGTTTTGAGCCACCATGTAGGTGCTGGGAACCGAATTCATGACTCCTGCAAGAGTAGCTGGTGCTGTTAACTGTTGACCCATCTTTCCAGCCCTAACCATGATTTAAAAAAAAAAAAACAATCCTATAATTGTTTTAGTGAGAATGTCCCCCACAGGCTCTGACATTTGACTACTTGATCTACAGTTGGTGGCGCTGTTTGGGAAGGCTTGAGAGCTGTGACCTTGCTGGATCCAGCTTTGAGGTTTCCAAAGCCTGTGTGATTCCCTGTCTACTCTCTGCTTCTTGCTTGTGGTTTCAGATGTGGGCTCTCCGCTGGCTGTAGTCACCGTGTCTGTTTGCTGCCACACTTCTCTAAGCTGGCGATGGATTCTTATCCCTCTGGAGCCGAAAGCTTAAGTACATTTTTCCTTCTGTAAGTTGCCTTGGTCATGGTGTTTTAACCAGGAATAGAGAAGTTAACGATCCAGTCTCTCACTGGATAGGCGTATGCTGATTAGTCTAGGTTTACTGAGAGCCCAAGGTTCACCTGTGTCTGCCTGCCTGGGGCCTAGATCGCAAAGGCAAACTACAAGGCCTGGATTTTTACAGGGACAAACTCAGGTTATCATGCTGGTAGGGCTAACTCTTTACTCACAGAGCCATCTCCCCATACCTAGACTAGAATTTTTTTGATACTGGAAAGAATCAATGACTGTATTTTCCTGTCAGGAGGTATTGGGATGGAACAAAACCCCCATGTAGCATTTGGATCCTCAAAGGTTAATTGAATGCTTTTATCAGTGTAATAATAGTTCCAATGCCAGTCTGATATACCTTTTTCTTTCCTTAAGACTCTAATCAGCATGACTATAGGATTCTGGGTAAATGTCCTGTTAGCACCACAGGGTTCAAGGATAGCCTAGTTATAACTGGGGGCCCATGTGGCCTCGTCTTGTGGCAGTTTAAAGAAACTTCTGGCCAACAGAAACATGTAACTGATATCAAGTAATGTTTTTGCAGACAGGGCTTCAATGCATAACATAGGCTAGCCTTGAACTCATGAACCTCCTGCCTTAGCCTCCTGAGTGCTGGGGTTACAGGCTTCTGCTACCAAACCTGGCTTCAATGCTGTCTTTTATTTGATCTTCTTCCTTTAGCCCAAGCTGACCTGGAACTCACTATGTAGCCTACCCCAGGCTGGCAATTCTCCTGTCTCCGTCTTAGGAGTGCTGAAGACATAGGTGCAAATCACACACCTGGTGCTTACTTTTAAGCTAATGTCTAGACAAACAACATGAAGAGAAAAGGAAGTGTGCTCTGAACGTGTGTTTGAAATCCCGTCTTCCTATTTGAGATGTTCTTAGAGTGCCCACTGCAGCAAAGAGCTGCCTCCTTCCGTTGCTCTCTCAACTGCCCTATCAAATCCTAACCAATAGACAGTCTCAAGCCCTAACAGGCAAACACTGTCCCATCCAGGCCAGGTGCTCCAGCCCTCTCTACTCCTTGTTTCCTGTCCCTTCTGGTGCGAATCATACAGGGTCAGAGACTGGAGTTGAATGAGCAGAGACCACTTACAGATTTTTTTTTTAAAGAGATGTGTCTAGTTCTATTGCCAGAGTGGCCTTGAACAGTGACTCTCTTGTTTCACCCTCCCACAAAGCTCAAGCTGCAGCTGTGTGTCACCCTGTCTACCTAAAAAACTGCTTCTTTGTATGCCTGTAGGAGAAAGAGACGGCATGAACATTTACTGCTGACTTATATCTTCTTTCCACGTTAAGAAGCAGCTGTGGAGATTGGACCTTCATGACTTTTGTATCTTTAAAGCAATGTTGACTTCCTCCCCTCCAGTAGTTCTAGTGGACCAGGAAAGAAACTTAAATCTGGACACGAAGAACTTAAACAGAAACCATCAAAAGGCAAGGAAAGCTAGGCTGGAGCTTAGCAGACCAAGATGCCCAAAAGGAGTCCCATGATTCAGGTCTGAGCCTGGACTCATTCCCACTCAATGGCATCTCTGAGTCTTGTGCACAGCGGTTCTCTGGGCCCAGGTCAGCCATTGGTGGCCACCTGCCCATGACCAATGGCCCCTTTGTTCCATGGTGAAGGGCTGACTGCTGAGCTGTGTCCAATGTCCTTCCCATGCCGAATACGAGCTCAGGTATCGCACTGAGACTGGGGGAAGAAGTTCGGGAGGGGAAAGGACATTTTAAAATGTGTGATTACTCTTGGCTATTGCTTTTGCTTTTTTTTTTTTTTTTTTTTTTTTTTGCCTCAAGGGACCAGAAAAACAAGTCCAGCCAGTGTCAAACCCCAAGCGGTATGTAATTCTGTGTGTTCCTGTGGCAGGCTGGGTGTAATGAAGTGCCAAGAACAGGGTATATTTGCAGGTGGCAGGCTCTCAGGGAGGGCCTCCTGATTACCCTGTGTTGGCCTCCTAACATGCCTAAGAAATATGCGGCTGCCCCTTCCGCCAGGCTAATCTTCCCTGAAGGGTGTCCAGTGAATCTGGAGACAGTTAGGTTAATTTTAGTGACTGTTGGCTTTCTGATCTGTGAACTCCCTGCCCCCCTGCCCCCCACGCCACCCTTTTTCTCTAATTTCATGGTCCAGTTTCCTAGTTCGCTTCCTCTTGTCTGTCCACTCTGTCAAACACAGTCTCAGATGACTGGCATTCTGTCTTCATCAAAGCTAAGGAGGGTTTTATGTTCACTGTGTTTTCTGGTTAAAAGTCACTGGGGCAAGTACCCCCCAATCCCCACCACCAGTGGAAGAGCTAGACACACAGTGTTTTCTTACTTGGAGACCAGGAAGGAACTGAACGGGGGGGGGGCCCTCAAAGGTTTCAGGATAGGCATCATTAAAGGAATATAAATTTAGGATATAAAATCCAAGACGAATGGATACAAATTGTATGTTCTTTCTGACAGTGAGAATGCTTAGAGGCTTGCCTCAATAAAACTCCAATAAAATGTAGAGTATTTTCTAGCCATCCCCACTTTTATTTTCTCTGGAATCAGTGACCTGTAAGCTCCCTCATGACCCCTGGGTTGGAGGGACCCAAGGGCTGCAGGGGGGTGGCTCTCCTCCTCCTAAGAAGGTCTCCTGGGCCAATAAGCCTTTATTTCTGACCTTTTTTCACTGGCTCTAGTGGGCCATGAAAACCTAAATGCGGTGGCTTTCAGACGCCTGGGAAGCTGCAGGCCTCCTGAATCAAATCCTCTAGGGGAGTTTTACTCCCAGATCTTCAGGTCATTGATCCCGAAATAACAGCCTCGGAGTCATCTGTGGGAGTTTCTCTTGAGAAGGAGAGGCAGCTGAATAGGATGCAGGGTGATGTCACTAGACAAGCTTTCTCTGAGGACAGGAAGCTCTCACTTCCAGTGTCTGGGAGACTTGAAAAAGGATCACCAATAGGCATGCAGATGATTATCTTGGTGGGAAAGTCTGAAAGACTAATCAATCAAGTAAGTTACTAATTACCCAGCGGCTTACTGAAGGCCCTCTCCCTCTCCCTCTCCCTCTCCCTCTCCCTCT